>NC_061165.1:44722846-44735346 GCF_022113875.1 Hydra vulgaris
TGTGAAAAGATTCAGCGTCATCATCTGGTTTGTGAAAAGATCTATGCTCCTCTTCATGCTCTTCATGAACATCTTTGTGTTCACTGTGTTCAGTTTTTTCTTCATTGTCATCTTTTTCTTCAGCTTCATCTTTTTCCTTTTTACTCTTTTTTCCTTTACCTAAAAAAAAATTTAATTAAAAAAATAATTAACAACCTTTAATAACATATATGAAAGCCATCAGCTTTATATTAAGAACATTTGAACTTTTTTGTACAAATATCACTTGCATTTTATATATATAAACCATCAGCATTTTATATATTATATATTATATTTTATAAGATTGTCAAAATTTTATGTAAAAGTTATCAACTTTATTTGACATTATTATTCATCAAAGTCCCCAATCATTAATTATAAATAAAGATTTTATTTAAAATGCACAAAAATTTAAAATTAAATACAATTTATGTAAAAACCATTAAACTTAATTAATTAAATTTTATTGTTTTTTAAAAAAGCACACAAACTCAAATCGGAATGTTTTTTATTTTTTTATTAAGAATAAAAACATTTTGTTTTAATTTTATTACTGTTTACATACATTGACTGAATAATAGGTAGAACATGCATAGAGTGCTACTACATCACTGTGGATTTTGATTTGGGCAGATTATCAATTAAAAAAAAAATACATTTCTAAAGTTGTCAAACTTTTTCCAGTATTCTAAATTACTATTACTTTTTTAAAAACATAAAGTTTACAATTAATGATAAAAATTACCATTAATGGTAAGACAACCAAGCATGAGTATGTATATATATGTATATATATGTACATGTATATATATATATATATATATATATATATATATATATATATATATATATATATATATATATATATATATATATATATATATATATATATATATATATTGTATACATACTCTCAGACAAAATAACAACAATTATCCCTAAAATTGAACAATATTTAGGGATACTAAATACTAGATATATTCTCATGATAATTTGGAACACATTTTTAACAACCAAGTAAATTGACATTATTGTTCAATCACTATGCATACACATTCAATCATTGAGGTTCATATCTAGCCAATCATCCAGATTCCATTCATACCATTGTTTTGCTGACAAAGCAAAACTTCCATAAATTTGTAAATTGACTCTGTAACTGAATTAACAGGCAGCAAGTTGCCGTCATCTTAAACTGAAGGACACCATCAGACAATCATTGGCAGCTACCATCAGAGAAATAGCAAAACTTTGTCAAAGAGTGAGAATCCCAATGAGAGATCATCAAAACTGCCAAAAGAAATTTCTACAGACATTTGAAGAACGGTATCTTCTAAAGAAGAAAAAAGGTGCAAATATCACAAACTCAAATTACAAGAGAATTGCTTTTTGTCTTCAGGTTGAAAGATCTTTTTGATGTCACTAATACCAATGCTCTGACTATAACATAAGTATTGCAAGAAGACAAGGGTTTCTTGCTAGCCCAGCAAAAAAGGAAGAAAGGGGCTGATGGCTGGAGTAGATGAAGTGCTTGTTGCTAAGGAGGAAAGGGTTTCAGAAAAAGAGGGACAAATGTTTGCCAGGCAACAGCAAGCAGATCAAATGAAACAATAGCTTCTACAGCTGAACTTATTTCATCTATTTCTGGAACTTATTTCATCTGATCATCAACTCAGATGAAGTTTGTGACAAGTTGGAACTGGGAACAAGTGAGGTGGATGTTAGAGGAATCATATTCCAGATACAAAAAGAAAGAGGGGGAAAACTGTTACTACTCCAGAACTCACAGCAGTTCTGGAGTATCAACAGCCTGCCAGTATTAGTTTCAGGCAAGAAAGTTTCTCAGCTCCTCATAGTTTCCAAGCTTCCATCCGGCACAGGTGAGGCTAAGGCTACTGCTGTGTTTGAAGTTAGTGAAGACTGGGGCATAGCTGTAAGCATCTGAGCAATGTGTTTTGAACTAGTGCCTGTGTCCTCCTAGGGCAGAAGCTTGATAAGAAGCTCTTGTCACTTTATTTGAAATGTTCTGCACATGTTTTAGCAAAATGTTCTGCACATGTTTTAGCAAAATATCTTTCTTGTACCTTCATTACTGCCAGAGCATGTAAATGCAGTTTCCATTGTTCATCAATATAATGCACAGTAACTCTGAGGTAATTACGGTTACCCAGCGATGTCCAGTAGTCTCAGGTAAGGACAACAGTTAGTGCGCATTGTAACGCTGTTGCTATTATAGTTCTCTCTTTTTCATACAACTCATGTATTTTTCTTGCCATAGTGTGTCTTGGCGGAGGCTCATACTTTGATGATAAGAAAATTCAGCTTTGCAGTCTTTACAAATAGCTTTTTTAGTTCAACTCGTTGTTGAAGAGGTTTAAAATAAAAATGTTCATTTAAGATTCCATTTTTATAATTTTTCTTTTTACTTACAATAACTTACTTTTCTTACAACACATCATCAAATTTATTTATTTCTTGTCATTTCAAAAAAAGTTATTATTATTTTATGATTCAATTATTATAATAAATTATAATTTGATTATTACATAATTTTAAAACAATACAAAATAAACAAACAAAACTATAAACAAACATAATAAAAATACAAAATAAGTTTTTTTTAACATAATAATACTAATACTAATATTAATTAATATAATATTAATAAGCAAAATATATAATATAAAAATATATAAAATATAATTTTTCCAATAAAATGTCAAGTTAAAAATTGTTTTAAAGACCAAAAGAAGTTTTAATAGTTTTTTTTTTAATCATTTGACTTAAAAGATAAGTTTAAGGTTTTTACTATAGGAATATTTATAATCATTTTTAATTTTTAGGCAATTTTGTTATATTGTCAAGATTCACACTTTTTCAATTAACTGAAGTACTTTCTTATTTACCAGTTTGATAACAATGACGATTAACACTTAATTTATACCAGTTTGATAATGATGATTAGCACCTAATTTATAACCCAATCAGTTGTAAATATATAGAGATGAAAAATTTTTGAGACAACAATAAAAGTTAGATTTTTTTCTTTTACATTTGAACTTTGCTTGACAAGTTAAACATTTTGATGAACTAAATTCATTTTAATCTCTGATAAATTATAAATTCAGCATTATAGATTGATGGCAATTAAATTAAAAATTTATTTACCACCAGCTACCCCAATAAATCTTGTAGTTATGAACATACTTCATATTTCTTTTAAAGGCCTTTTTACTTAATCAACCCTCGGAATTAGTAAAAATGAGGTTGGCAATAAGTTGCCGACCTCAATCTTTTAGAGCTTGGCATCAGGTTGGCAAAAAAAATTTGATACAAAGGTCTTACCATAGAAACCATGTTAGCAATTTTTTGCCGACTTTAAACAATTTAAGGTCGGCAGTTAGGTCGGCATTGCCAAATGCTGATCTTAAATTGTTTAGGAACTTAAGAACTTCGGCAGTTAGGCCGACCTAACTGCTGACCTAACTAAAAATGAGAATTGCTATTATTAAGCAGTTTCTGTTAAATGATTAAAATATTGAAAATATCTTTAAAACGCTTAGTAAACACTTATGTAAAATTTATATTTTTTATTGTAATTTAATATACTTAGTGGTGTGCCTCACGGATTTAATATACTTAGTGGTGTGCCATCAACAAATCGAATGGACAAGAATATTGCTAATAGGGTTAAACCTAAATTCTGAGGGCTGCTTAACTATATCTATCACTAATTAATAATACTTTGAATAATGTAGATCTTATAAAATATAGATATATACTAATAAAGATTTTATAAAATTTAACTTAAATAATTCTATATCTGAACTAAATACAATTGTAAACAAATTTCCCTGTTTTTTTCCTGGTAACTTCATTACTTCACTATCAGAACATTTGCCTAAATTTCTAATAAATCTGATAATATTTTTCGTCAAAATTTAAAAAAATTTAGAAATAATTACTTGAATATAAACATAATGTGATCAAGGTTTTCAATGATCTCATGTTACTTATAAGTCATAATAAGACATTTTCACTCATTTTAGTTCATTTTAAAAAAGCATGCTCTTTTGAAAAAAATCAGTAATTGAAGATAAAAGGCGGATTTTTACTTTCAGGAAATTTTTGGCAGAATGGAAAGGAAAATTACACAAATCAACAAAAGTTTTTTTCTGTTGTTGAGTAAATAACACATAATATTTAAGTATAGTGTTTCTCATTTTGATTTCAAATAAACAACCCTTTTACTTCCATCACATCATGTTTTAAAGATATTTGGGTTCCTTAGCTTTTGAAGTAAGATCCCTAATATGGTCAATAAAAGTATGTATTTAAAAATATATTAGTTTTTTTATTGAGATTTTAGATAATATAAGGTCGATTTATATTTACATTCTCTGTAAGTAAAAACTGACCTTAACTTATAAGCTTGAACCTTGGATTACACCAACAATCTTAACTTTAATAAAAAACACATAAAATATTATTAAAAGACATATTCTTGAAAAACCTTTTAAAACTTATAGAAATGTTCTTCAACTCTAATCCAAAGAAGCAACTAATTTTCAAAACAAAACCTCATTCTTTCCAACCACATACTTGTATGTATGTATATATGTATCATTAGATGTATACTAATGGAGAATTTTTTTATTATTATAAAAAATACTTTGTTTTTTATTTTTTGTCTATATTTATACATATTTAAATTTAATATTTTACTATAAAAATAGTATAAAATTAGATATAATTTTATTACTTTTATTTAATTATTATATATTATCAGGCCTTGGCATGAGGAAAATTGTCCAGTGCAATGTTTTGCGCCCATAAAACTCAAATATTTTTTTATAAATATTTTAAAATTATTATTTAGCAGCGTACTGCCTGACAAAATGTAAAATTCTTTCAACTTCCTAAATACTTATTATTTGATCGCATCTAATTGTGTTTTTTTTCCCACCTAGTTCTTAATGATCTTGTTTTAAAAAATAAACTTATCTTTCATGCTTTTTCTTTGTTATAGTCTTCATCTTTAAGTTAATACTACAGTCAATTTTTTTATTATTACATTGAAGTTATTTAAAAGAAGTTCATTAGCTTTCATTTTTTTCATTGTTTCATTCGTTTAATTAAAATATAAATTCATAATGTTTTTGCATCATTAAAACATTAAAACAATGAAATAAAGATTTCTTTTTGTTAAAACGTATTTAATGTTTTTTTGTTGCTATCGCTAATAGAACTTTTATAACTTTTTTAGCAAATGTTTTCACAAACCTGAACTTTTTTTTTTTATGAAATAAATTTATAATTTTAATTAAGTTATAAATAATATAAGTTATAATTTTAATAACAAAAGCTTTTTAAAATTAGTTAAATTTTGACAGAAAACATTTTATTTAAAATAATAACTAATAAAATTCTAAAAAGATTTGTTAAAATTCTTTTCTATCAACATTGGGCAATTAACTCAAAGAACAATTAAAAGTTTTAGTATTTTTGGGTTTAATATTTTTTTTCGAAATTAAATAAAAACTTTTATTATTATACATATGATTTTTTAGTAAATGCTAGTACAAAATTAAATTAACGTTTCTCAATATTAATTTGTATTTATTGCACAATTTAATATTGCTAATAAACTTATATAAATAAATAAAATTTTAATTTCGTTAAATTTTTGCTTTTAACATTTTATATAAAGAACTCTCATTCATAAACCACCATTCATTGTTTGTAGATATTAGTGCTCAACAGAATGACGTAAGTTAACAAGAAAAAATGAGTTTTTTAATTGAAGTATTATTTTAATATTTTACCTCAGTCGAAAAAATGCAATTAAAGATATGTGAAAAGATATTTTGTTTTTGGATATTTTATTTTTAGCAATAAGCGAACTTTTTTGTTTAATTAAACAAGAATCTTTAACAAAAACTTTTTATAAAAAAAATTTAATATAAAATCAAGTTTAAACCATTACTAGTTTTATCCCTCTCATAGATTTTTTTACTCTCGTGACTAAATTAGCAAGCGTTTTTTATTGCGCCCCCAATTTATAAATATCCCATTAATGAGCGTGTTTCACGTGATGGGAGCAATCGCTTCCGCTTCATGCCAAGGCCTGTATATATGTCTGTATTATGCTTCATATTTTCATTCAATTTTTTACAAAAAACAGTTATTTATTTATAGAAGTTTTAAATAAAAATATAACCCTAACCTTAAACCTTCCCTAACCCAAACTCTTAGTCAATTTAGGTGATTAAGTCAGTTAATACTTTTTACTTTTCATAAAAGTTGCTTATGGTGACCTTTTTTTACAAAAAAAAGTATACTTACAGAGAAAAAAAATTATTGGGTACATAAAAACACTCTTTTTAATTTTTTGTCTCCATGAGCAAATGTTTTTTCATAAACTTGTAAGTGGAACTATAGCTATAGCAGCAATGTATCCAGGCCAATTTTGATACCGGTATACCGGTATGGGCCTCAAAATTTCTGCACAAACTCAATTTAAAACAATTTCGTATAAACATCAAGTATGCGATAAAAAAATTAAATAATAAAATTCTTTATTATTTATTGTGTTGCTATTTTGTAATATTAAAATTTTTGTCATAATTACGAAATTGTTTTTAATGTTGTTTAGAAAAAGCAACATTTGCAAACATTTTTTAAAACAGATTATAAATGTATTTTAAGTCAATCAGAATGCTTAATTCAAACTGCAGATGAGCAGATGAGATATGGAATATGTTACTATCGGATTAAAATGTAAAATACACGTTTTGATTGGATTAAAATAAGAAACGTTTAGCATTTTATATTTTTATAATTCCTTTTATAAAAACTTATTTCAAAATGTACTTAAAATGAGTTTCTCCTCCACTTACATTTTCATAACTATTATATATTATTAATTATTGATTAAACTCTTTAAAGCTTTAAACATTCTCATTTTAAATAAAACGTAAAATTGCAGTAAAAATGTAAATAAACGGTTTTAAATTATAAAATAAATAAAATTTTTTTTTTTTAAAACATAATAACATAATCACGCCAAAAAACTTGATTTAATAAGTAAGAGAAGAAGAAAAAAAGTTATTGACTTTTATATGGGTGGACCAAAGACTTCTTGTAGAAGCCACAACAAAAATTTGTCCACATACAGATCTTTACACAGTAAAAATAAAAATGCAAATTCTGAACAAAAGTCAATTTTTTAAGCATTTGCTGTTAACCAAACTACAAAAAAAGACACAGAACAAGTTTAAGATGAGGTAGAACACAGCAATTGATTCCTAAAATAAGAACAAAAGAAAGCAAAATTATTATTGGGAATGAATCAAATAAAAGCGTTATCACTAATATCAACAAATATTTACTAGATGGACATATGTACATGATGGGAAATAAGAAACAATATTTCCATTTGCTATTTATTCTGCAAAAGATCAAGTAGTATTTGTAAAAAGATCATGTAGTATTTGTAAAGAATATGTGGATATTGGAGAAGTGCTGAAAACTAAAGGCACGAAGCTTTTTGAACATCCACAAAGGACATTTACAGCACATCAAAATTCAAATAGACACCAGGATTCTGCCGAAAAACGTCAACAGGTCAAAAAAAAAACTTCAAATCAAAGTATACAATCAGATGGTTGATGGCAGCTCGCTATACAGAATTGCAGATAAACAGCGCAACTGTAACGTCATAAAAAAGTTTTTAAAACTGCTTACTTTGTAATTAAAAAGAACTGGGCAGTCCAGGAAAACTTTAGTGATATCATTGAATTTATTCGAGATCTTGGCAATAAGGAGATAGATTCCCACTTTAAAATTGTTAGCAAATGAACGACATACACATCATCAACTAGTATTGATCAGTTTGTCAAAATAATAAGTGATAAATAATAAATTAGACAATGAGGTTTGCAAAAAAATTATTTTGGCAAGAACAATAAAGTCATGTTTTAGTGATATCTTGCTGATGAGACAAGCGACATGGCAGATAGGACTGTCTTTTCTATTTTCATTAGATATGCCGATTCTGATTCTCATACTATTGAAGAAGTATTTCTTGACTTAGTCTAAGTTATTGGAAGAAAGAATGTGCAAACCTTATGTAAACAAATACAACTAGTTTTAAAATCTAAATCTAAATCTAATTTTTTTATAAAATTTCGCTTTTTTTGAGACCCAACATGACATACATTTGAAAAACTTTTTTTTCTTCTGTTAGGGTCTTGTCGGAAGTTTCAGATTTGAAGTGGCCCCCCTAAATCTCATTCAATTTTGTATATATATATATATATATATATATATATATATATATACATATATATGTATATATATATATACATATATATACATATATATATATATATATATATATATATATATATATATATATATATATATATATATATATATATATATATATATATATATATATATATATGCATATATATATATATATATATATATATATATATATATATATATAAATATATATATATACACACACACACACACACACACACATATATACATGCCAGTAAATATTTTATAGCAACTATATATGTAGTAGCTATGAAAAAAAACACTGCAACATGCTTACCAATATTAAATATTAAATATATTTTAAATATACTATTATATAGTTATGTATTATAGGTTGTCTGTCTATGTGCATTTCATTTATTTTAGGATATAACTACATCGCCCGCTTTTAAATAGCCCAATATATAGGTACTGCATAGCTTGCGGGGTACCCGCCCACTACATAGCTTTTATACAACATGTTACAACATAACCTGTTATATATCTATTACAAAACCTGTTATATAGCTACTACAACTCATAACTACTATATAACTACCATCAAAACCCTCACACACCTATGATATAAAATATAGTAATACAATATATGTTAAACAAATTTAAATAAAATACATTGATAGGCCAGGTGAATAAAAAAAAGCAATTGCTTTTACTCAGTAATTGGTCTGTTTTATGTGAAAACTTCAGAAGTTTTGCACAAATTTTTATTCACGTAAAGTTAAGCAATTTACTTAGTAATTGCTCAGCTTTACGGGAATAAAAACTTAAGCAAAATTGCTGAAATTTTTATTCACGTAAAGCTGACCAATTACTAAGTAAAAGCAACTGCTTTTTTTTATTCGCCCACATACATATATATACACTCACACATTTATATAAATATAATTCAGAAAGAAAAAAAATATTCACTGTGTGTGCTTTTTTCTTCATCATCACTTTTTACTTTTTTTCCTTCTTCTTCTTTGTCTAACAAATAAAATATAATTTTATAAGAAATGTGAAATTAAAATTAAACAAATACAATAAAAAATTATATAAAATAATATAACGTACTTAACAAAAAGATTTACAAAATTACTGTAAATTGTATTAATTGTATTTTAAATTCCTCCATATCATTCAGTTGCTAAGATAATGACTTAATTTAATACAAATGCCTATAGTAGTATAAAATACAGCCTTAAATCTGTTCCTTATATTACCATGGACTAAAAATGGGTCTGGAACTCCAAAAAGACCTATGTTTCCTTGCCTATAATGCTCAGCATTGAAAAACACATAAAATATAAACAATCTTATGGTACAGAACATCTTAAAATTTTTTTGAAAAAGGCAAAACTATATTTTTTTCAAATACATGTGGAAATCATAAAATATTTTTATAAAATTTATAACTGGTGCATCATCAGAAATAAATGTGTAATGGCATGTAAATAGTATAAGATAAACTGCAAACAGGTAAAATGCAAACTTTTATACAAACCATGATTTTATGAGCAATTGATAATAAAATAGTTTACAACTATTTTTGATTAATTAAACTTGATTAAACCCGCCCACAAAACCTACAATATATGGACATATAAATTTCCTGATCCCTGATCTGATTAAGCAATCTAATAGTTCCTATACAAAGTACTTTTCAACTTTCCATAGAAGTCTTCTATAACAACAACTAATGCAACATTAAAAACTAATGTCTTCATGTAAATAAGTTTTTGTAACAATAATTAGCACTAATACCTATTGCAAACACTTTTTGTTTAGAACAGGGTTTTGATGGTGTTTTACAACAGATTCTGATGATGTGTTCATAGACTGGTTTGCCAGGTTTTTCAGCAAATATACAATGTTATGGCCTTAAAAGGGCATTTCAAGGGGCAACCAATCTTTGTTAATTTAATTAACATTTGTTAATTAAATTAACTTTGTAAATTTAATTAAAAAAGGTTAATTAAACTAACATTTTAAATGGGGTTTCAATAAAAGGTGGGAGTAGCACTAATGTCTGGGACCTATTACGACCTGTGATCACCTATAATAAAGTAGAATTTAAAGAAATAATACTTTAAAATAATTTAGATACTGAGATACTAAGTATCTTAATATCTAAATTGATTTAGAGACTTTCATTTTAACCATAATGAAAATCTATAATTAGTTACTGCCCCCTTTTTTTGCACCCTTATCTACTTATGATTTGTTGCACCCCTCACATGGGCCAGTAGACAGTTTAGAGGGGCACTGGTTTTTATTTATAATTGAAAGTTGTGGGTTATTTGAAAATGCTGGCAATTTTGGTGTGAATTCACAAGTTTATGTTTTCATTTTTAGATACCCCCTCACAATTGAAATCTCTCTAGATTTTCCAAATTCAAAAACAGTTTTTTATTAAACAAGTATTCTTCCTAATTTCTATGCTACTCTACTGCTAACTATCTACTATCCATCTTAACTTTATTCGCTTCAATGCTGGTTTATAACTACTAATACTTGATCTTTTTAAAGAATTCTTTTCTCATTTCCATGCTGATTTATTATTATTAATACTTGCTTTTCTTAACTTTTTCTCAAATTAATATCACTATTTTATTCCTAACTCTCACTATTATAAATATTGCTATTTTTATTATTGTTATATTATTATTTTTATCGTTTATATTGTTGTTATTTTGATTATTATTACCAATAACTGGAGTTTTTATTACTATTGTCTAATATAATTATTACCGATACTTATATTACTATATTATTTATAATGTTGTTACTGTTTATTATTATAACCTACTTCTCTTTTATTGCTATATTTTACACGATTTTACACAATTTTACACGAAACTATTGGGGTGTCAAAAAATGTCAAAAACTGCGTGACATAATTTTTGGAAGACCTTCTTATATGCTGTTAATCTTAGATCAAAGCAAAGTGTTAGAAAAGTTTACAAGCACCTCAAAATGACTGAAAGCATGAGCAATATACTTTTATATATATTTGAGTTCTAAACTGCAACAAGCTGCCTATATTTTGCTAATTTAATGCAGAGAGTAGTAGCTAATCAGAAAACTTACCTGTAAAGACTTGTGGATGAATGGAAAAAAACTACTTTATTTTGGCATATTTTAGCAATTTTCAGATTTTTTCCAAAGTTAATGAGATTATATTTTTTCTCTAAAAGGTCATACATAATTTTCAGCATGCTCTGAGGGGGAGGGGGGGTAAAGGGTTAGTGGTTTTGTGACAACTCATATAGAATTTGTTACTAAAGAGTTACATTGTTGTAACGAGGAGGGAAGGGGGTCTAAAATGGTCAAAAATTGCATGACATAGTTAGTGAACAACCTTTAATATGATACAAGTTTAAAAAAACACTTTTTAAGAGAGAACTATCTGGAATATAGTTCTAGAAAAAAGTTACAAGGCTCTAAAGTAGTTTATTTTAAACATTTGTAAATCAAGGGGGGCCACTGCATCATGTTTATAAGGTTATAATTTTTAAACCGTTATATAGTCTGAAATTTCAAATTTAATCTCTACATAATGCACACAAAATGTAAAAATCAGGAAAATCAGAGAAGACCTCCCACAAAGTTTTCTTTAAATTTGTTGAAATATAATGAATTCACCCATAACTAGTATAGTAAAAATTACTTTATTTTTGAACCATACAGAGTCTGTATGGTTTAAACCAGAACAATAATCAACCTAAATCTTGTTCTGGTAACAAAATACAAAAAACCATACAAGCCCTATATGCTAATGTTGAATTTGAAAGTTATTTACATTAGATTTTAGATCGTACCTTTTAAAAAAAAACACACTTATGTATGATAAAATACAAATATATGATAGATAAGGATGAACATCAGTTTGAAAAAAAAAAACATACATATGATAGATAACAAAAGAGCTCTAATTTATTAACATTACTAATAAATTGATAAATTTATTACTTTATAATTTACTGGTAAGTCAATGGTAAAACTCAACCGTAAAACAGTCATTTATGATAAGAATTAAAATAGACTGACTCAAGAAATGGAAACTTTTCTATACAAAACTTTTCTAAAACAAACTTAGATTTTATATGTACCTTTATTTTAAAAAAACAAACAAAAACAAAACACTTGAT
>NC_061165.1:44740346-44777846 GCF_022113875.1 Hydra vulgaris
CAAAATTTGACTGAAAACATTAAGATAGCATTTGATGGAGGAATGTATGGATGTAGCATCTTTATTGACCTTTAAAAGACCTTTGATACTTTGTGATCAGAGGCTTGTAAAATTCATGGTTTAAATTATTCCTTACCGGTAGGAAACAATTTGTATTTGTGAATGGGGTTAACTTAAACTTAAATAACGAACAAGTAGAAGTTTCTCAGAGATATGTTCTTGACCTACTACTTTTTCAGAGTGCCACACTTTGCTGACACACAAACCTTCTTTAAGCAAATCCGTCAAAATAATTAATCAATTTGTCAACTACGAACTTTAAAAACTCTGTAACTGATTAAAGGCAAGGTTTGAGTCGCCAGCAAAGTTTGGCACTATGAAGAAAATAAAATCTTTAAATAATTCATTGAGATAAATAAGAATAAGTAGTAAGCCAAGAACATATCTCTGAGGAACTACTACTTGTATGTTGTTTAAGTTAAAGTTAACCCCATTCAAAGATACAAATTGTTTTCTACCGGTAAGGAATGATTTAAACCATGAATTTGCCAATAAAATTTCCCTAAATACAAAAGACTAATCTAATAATATTTAAAAGCAAGCTAAAAAAGTTAGATATGCAAACTAATATCAAATTAAATTAGAAAAAGCTTTATAGTAAAGAGTTCATAAACTATTTATGAATAATACTGGATGAGAATATAATCTGGATTTATCATTACAATAAATGTGTAAATCGAGACCTTTTCTCGATAATAAATCACATGAATTTGAGTTTGATTTTATTTAGAATCAATAAATTTACAATCAAGAATAATTTGATTTTTTTTCACAAAATTTAATAATACTGTAAATTAGTCAATCATTAATTATAAAGTATATTGACGAAGAGATGCAACACCAGGCATCTCTATACTATCTAATGTGTAGGACAAATTATCGAGACAAATAACGAGACAAGTTGTCCATCATGATAGAAAACTTTTGAATAAGTTGACCGTGTGAGTGTCAATTGCTTCTTATGGTAGATATTCCAGGACGGTGTGACACGATTATTAAAAAAGTGATGTCGCTCTTCGCAGTCGCTAACAATTTGTCTGTGTAGCTGTTTATTATGACTTCTCCTGCTATATGCGTTGTTAGAGAACCTTAGGAACAAAAAAATTAACATCATCAATTTTATTCACAATTTTAAACTGTTCAATAAGGTCTCCTCTGGCTCTTCTCTTTTTCAGTGTTGTCAATCTGAATATATTTAAGTTGCTCATAGGGGAGATGTTTGATAGAGGAAATTTTTGTTGCTCTGCGCTGAACTCTTTCAAGTATATTAATATCTTTTTTAAGGTGAGGAGACCATGCTTGAATAGCGAATTCCAAGTGTGGGCGCACATATGTGATGTAAAGCGTTCGCCAGAGACAAACGCTTCTGCTTCGGAATGCTTCTTTGAGTTGGCCCAATTTGTAATTAGCAACTGAGACTGCAGACTCCACTTGGGCACGGACTTTGAGATCATTTTTTTTATTTTTTATTTTTTTATTTATTTTTTTTTTATTATGCTGTTTATATAAATTACAATTTCCTTTCACCAAAAATAAAATATAATTACAAATGTACAAGTAATAAACAGTCAGGGGCTCAAAGAAGATATGGATGGCAAAATACCAACCTAATCTTTTCATAGAGCCCCTACAGATCATAACAATAATATATGGTAATATATGGTTATTAAATCAAGTAGAAAATTTAGGAAAAAAAAAAGAAATAGTAAAAAAGAAGATATAATATTTAAAAATACATATAGTGAATAAAGAACATATATATATATATATATATATATATATATATATATATATATATATATATATATATATATATATATATATATATATATATATATATATATATATATATATACACACACACATACACACACACAAATTTTTTTGTAAACAAAAATAAAAATTAATTCGTAAGATTTAGAACGTAAGTTTTTGTTTGAAACTGAAATGAATTTAAAGGTTTTGCCATATTTAAATTGTCTTTCAGAAAAGAGTTCCATAGCTTGGGACCTCTATAAGTTATACTATATTCTGTGTATTTGTTTACTTTTTTAGGTAATTTATATGTGTTACTTTGATTTATTCTTAGAGATACTTCTCATTTAAATTTTTATTAAATTTACTTATGAAGATTTATTCTTAGAAATACTTCTCATTTAAATTTTTATTAAATTTACTTATGAAGATTTCAGGAGTTAGATTATTGGTATATTTATACATAAACTTTAGGTGTTGGAAAATATTTATCTGATATATGTTCATCATTTTCATATCCATCATTAAAGGTTTAGTGTGGTCCCCCCTTTTTTTGTTGTATATAATTCTACAAGCATGTTTTTGTAAGGAAAGAATTTTTTTAAGTTTTGTTGGTGGACAACTTGCCCACGTAATATTTGCATAAGTAATGTAACAATGAATTAAGCTGAAGTATATAAGCTTTAGACTATGTGAATTTAAGTATGGGCGAGTTTGATACATAATACTAATGGTTCTACTAATTTTTGATTGTATATATTTTATGTGTGGGAGCCATGATAAATGATCATCCACAATAACTCCTAAAAACTTTATAGTATCTTGTTTTTTAATTTTTTTATAATTTATAATAAGTTTTGGCAGTTTTAGAGGAAGGTTTTCTTCTTGTGTTTTTTTATGAAACAAGGTAAATTGTGTTTTTTTCAACGTTAAGAGGAAGTTTATTTGACCTGAACCAATCATTTACTTTTTCTAATTCAATGTTCATGTCAGCATAAAGTTGATTAATATTGCAGTTAGATAAAAATAGATTTGTATCGTCTGCAAACATGATAGCATTTAGTTTTAATGATGCATTATTAAAATCATTAACATAAATTAAAAATAAGAGCGGACCTAGGATCGATCCTTGAGGCACTCCACACAGAATATTCAGAACTCCAGATTTCTTGTTTTGAACATATTGTTTTCTATTAGATAGATAACTTTTTATCCAATGATATAATTTATTGCATACCCCGTACCATTTTAGTTTATCTAACAGAATAGAGTGATCAACGGTGTCGAATGCCTTGGATAAATCTATGAATACTCCGAGAGTAAACTTATCATTTTCAAAACCATCAGTTATTTGGTCGACTAATTCAATAATGGCATGTTCTGTTGAATTTTTTTTTTGAAATCCGAATTGTTTTGGATTAAAAAATTTATTTTTTTGTAAAATAATCAAATATTTTATTAAAAACTACACATTCGAAGATTTTTGAGAAAACAGAAAGTACCGATATGGGTCTATAATTTGATACGTCGGCGAGATCATTATTTTTATAAATTGGGTATACTCTCGCAAGTTTAAGTATATCAGAATACCTAAATCTCGTTCAGTTTCATTTTTTTCCAGGTTTGGACAAGTGCCTTCTGTGTTTGTCATTGAGTAGACCTCGACCGACAGGGACTGTTTTGCATTTTTCCACATAAAAGAACATCAACCATTTGTGAGACCAGTTTATGGCATGATCAATATCTGATTGTAAAGGTTCATTTAATTTTATGATGTTCATAATTTTACAATCATCTGCGTAGAGCTTAAACTGGCTTGTAATGTTGTCCGGTAGATCGTTTATAAGTAATACGAAAAGAAGTAGACCGAGAACGCTTCCTTGAGGGATACCACCTATGACTTTTTTCCAATCTGATGTGAATATTTCAGCAGTCGAATGAGAATCAATGACAGCACGCTGTTGTTTATTGTTGAGCCGAGCATTTATCCACATTAATGTTCTCTCGTAGATGCCATATGCTTTCAATTTGCTCATTAGGCAATTGTGCAGGACTTTATCAAATGCCTTTGCAAAATCAGTGTAAATCACATCAACTGGATACTTTTTGTGTGCGGCTTCTGTGAGGAAGTTTCAAGGAGATTAATCAAACAGTTTTTTCCTTGAACAAATCCGTGTTGTGATATGCTTATTAAATCGTTTGAGTTACAGTGTCGCATTATAATTCATTATATTCAACAAATATGCTCTCAAATATTTTGCATGGTAAGGATGTGAGAGAAACTGGTCTATAATTTGATGCTTTTAGTTTGCTTTCTTTCTTGAAAGGGGGCATGATGTTGGATTTCCTCCAGAGGTCTGGTACAGTGCTGGTTGAGAAAGATTTCTTGAAAATTAACGTTAAGGGCAATGCAAAAGCTTCTGCGCAGTGTTTGAATACACGTAGGTGAATGTTATCAACACCAAAAGACTTAAATTCGTCAAGGTTTGCGAATCGAACACAGATATCGTTGATTGAAAAGAAATTCTCGTCTAATATACATTTTTTGTCAACTCGGGGTTCCAACTCCGGCACAGGTCCGCCTAGCTCGTTGACAAATACTGATTGGAAGTAATTGTTCAGGGTTGTGCAAATAATTTGAAGATTTTTTGAAATTGTTCCATCAGTTGTTTCTATAGAATTGAATACATATTTTGAGTTGGTATTGTTTTTGATATGAGCGTGTAGTTTTTTAGGGTCGTTTTTATATAAATAAGCTAGGTTCTCTTCGTAATATAACACGGCTAATGTCAAAGTTTTTGTTACATTTCTACAAGCTTTATTGTGCTTGTCTCTGAGCTCTCTATGTGTATGGCGACCAGAGGCGATATATTTATTCCAAAGTTCTTTTTTTGTTCTAATAGCTTTTAAAACTTCGCCTGTTATCCATGGTTCGCGTTTCTTCTTGAAGGGCACGGTAGTTGACGGAACTAGTTTTGTTATTAGTTTGTTGTACATTTCTAGGAATAGATTGTGACATTCTTTAGCTGAGTAATTTTCGAATAAGCTATTCCAATGGGTTGAACTTAATTTTAGCAAGATTTTAGCGTAGTCGGCTCTGCTCCAGATGTATTGTTTTCGTTGCACGATAGGTGCCACGTTTATCGTGTCGTTCAGAACAAAATTTCCCGTAATTAAAGCGTGAGATTGTCCCATTGGAGTGTCCCCGAATAAGTCTTCCTCTTTTATTTCTATCAAGAGATCTGGCTTGTCTGTTATTACTAGGTCAAGAGTACTGTTCAGCTCTGAAAATCTGTTGCTACAATATGTTTTGAAGGTGATCAATTGTGTGAGTAAGCAATCGTTTAAGCAATCTTAAAATCTCATGTCGCCTGGTCGTTTCTTTTAGCACGTGCGCTGTTGTCGCCACGCCACCACCAATCTCAATATGGTCATAAAATGTGTTGCTAAAATTAAAGTCACCATAGATCAGAATAAAATCGTACTCTAACCTTTGAGCGGCAGCTTTAGAAGTTTCTAAATGTCATACTTTAGAAGCTTTGATAGATGTTATACAGTTTTTTAGAGTTTCGTTATTAAAGTTGTGTGGTCGATATACATCCGAGAAGAATCAACTTGTTGTCAAGCTTAATAATGCGCCACATTTGTTCAATGGAGTCTGAGTTTAGTTGTGCAAAATTGGTTTTAAATGTAGTCATTTCTTCTTGTATATAAATGGCCACGCCACCTTCTTTTCTGTCTCTATCTCTTTTATGAATTTGATCGCCCGGTATAACTGTGTCACTCGTTCTGTTGTACCAAGTTTCGGTGAAGAATAGAATGTGTGGAGTATTTTTAACGTCTAAATTGTGTAAACGGGCTATGACTTTGTCGTGTTTATTTTTATTTAACGAGCATGGATTGTTGGTCCAAAATCGGAGATTTACAGGAGACAGATTATTTTTATTTATTACAGAAATGCTGGGTATTTTTTGGATGATTTTTTTAGGCGGACGAGTTCTCTTGAGCGATGCTTGTTGTAGCTGCTGTATTGCTTCATCGATATTCGTTGAAAGCTGTCGTTGCTGAGGCGAACACATATTTCTTTTGCTCATTTGACTTTGTGACATCAATACAGCATATTTGAGCGGTTTTTTTATGGATGACATTCCGAAACGGTTTGTTGAAAATCTCGGCATCTTTCAGTTCTTCGTTTTTCTTTTTAAGTCTAGCTCGAGTTTCATTGAACGCATCTTGCTGAGCTGGAGTCCTGTCTTCTGGTGCGAAAACTCCGTTAAATTGTTGTAATTGATGGCAATTGCAGTGATTTAAAACGGCGGTTTGTCCTCTTTCGTTTGCAAGAGAAACTTAGATAATATTAGAGTTATGAACAGTTTGTTTTTTAGGCATCACGCTTGTTTGATTGTAAAGTTATCAAGACCACAAGCCTTGATGAACTCTGTGACGGTTGTCTTGTCGTCTTTGTTCTCAGTTTTGGGTTGACCAATCACAATGACATTTGCGGAACGATCCTGTCTGTCTTTGTTTTCGGTGGCGACAGTGTTTATTATTTCGTTTCTGTGTTTGACTGTTTTTGGTGCGTTTCCTTTGAGTTTCGAGGCGTAGGTATTGGATTTCTTGTCTTCCAGTTTCTTATTGAGCGGTCAATTTGTGAGTTTCGCCTCGGTTTCTTTGTTTAGTTTAATTATCGGTGTGAGCACAGAGATTAAGGTCACCTTGAGTATTTCAGTGACGAGGTTTTTGCAGTTTTTGTTAAATGTTTCGCTAGCGAATGTTGTTGCCATGGTGTCTCTTATCGCTGCGTCGACTATCGGTGTTGACGTGGCTTTGCCGGTCGTGGTGTTCATTTTATGAATATTTTATGATAATTGATAATTATGATAATATGATAATATTTATTACACAATATACAATATATTATGATATAATATAATGTAATAAATTATGATAATACGATAATTTATGACAAAATATTAAAAAAAAAAAAGAAAAAAAGAAGTAATTATAAAAAGTAATAAAATAATTACTAATTAATTACAAAAAGTAATAAAATATTATAAAAGCGGAAACGAGGTTATATTGGAAATAGACAAATAATTATAGAATATAGTAACACTTTTATAGTATGAATAAAAGACTAAAGCAAAGCATAATATGCTTTGCTTTATTCTTGTACATAGTCAGCTTTTGTACACAAATATTAAGGGGTCAGAACTAAGGTGATGCTAAACAACTTTTTTTTAAAATACTATGTGAAAGTTTTTCTAAAACATGAATAATTTTGTCCAAAACACAATTTAATAAAAAATAGTTGAATTTTTTAAAATTTTATTAGGTCAAAAAAGTTACTTTATAGAAATAAGAAAAAAATCCTATTTTTATTTTTTCGTTTTTTTTTTTACCGTACAAACTATAAATACAATAAAATAAAATTTCAAAAGTTAGATTATTGTTGATTTGACATTTTAATAAACATTTCAGTTAAAAGAAGTTTCTCAAGAGCATCATCAGACTTAGCCCGGTAAGCTCGGATGTCCATAGCTCGAAGTCCTCTCTCAGCAACCTCATTGGTTCTATGCATATTTTTTATTTTGACTTCAACACCAAGAATATATCTGGTAAGAACTTCTTGGGCTGTAATGCAGCCTGATATAGCCTCTTTCAGGTTCGCCCAATTTTGTTCCTCTCTCATTTTAAACCATGCATGTGACCAAGAACAGCTAATAAGCTCAGCTATTTCTGTAAATGATTGTCTTTTTTCGGGGATGAGCCCAGTAAGATATAAATTGCTTTGCTGTTCTATCTTGCTGAGTGAGAACATGTCAATTTTGTTGGTAGCTCCAGTTTGGGTAAAATATTCTTATCCAAGTAATGTGTGAAGGAAATGCATAACCTGAAGATAAAAATACATAATATGGATATATAATGCATACATATCATTGTTGAAAAAGAAAAAGTTTAATGAAACAAACCTAGCTAATAGTCTATAATTATCTTTCCAAGGCTAAGGTACCAAAAAATTGGTCCCTCTGACTGAAGGGCAATGAACATACATTCCACTTTCTTAATGCAATCATATAATGCCTCAATTGACAATGCTGCCTTATGATTAAAAACAGTTATGACTTGGAACCTTTTACCAGCTCTAAAAATAGCAGATTGATACGGAGTGGAAGTATCTTCATGGAAATAACTTAATGAGCAAATTACTTTAGCTCCTTTGCGAGTAGAGATTCCAGCTTCTGCGCACATCACAACAACTGACATTGCCTTTAAATAAAAGCAAAGTAAATATATTTACAAAAAAATTAATAATTTTTATTTTGAGAAGTATTATCACTTACTTTTGAATTAAGTTTCCTTTTAGGTGGTTCAAACGAAGGCTCAAAAGTTTTGAGCCTTCGTTTGAGTCAAAACCATCAGAGTCATCATCATTTTGAGAGCTTGATTCTGTATATAATTACTCTAGATAATTAAGATCCAGGTTTTTTAATATTAATTACCTATTAGCAGGTTGCTCAATAATTTTTTGACTGGTGGATACACAGCTCTTTCTATCAGCCATTTGATGATTATAAAATAATTGTTCTGTGCTCTTCATTTTCCTTTTTTTATCAAGAATATTAAACGGCATAAGAAAATCCATAGTTGATTTTCTCTTTAAAAATTTTTCATATTCAACCACAAGTTTATTTTGTTTTTTTGTGATGCCAATTCTAGTTACTGACGGTAAGCTAAATTTCATATTCCAGAGCTCCTCCAAATCCTTCACTATTATTTGTATAACAACTTTTGATGGTGTTACAAGGTGTGTTAACTAAATGGTGATAGTAGCCAAGAATGTACCGAACTTCTGGAATAGTCTTTAAACTAGCCAAGCTTTTTGTTTGTAATCCATACGGAACAGCTGATATCAGAAGCTCCCTCGATTCTTTTGAACATGGTGGTCTAGAGTTGTCTGCTTTTCTCTTTGAGGCTCCATTAGCACTTATGCGAGACATATTTATGGAAATATATTTATAACTAAATTAGAAAATTAAATAAAAGTACTTTGTTTCTACTCTAACAATGCTAATTTATGCTAATTTATGTATTTAGTCAATTTGTTAATTTATGCTAATTTAGTCAAGCTAATTTATGATATAATAACTTGTAACTAGTAGTAATCTAGTATTTTTTTCTTATTTCTATAAAGTAGCTTTTTTTTTTGACCTAATAAAATTCTTAAATTATTAATTATTTTTTATTAAACTGTTCTTAGAATAAGTTTATTCATGTTATCGAAAAGATTTCATGAGAAAAATTGAGCAGCCGTGACGCAGTGGCTAGAGTTCTGGCTCAGAACCCAGAGGTCCGGGGTTCGACGCCGGCTCTAGCCCAATAAGCGACATGGGTAAGGAAGGAGACGTGAACTTCCAGTTAAATGCTCTCCCGCGGTGCTCCGTGATAAGACCGTAAGGACTTCTGGGAGTACCTAAATAACGATACAAAAAAAATAAAAAAAATAGCTACATCATCCTAGTCAGAACGCATAAAACAAAATTACTAAAAACGCAAAGGCTGCAAAACAACGCATGCAAAGCAATTAATCATTTAAATAGGTTAGTAAATCCGGCCCCAGTAATGAAAAGCATGATGTCCTGGATATTGAGAAGCTTAACGCGTTACAGAGTTTAAATTTTATGTATAAGCATAAGTAGTGGCGTCGCTAGGGTTGGTCGCTAGGGTTAGAGTCACCCCTTTAGACTTTCATTTACAGGGCTGACAACAAGGGTTTCGAATTTTTTTTTTAAAAAAAGGTCCTTTAGAAAAAAATGTTGAGGCTTACAAAATACAATCTTTTGATTTTGAATAAAAGACAAAAGATATTTGTGTGAAATGAAGAAATAACAGAGTTAGTAATAAAAAAATATCAAAAAATCAAAACCTGAAAACTATCGGTCATATTTGCATTTTTTCTATTTTGGTGTTACCCCTTTGTGTCAGATCGTGATTGTGTCACAATCTGACACAAAGGAATAACACCAAAATAGAAAAAATGGTGTCTGCCAACAATTTCCTTTCACAGTTCATCAAAAACAATCATTCCAAATTCTCTTGAGTTAAACAACTTCTTAAACGTGTTTTTATAATTTCAATTGAAAACAATTTCAAAAACAATCGTACACACGTTACTTGAGTAACAATCGTTCACACGTTACTTGAGTAACAATCGTTCACACGTTACTTGAGTAACAATCGTTCACACGTTACTTGAGTAACAATCGTTCACACGTTACTTGAGTAACAATCGTTCACACGTTACTTGAGTAACAATCGTTCACACGTTACTTGAGTAACAATCGTTCACACGTTACTTGAGTAACAATCGTTCACACGTTACTTGAGTAACAATCGTTCACACGTTACTTGAGTAACAATCGTTCACACGTTACTTGAGTAACAATCGTTCACACGTTACTTGAGTAAGAGGAATTCTTAAAAGAAACTTAAATATTTCAAACAGTGTGTAATATACTTTAATGAATACATATCGAATTCATAAATAATATTTGCTACACATAATAAACAAAAGTTTTTTTGTTTTTTTTTTGTACACTTTTTTTTTTGTACACAAAATCTTCAAAGTCTGAATTTTCTTGCAAATTGCTTTGGTTTTGGTATACATCATATCAGTGGCCTAGGAAGGTTTTTAAATGTTTGAAATAACCAACTTATAAACAACAAGAATATTTCAAATTTTTTTACGTTCATATGTATGACGAAAAAATTCTTTAAAAAAAAATTTACTGTGATAGGAGAATCGGAACAAGGAACCCTAAAATCTTAGCCTTCTCTGTCTAAAACGTGAGAGCAACAAGTTGATGAAATATTTTTTGTACTATTTTCAACTAGACTTATATTCAACGAGAAATTTTAAAATTTATAGTAAAATATTTTAGTTTTTAAAAATTATGACCATATAAAATTTGCAATCCCCTAAAATTGAGGGAGATTTAAACTTTATATGGTCATAATTTTTAAACACTAAAATATTTTACTATGAAATTTAAAATTTCTCTAGTTGAAATATAATAATAAGTCTAGTTGAAAATAGAACAAAAAATATTTCATGAACTTGTTGCTCTCACGTTTGGGGCTGGGGGGCTAAGATTTTAGGGTTTCTTGTTCCCATACTCCTATCGCAGTAATTTTTTTTTAAAAGAATCTTTTCGTCATACATATGAACGTAAAAAAATTTGGAATATTCTTGTTGTTTATAAGTTGGTTATTTCAAACATTTAAAAACCTTCCTACGCCACTGCATCATATACATCTTAAAATATCAGTTTGAATATTTGAGGTCAGAATTTCACAAACGATAATAATTGTTCTCCTAATTTAAGCTTATCGGTAACGGTAAAAGTTCACAAATTTTATGAATAGCTTCAGAATGAACTCCATTTTTCGTAAGCTCTTCAAACCTTCTTGGATCAAATAGCTCAAGATCACAATAAAGTTCTTTACTGCCCAAAAATCTACATTCTAAGCAACCAATAAAAATCTACATTCTAAGCAACCAATAAAAATCTACATTCTAAGCAACCAATAATATTATCCAGAAATACGTTAAATGTTTTGATTTTATAAACATTTTAGCTAGTTTTTCTCCTATGTTTTTGTTAGTACTTGAATTTTCTCCATAACGTTTTGGATCGGTATTTCTTCTCTTTTCACGAAGCTCTAATTCTATACCAATGTTTGGCTAATCTTCCCAAATTAATAGGGATACTAATTCTGTCACTAATTCTGCAAAACAAATACACATTGATCATGAGTTGAAATATCCATAGTTCTATCCATAGTAATTGAATAAAATCAGCTAAATTTACTTACTCAGATATTTTTAATAATAATAATTTACAAATAGTTTGAATATTGTTTGTTACAGTTGTAAGACTTAAAAAAGTAAACAAATTTCCTCTACTCTTTTTCCCCACTTTTTGCTCGTTTTTCACTTTCTACTATTGCTTTAGCAATGTGATCGTTTAAATCAATATTAGACTTGGTTATTAATAAAACAATTTCTAAAAAGTTTCCATTATTAACTGCTGTGTTATTTAAACTATAAGCTACCTCATACCTAAATCCTCTAAACGGCAATCCTTGTTTTCCGATTACTTTAACTATTTCAATTGTTGATTCAGCTACTTCTCTTCTCTTGATTACTTCATGTTCTCTTTGACTCCTCTGGTTAAAGGATCTGTCTACACTTTGTCCCAGACGATCCCCGGTGGGAAATGAATTAGCGACTAGCAAGCGACTAGCTAGCTTTATAGCGATTTTCAAGCGATTTTTTTTTCTTATTTTATTATTTACTAATGTCTCTAACATCTTTAAAAATTCGATTTTTAGTGTTATGTCTATTATAATTAAGAGAATAATTGAAATTTAAACATTGCGATTTTGTAGCAATGTGTCGCTAGCTACATATCGTAGCTTTGTAGCTAGCTACAAAATATCTACTAATCTATAGCAGGTTGATAGCTACATCTAAAAATACTTTTAATAGCGATTTTATTACGATATGACGGTAGCTACAATAGCCTGTGAGCCTTTAGTTTATTAAGCTAGCTGTCCTCGTAGCTAAATCGCTGTCTTTATCTTTACAAATATTGATAGCTTTTCGCTAACTTAAAAAAGCTAGCAATCCTCGTGGCCAAATAAAGACAGCGGTCTTTATCGTAACGATTATAGCTAACTACTTGCTAGCCAATTTCCCACCGGGTCACTCATACAACATTTTGATGCTTCTCTGTTGTTTTTTTACTCTTCGTGATCTTTTATGCGTTCATACACGTGGACCCAGTCTTAAAAACCCTCAACACTTGTAACAACCGACTTTTTAGAAGAATTAACTTAGCATATAGAACAAAAAAATAATTGCGTTCGTAATTAAAACTTAACCAATTTCTTTTAATTTTTTTCTGCGATATTGGAATTTATACATAATACGCTTTAAAAGTATTAAAAGGTAATTGGGCGCCAATTTTTTTCTGGATGGTGTTGATGAAATGGAAAAAATCTTTAAATATTTTGTTTTTCACTAGGCTTTATAAAATAGTTCAAATAAATTTTATTGACAATATCTGTGTGTGGCAGATCAGAATGTTTAAAAGTCTTTGAAGGTTCACGTTCACTATACTGGGATAAAGTCGTTGTTGATAATTAGATTATCTGTTGACATAATAGTTCTGTTTGTTTACAATTCTCAGATAATATGTTTCTGGAGTCTGTATAAATTTGAATATCAGTTGAAATAGATGTAGAAGGTAAAAAAAAACAATGTATTGAATCAATATAGGATGTTATATGAACTTGTGATTTTATCTGCAATTTGGGTACAACTTTTTTAGAAAAACATTCAATTTCATTTGACTCTGTATTCACATTTGTTTGATGTTCAATGGAATTCTAACTTAAAACAGTTATAATATTGGATTCTATATAAAATTGTGATTTTAGGGATGAATTGGGTACAACTTTTTCAGAAATACATTCAATTCAATATATATACTTTTATAACAAAATACAAGACCATGTGCTAAAAGTAATTCAAAAAACCAACTAAATATCGTTATAACGAAAAAAAAGCGGGATTAACAAGAATGCCTTGCAATCACAAACCTAGACAAATTAGTAATACAAAAAAAAGTCATGCACGGTTGTTATTACTGCTTGATCTGGTTTTCACAATAATCTTGAATTCAACAAAGAGCATCTTATTATATTACTAATTACAATGATCAATGCTGAATAAATAAATGGTTTAGATACTAATATTAGTTTTTTAATAAATTATTATGTATTAAACAAACAAAAAAATCATAATAATACATACGAAACATGACAAGGACTGGTACGTACAACGTACTAATAACAATATTTATTAAAGTTTTAATAGTTATACTATTTCCACTCACACCTCATTGTTCCAGTAGTAGGCCACTTTTGCATTGACTTTTATGTGTACAAATTTCAAAGTTTTGTCTTAATATTTTATTATATATAAGTATATAACATTAATTAAGTTCACCACTTCAAATCTAAAATAATTTTTACATTATAAACTATTTTCAATTTATTCAAATTATTATTTTAATAATTTGTTTTACTAAAGAAATAATATTCTAGAAATTAAAAAAAAGCGATTATAAAATGAAATTACTTAAACTACAGGTAGATATTTGGTAGGGGGGCCAGGTCTTATAACTTTTATGATGGTCTACCGGGATTTTCCTTGTATCCAGGTGTACCAGTTCACGCCTGATTGCATCTATCTAATATCTGACTTATATTTTATAATTTACCGTATTTTACAAATGGTATAACATATTTGTTTTCGAAATTTTTTAAATTGTTATTTGTTTTAATATTTTTTGTTTTATACAAAAAAGTACTTTGTTTTATTGAGTTTTTATTTGATTTTTATCTTAACAACGACATTTAACAAGATTTTTTTTGTACTAAAATAATAAAGCACAACAAAGAAACTGACTCATCCTCTCAAAAGCATCATCTAAAAAACAATTTAAAAACTTTTTTTAACAAAATAATACAAACATTTGTCTACTGATCTTAATTTAAAAGAAACTAATGGGTATTGAATGTGTAAAATAACTAACTAATATTGTTAGCTGCCTCCATTGGACTGCTTTGAGCTGCTAAACCAATATAACAAATGTTTTTCATTATTACGTTACATGTATTATGCATAAAAATTGAATAATTTCACTAACATATTTTAGTTATATATGACCATCTTTTATTTATATTATTTATTACAGTTGAAAGATTAACAGTCAATTGTAAAAAAAAAAGTG
Source organism: Hydra vulgaris (assembly GCF_022113875.1). Lineage (NCBI taxonomy): Eukaryota > Metazoa > Cnidaria > Hydrozoa > Anthoathecata > Hydridae > Hydra > Hydra vulgaris. The sequence continues at coordinate 44,755,025 of NC_061165.1, forward strand.
ATTCACTGTTAACTTTTTTTTAATAACTGACCGTTAATCTTTCAACTGTAATAAATATCTATTTCAACTGTAATAAATATCTATTTCAACTGTAATAAATATCTATTTCAACTGTAATAAATAAATATCTAATAATAAATATCTTTCAACTGTAATAAATATTTAGTAATATAATAATATCTGTAAAAAAAAAATCTAGATTTTAACTAGACTTGTTTAGAAAAAGATGCATGATACAACAAGTAGTAGCAATTACAATTACAATTGTTATCGGAGACACTTACAATGTAAGATAAAATATATTATAATATTAGTAATGTCTTTAAACTTTGAAGTAAGAAACATTAAAATTCATTTAATAACTTTACATTAAAAGCGAATAATTTCTTTTTAAAATTTTAATAAATAGAAAACAATATTGAAAATTTTTATCATTATCGCAACTTTCTATTTTATTTAATCTAAAAAAAACTGAAAATGTTATTTAATCTAAATCAAATATAGAAAATGTTTAATTAACCCCTCTGTCTCCCGCGCCCTATGATATATTAAAAATAATTAAATGAAAATAATAAATAATTAAATGAAAATTAGGTACCAAAAGTGCGACAAAATGTAGATACCTTGCTACAACTTTTTTTTCAATGAAATTTTCCAGGTACATAAATAAATGAAAAACTTTAAAGAAAGAATAGTATAGAAATAAGAAAGAGCATATCTTCGACATTAATTTCATGCCCAAAGTACAACAAAGTTTTAGACATCAAAAAACTCTCTAGTAAAGCTATCTAGTAAAATAATAAACCTAACAGTAATAAAGTTTAACTATTCTAGTTTCTAAAAATAATTTATGTTGATATCCAATTCTAAAAAGTTTTCCAACTAAACACCTCTTCCCTACGCTAACCAAAAAAAATTCTAAAAAGCGTGGTACAGTTTTTTAGCACAAAATTCGGTTCCGTAAAACGCGGATTTCCACGTAGGATTTCCTACCTAGTAATATCTTTCTTACTTTTTTTTTTTTTAATTTAATTATATAAGATACAATTTTTTAATTAAATTAATTAAAAATTAGTTTATTTAACATTAGTAAAAAATTATACCTATAACCTAGTAGTTAACTACTGGGTTCCACTAATATTTCATAACTAGTTACAACCTATCAGTAGAAATAAAAAAACAAATATGAACCTAGTAGTTATCCAATTTAAAAATTTCCAAACAACTTTCTAATAATTATTTTAAATGTGAAAAACTGAAATAATTTTAATCATTTTTTATTTATATTTCATTTATTTACTTTCTTTTAATTTTAGTTTTACAATAAATTAATTAATTGCTATTGTCTTTTGTACAAATTCATGTACCTTTTAGTTCTTAACTACTAAATGCTGTGTGCTAGAAGGTTAATAACACAACTGCATCGTAGGCAGCTGAATATCTTTTTAAAATAAACTATTATAAATTAGTTTTTCAAAGAGATATCACAAATTTACAAATGCTGCATGAACTATTAGCTGAGCTCTGTGAGTACACACAATTCAGGGGTTCCTTCTAGATTTTTTTAATATATTATTATATGTATTTTATTTTTTATATATACTTTATATATATATATATATATATATATATATATATATATATATATATATATATATATATATATATATATATATATTATATATATATATATATATATATATATATATATATATATAGATATATATATATACTTTTATAACAAAATACAAGAGCATGTGCTAAAAGTAATTCAAAAAACCAACTAAATATCGTTATAACGAAAAAAAAGCGGGATTAACAAGAATGTCTTGTAGTCGCAAACCTAGACCAATCAGTAATACAAAAAAACATCACGCACGGTTGTTATATATGAGTATTTTCAAAATCAGGCGCGTTTTCAAAAGACTACTTCCACTAAAGATAAACTGCATAAAACTTTAGCAGAAACACTTTTGTTTTGTATTTAACTAACTCCTATGTGTGTACAAATAACCAACAAAACTTAATTTCTTTTATTTAAGTTTAATTTTGAAACTAAAAATTTAATCGCGTAACGTACATGAGAGTTCGTTACGTACATGACATAACAATATTATATAATGGACTTTATCGAAATCACTACTTTATATATGCAGTAGGCTATTATAAACATTACGTTTAGTTAGTTGACAAAGGTACCGATTCATTAAAAAAACACTTTTTTTTTTATACTGTATTATTTGTTGTCAGCAGCCATCATTCTCATGACAATTACCAAAAACTTTACATACAAAATTCAAGTAAATACCATGACCAGATTTAAAAGACTGTTATTTGATAATTTAAGATTATTTTCAAATGACTCAAACAGTGACTTAGATATAAGCAAATTAAAAAAAATATGGAGAGTATTAAGTGCAGTAAACTAGCCAACGATATATTGAAAACATGATGAACATCGATTAATCGTTTGCATTTATGCTCTGCCAATCTTCTTCATTAAGTACGATTGCACGTCTAGAAACTACAACCAGTGCTAAAGCTTTTTTGATTATTTGATCCCATTTATACCATATTTTGTCTTCACGAGTTAGATATTTGAATTTGTTTATTTCTGTCATTTGTAATGTGGATACTTCACATTCAGCTGAAACTGCGTCTTTGTCAAGTATCTGTCCAATGTAACGCTTATTATCGTATTGAACAATATACCAGTCGTGCACTTAGAGCATAATAAGTTCAGCTGTCATTAGATGTTGTTCAACATTTGAAGCATCATCAGCATTTATCAGATCGTGTGACTGACTAACTATTTAAGATTGGCCATCTGCAACTAGTTGTACAATATCTGTTGATGTATTGAGCAGATCGGATTCAATCTCAGCAACATGTTCATTTTCATTTTCTGCGACGACTTTCAGCAGACCAAACTGAACCCTCCGTGCTTCATGACAATTACATGTGTTCGGGATCTGGCAAAAGCATGAAAAATTACAAACAGAAACAGTTCCTTTCTCAACGAATTGCAATTGATGTAGTTTCATTGTTCTGATAGGTTTCAGTCCTTCGGGGATCATTTTAGCTATAGCACCAATATCTTCTTCGCTAACTACAAATAGCTTGATAACAGTTTTCTGGTGTAAAGCTTCTACAAAATTTGAAGCTGAAGTTATCATGACACCATAGTCGGCTATTTGATCAGCGGTACGTTTTAGAGTGCCTCCGATCGCATCTGCTGCGCTCTTGCCATGGCCAGCTTCAAAGTAATTCCAGCTGCCACCTGTAAATCTTTCATCGTAAAAATAATGACAAGTTAACAGCATATGATGCTTGTTCCTATACTGTATTGTTGGCCCATCACTCCAAAAAGTATTGTTGTAAGTGTTGGATGATGTTCTTTTAAATGACGCAGAACTGGTAGCAAATGAGCCTATATTGCAGCGGGCTCATGCTTGATGCAATCTGACATAGTGCAAAATGATAAAATTTCTTCCTTCAAGTATGAAATACCGGTGTGTAGGGATAAGTAGGAAATAATAGTGTGTAGGGATTCTGAAAATTCAACAACTATTACTGCAGTACTATCCGAAAGGCTAGACTTCAGCATGCCATAATTTTTAAACTGGTGGTTAATAGTGAATACGTGAAGACATAATGATGGAATAATTTCCAAATATGCACCTACAAGCTCTCCAACAGTCCCAATAATTTCCTGTTTTATAGTTCTCTTTACTATTGTGTTCTTATCTTTGATCAGTCTGTTTTCCTGAATTGTGTTCGATTGCTGCCATTTGCACGGTTGTTCTCCACCAAACTCTCTTTCCAGTAGTTCTTTATCTTTTAAGCAACATATTTTCACAGGTTCTCAAAAAGCACTTTTTTTGCAAATTATTACATACTATTTTTTTTACACAATTACCAACAGTCATACAATTTGACGGCAAGATCTTCAGCTGAGCAAGCTTGTTAATAACAAGTCGTCTATTTTCATGCAGCTTGCAGAGGCACGTTTCTCTAACACGTGCAGTCGGAATTACCATCCAAAATGGTTTACATGCACAAAATGTAGCATATAAAACTTTTATGTTTGGGATTTCTACAACAAACTTTTTGTGCATGTCTGAAAGTTTACTAAGCAAAAGTCTTCGTTGTTTTTTTTCACCTTTACGCGTAATAGTGTCGCTCTTGCTGGTAGTTATCCTACTGTTATCATCTCTTTCATAGAATGCAACAGATGCATAACAAAACACTGTAAACTTATATCTTGTACGATACTGTGAGCAATTTGATATTGATGGACGGCGTGTACTAATACCAGTGAAATGCTGACATATTTTCATTAGTTTATACTTCCTCATCAGTTTAGATGAAATCATTTTTGCGATGACAAACTTTTCTCTGTCTGATTTGGTCGCTGAATACTTCTCGCGTAAGGTATCACATAAAACATTATGAAACAGAAGTGCTCTTTTGATTTCAGAGCGCCCATGCAAACCTTGGGTCATGTATATCATTTTACTGCGTGGCGTGTTATTGTTTAATGATTTCTTTCTTAATCTTTCTGCTCGCTTTCGATACTTATTGGCTTGCTTAGTTAGCTTCATTACCTGTACTCGTAGTTTGTTTATCAGTTGATGCGCTTTACCTCGTTCCTTTCTAATGCATTTTCTGTCTTGAATTTTCTGCCTAGTTTCATTGTGGTTTAGAGTTGATGAACTAGGTAATGAAGGAAATGATGTATTTGGTAGAGATTCCATACATAAATGATTTACTGATGACGATCGTGTCTTTGCATTTGCTCTACTGCGTTGCTGCGCTTCTCGCCATTGTTTCCGTTGACATCGCTGCTCACGTTCAGTCTTCGGCTTTCTAGTTTTTTCTTCTTTGCATTTGACGCTCTCGTTCCTTCTTCTAATAATCTTCGAATTTCACAGGATTATATGATATTTTGGCTCTAAATTTCGATTGCGTTTCCTGGTTTGATTTTGTCTTCTTTGCTATAATTGTAATTCAGATCTCTGGTAGAAACAAATATAATATCAGTTCTTTAATATTGATAGCTTAGCAGCAAAATAGAACTATTAAATGATTGTTTAAAATAGAAAAACATTTATGGTTTAAAATAATAACTTAACTTATGGTTTAAAATAAAAATTTCTGATACGTAAACTCTTAATTATCCAACTAAAAAACTGGTTTTTTACATTAACGGTCATTTATATAACATGTTTGTCAAATACGTAACGCTATTGTCACGTACGTAACGTAAAGTAAACGTTATGTACATGACTGTAACGTACTTGACGTTTTTACTATGTTTCTGTTCATACGTTTAAAATGAGTTAGTCAATTCAATGCAATAATGATTTTTTAATGAATAACAGCAAAATGTATCTAATTATATAAATTTCATTGATATAAGTATTTAGTTTAATAAAAATTCATCCGTTACATGCCTGACAATTCAAAAACATACGCTATGAATAGATTTATTTTAAAATGACAACGAGATAAAACTTGCCTTAATTACCGCTCATACATAAATTCCTAGAAATGCGCAAATACTTTAAAATGAAATAGAGCATTTTTTTTACGGTAACTACCCAAGGGATTTATTATTTTGTCAGTGGATTGTTATTGTTATGTACATGACTGCTAAAATGGACTTTTATTTAGCAAACACGCAACCTTATAATATAATTAAAATAATCAAATCAAACATTTTAATATTGTTAATTCAAGAGTTCAGCATTAATTTTGGTGACTTAGGCACAGTTAAATGTCAGATAGCCAAGACCTATGCGAAACATAGCGCAATTAACACCGAGGACACGTAAAATCTGAAACCCTAAGCCACTTTCAACTTCAGAAACCTTAGACCATTAAATTTAAGTAAGATGAAACTTTTCAAAATATTTAAAATTTGTATAAGTAGCTGTTTCAGAACATGATATTTATGACGCAAAATGTTCTAACTATATGTTTGAAATTATTGGACAGGATAAATACACCTAATTTCAGAAATACTTTTTTTTTTTTTTATAAGTTGATTAAGGTGCCCCAAGAAGTCCTTACGGTCTTATCACAGAGCACAGCGGAAGAGCATATAATAGGAAGTTCACGCCTCCTTCCTAACCAATGTCGCAAAACTTGCCCAGAGGTTGGGTTTGAACAACGGATCTTACGTTTCTGAGGCAAGTGCGCTACCACTGCGCCACGGCTGCTCAAAATACTCATATATATATATATATATATATATATATATAAATATATATATATATATATATATATATATATATATATATATATATATATATATATATATATATATATATATATATATATATATATATATATATATATATATATATATATATATATTATATAATATACACTATTAGTTGGTTTTCTCTTTAAAAAATCATATTTTTTTGTTAATTCAATTTTAGTCAGATATTTTAGTACTGGAGCAAAAGAATTGTCTAATATTTTTGAAATATGAGTTTTATCTCTGATGCTGCAGTTTCCATCAATTGAACCCTAGTTCACATCAAGAGCTGTTTAATGTGGCTGTAAACTGTTGGCAATTGATGTTGTTGTTAAACATTCTTGTAGATCTCACAGCAATATAAGATCTCAGAGCACAATAAAGAACTTGTTAGATGGTTTTGATTGAGCTTATATGTTTAATAATTTTATGGTGAACCTTCTTTTTCTACTCAGTCGAGATATATATTTTAATTGCCAATGAAACTAGTTTTTAGACAGACTAATTCATTTGCGTAACAGTTAATCTCTTTAAGACTAATGATATAATTATATACCATGTGATGTAACCAATCTTTTATGCGAATAAACTCAACGATATATTTATATAATTATTTAACTGAAACATAAAGTTTAATAATATAAAAAAGTCAATACTTAACAGGAGGTAAACAGCATATAGAACTTTAGTTAATGAGATATTTCAAAGAGGTGTTTTAAATATTTCTATATTGAAAATTTAATAAATTTGTTTTTTCAAACAAATGTTTGTTTGAGGATGTTTGTAAAATTTGTTACATACATCCTCAATTCTTTTGAGTGATTATACTTTAAATTATAAGAAATGATTATTTATTTTTTTTTTAAAGTTGATACAAATAACTATAATTCAGACCTGTTTTTTTTTTTACCAGCATAAGTGACACTTTAGAATGTTTTATTCAAATAATTTATGCAATAATAGAATATAATATAATTCTAGAAGAAACCCCTGAGTCTGTATAACCCTGTTTACTGACTCAGTTAATAGTTCATGCAGCATTTGTACAAAATGGTCTCTGGCTAAAAAAAATAGAGAATATAAATTGTAGGTAGAGATGATTGCTGCTTACCATGCTGTTATGTTACTAACCATCTAGCATACAGCATTGGGCAACTAAGAACTAAATGGTACATAAATTATATACAAAAGTTTAACTAAAATTGTAAATACCATTTAATAATAAATTGAATTATTCAAAAAATAATTTCTTTTTTTTTTCTCTTATATTTATAAAATTCATTTGTTTTCTTTTATTTTTGACAAATTTATTAGCCTAATTTAATTATTTTCTATCGTAGTTTGATAAAGCCATATAAAATCTATATTGGTTTCACCGCTAGGAACTTAAATCGCCGCCATTTTAGGAGGCTTTAACTTTTTTCAGAAAAAAACAATAGAATCCGCTATTCAGTTATATTTTAAGATCAGTGATTTAACAATCTACTTATTTAACTTGACTTAAAGTGGAATGCAAGAAGCGAACTTGAGTCAAGCTCGACTTGAACTTTACATTATAACCAATAGCGACAGAGTATGGGTTTTCCCCTTAAAAAATACTCTGCCGCTATTGGTTACAAAATAAAGTTCAATCCGAACTTGACTCAAGTTTGCTTCTTGCACCCTAAATACGTTAAATAAGTATCCGTAAACTAACGCATGCGCAGAATATCATTTTGTCTACTTATTTAACAATCTACTTATTTAACGTGACACCGTTTCTTGTTTGAAAAAAAAAAAATTAGCATTGATTTATGCTTGCTTGCATGGCTGGCTGGCTATATCTATAAGTTTTTTTCCCTAAAAGTTCATTTATTTTTATAATAGTTATTTGTATAATAGTTTAGAGCAGCCCTGGCGCAGTGGTAGCGCACTTGCCTCAGAAACGTAAGATCCGTGGTTCAAACCCCACCTCTGGGCAAATATTGCAACATCGGTTGGGAAGTAGGCGTGAACTTCCTATTAAATGTTCTTCCGCGTTGCTCTGTGATAAGACCGCAAGGACTTCTTGGGGCACCTAATAAAAAAAAATAAAAAAAATAAAATAAAGTTATGTAATATCACTGTAAATCACGAATAATTGATTTATTCAGTTATTAGTTAAATTGTCAAGGAAAATAAATTCAGGAAAGCGAAGTTTAAAGGAAACCATTATAAATCCTATCCCGAATACCAGCACAAGCGACGATCAAACTAGCATTGGATCAGAAAGTACCACTGATGAAACTTTGTTGGATGCTAATCCCAATTGCCTCGATTTCGGGTTGTACACAAACACCAACTGTCATATTGATGACGAACTTTGTCTGAAGCTGCTGGAGAAATGTTGGACTCTTAGTTAAACATATGGTTTCAAGAAAGATACAAACCCTGAAGCTAAACGTCTCTTCAGATTGGAATGGCTTCAGACTTATATGTGGTTAGCATATTCAGCCAGTGCAAGAGGACCTTTTTGTCGAGTTTGCGTCTTATTTCGACCTCCGGTTCAACGTGGCCTGCAACAATTTATCTTTTTACCGTGTCTTAAATTTCACAAATTTCATGAAATTGCACAATCTCACGCCAAGGCCCAATGACACATCAATGCATTAGCTTCTTCCATCCAGTTGTAATTTAGATTTGCCTCGACTTGTCGGTCAAGGTTATGACGGTTGTTCTATTATGGCAGGTAAAGAAGTTAATGTTTAGAAGCTTATCAGAGACAAGCACCCGAAGGCTTTGTATTTTCATTGTGCCAGTCATACATCGAATCTCGTCATTAATGTCTTGAACAATGTCAAAGAAGTTCAAAATGCCTGTGGCACAACTAAGGAAGTAATAAACTTTTTTAGAGAGAGCACTTTACGACGATCTTTGATTCCTAATATTCCTCTGTTTTGTGAAACACGTTGGTCGGCAAAGTATAAAAATTCTTAGAATATTTTCTATGAACTTTTTGGTAATTGTTCAAGCGCTAGAAAAGCTTACAGAGGACAGTGCGAACAAAAACACAAAGGTTAAGGCTCATTTGCTGTTCACTGTCATCACTACTCCAACTTACATTTTGACGCTTTTAGTAATTGCTACTTATTCGGCTAAACTTGAACCTGTGTGCAATCAGTTGCAGCAAGTAAGTATGAACATTAACGATGAAACTGTTCATATAATTCAATTAACAGATGTGCTGCAATCCTATCGAGACAATGTCTCTGAAGAGTTTTCATTGATTTTCAAAAAAGCACAATGGATTTGTGAAGAATCTTACATTGAATTAAAACAGCCACGGTTAAATAATTGGTAAGTTTACAGATCGAATTTACCTTCTGAAAAAGCAGAAGAATATTTTAGGAGATCCATTTTCATCCCTTATTTGGATTCTATAATATCTTTTCTACAAATTCGTTATTCTTCTACACAAGAGAAAGCATTTTCACTTTTACAACTTCACCCAAAAGAAATGAGTAAATTTGGACAAGTCATCATTTTTAACAGTTCTGGAAGAGATTAACAGTCTGTATGGTGATATTCTTCCAAGCTTTATATCTGACGCTACCACATGGTATGAGATGTGGAAAAATAAAAACATGGCAAACGAAATTACCAATTGCATGAGTTTAATTGAAGAGGCTACAAAGTTTTATCCGGCTGTTTCCGAGGCACTCAAGATTGGCATTACACTTCCAACAACAACCTGCAGTACTGAAAGATCTTTTATCTCATTACGGCGCGTCAAAACTTGGAACCGATCTACAATGAGTGACGATAGACTAAGTGGATTATGTATGCTTAGTGTACACAAAAAAATAATAATAATTTTGCAAATCTTATCGACAAAGTTGTAGACAAGTTTGGAAAACAAAAAAGAAGGCTTGAGTTGCTCTTTTAGAAACAAAGTAAATGACTGTTTATGTATAATTGTATGTTGTAAAATGCAGATGTCAAATTGTAATTTAAAAATTTAAAATTAAAACTACTTTTTCGCGCTTTTTCTTATGATTGAAAGATTTTTTTTTTTCCTCCATTTCCTTTTTTTTTTCAAAAGCTTGGGGGGTGCACGTGCACCAACTTACACCCCCTGCCAGCGCCTAAGACTACAGAGGTAGCCAGAATATTTTTTTTTCTTATAAAAAGTCGATTCGTTGCATTAAATTTGTGTCAAATAAAAAACTTGCTACCCATGGGTAGCCAAATGGATTGAATCATTTTACTACAGAAGTAGACCTCTGTTATCATGTTACTACAGAGAAAACATGTTACTACAGAAGTAGATACATGTTACTACGAAGAAATAATGTTTTACAGAGATAGACCTCTGTAGTAACACGATTCAATTGTAACTTTATTCTTTGTGGGCTGAATTAAGTAAGAAAAAAAAACATATAAAATAATATTTTTATTTATCTTAATTTTTAATTAATTTAATATATCATTAAGTAGAAAACATATAAGTATAATGCAAAAGATTGATTTTTTTCATAAGCAATTCGAAAATTTATCAAAAACATGTGTTTTTTCAACCCTAAAAATCCCCTCAAAAGAAATATTTAAAAAAATATATATTAAAAAAATACTAAATAATCTTCTTTTAAATAAGGAAACACTATCCTAATTCCTTAAAAAAATATTTAAAACGTTTAAGTTGGAAAAATCTTAAAAAAATGTAAGGAAAATCCTATTTCTGCTTAGTGACGCATAGTGGAAGGTAAAATGTTAGCGCAAAATATGATAATCGGTAAGCCGCGTAAATTGATACCGAGGATGGTCTCGTATCGTGTGATATCGCTTATATACTATTGTCGATACCATCAGTATCGGTATGTTACCACACGATACCAATAATTAAAGGAATGGTATGGTATCGAAAAATTACATAGTCCCAATTAGAAAAAAAAAACTAAAATGTGACATTTTGAATTTAAAAAAATACAAGAAAGATTGCTTCTTAGAGGTTTAGTTAATAATATTTAGCTAACGATGTTATAAGAGGCACAATAAATGTTTACTTTGTTGAACACAGAACAAAAGACTATACCAGAGGAGAACTACGATACCACGCGAGATTTAATTAAAGTAACAGTACCAGATAAGAAATTAATATACGGAAGCAATACCACAAAATCAACTAAATTAAAATAAAAATAGCAGGCAAAAAAATTAAATTACGGAAGCGATAACTCACAATTAATTAAATTAATGTTGTGATACTACTTTAAATTAAAATTAAACGATAAATATGATTGGTATGATACCACACAATTCGTAAGAACTTCTATTATACTATAAATCAATTATATATTAAATAATGAGGAGAAGTGGACGCGGGAGAAGTTGGACATCTCCAAAAATCCAATTAAGAGAGGTCTTCAATCAATGTTATCTAATGTAAACAATGAGATCTTCCCCATCTATTTAGCAAACATCGCTTTGTCTTCCTGCGTGTGATAAAAACCACCTTTTTGATAAGTGACCCACCTTTTTTAATAAGATTTTTTGAAAGATAAAGTGGGACAAAGAAAATTAATTAATCTCCTGTTTTTACCACTTTTTTGTAAATATTTTGTAAAAAATCTCTTAAATATTTTGATAAGGATTACCAAGTTTACAAATTTAATAGTTTTTAATTAATAGATATTGTTAATATGTTGTTATGTTATCGCTTCTCCCATTTCACCTAATGGCTGTCCCACTTTACCCCAGTAGCACTGTTCCTCTAAAATTAAACATAACATATTGTAAAGTTTATATTTTATTATAACCTGCCATCAATTTTAGGGTATGGAATCAGTGCCCAAAATGATAGTTTATTTGTTAAACTTGTTTGGTTGAGAACATACATTATATAAAAAAGATATTAAAAATGTTCCACTTCTCCGCACTCTCTCCTACATCTCAGTTATTATACATATTTACTATTTCAAATTGCTAATTGTTTATAAAAATAAAATACATATTCTCGTGAAGACACTAGCTGCGATACCAAGATACCAAATGATAATACTGGTATCGGTTTCGGTGCCAAATGATACCAACATAACCAATACTATCAATACCTGTATCGCGTAATCTCGATATCGGTACTGTAAGGTATCGCATCGATACCAAACAATACCAACATAAACGATACTTTCAATGCCAGTATCGCGTGATCTCGATATCGATACTGTATGGTATTGCATCAATACCAGACAATAAACCGAGTCACGATACCAATTATTTAGAGTCAGCAAATCTCGTGTTAAAAAGTTAGACGTCGTTTTTTTTTTGTGTTAAAAAGTCAGACATGTCGTTTACAACATAGACTGTAAACTGGGGTAGGAGTAAACGGAATAAAGAAGTGAACGGTTTAGCAATTTTATTTCTTTTGCATTTATTGAAATCTAAAACAAAAATGCAAGGCACCATTCTTCCAACATACTTCAACCGTTAGACGTAGGTATATATTGTCAATTTAAACGAGTTTGGCGCATTACTTACAAAATTTTATGCAGCTACTAATTTCAACTACTTAACAAAAGAAAATTTGATTCAATAACAAGCAAAACTTTTTTGCTCCGGTGACGCATTTATACGAACACAAATAATCGTTGGATTTCAAAACACTGGTTTGTTTCTCACTTAATATTAGCAAAATTGATCAATCAAAATTACAAATTGATCAAACTCTTTAAGTACCATATCAGCCTGTTTCGTCATCTTTATCCAAGCCTGCTTCATTATCCTCAACCGAATGTGCTTCATCATCGTCACCCTAGCCTATATCATTATCTTACATTCAGCACCAAACTCCAACAATTCGCCAACTGCAAAATTTAACAACAACACCAGTGACTTTTGCTCAAACGTATCAAATGTTACAACATTTCACAGAAAGGTTCGAATATAATTTGAAAAATCTTTTACAGCGCCACCATGTTGACACACACAAAAAAAACAACCAAAAGAGTCAGCATTCCGAGAGTTGAAGGCTAGTCTACATTTGAGGTGCTCGAGAAACTAAAGCAAGACAATGAAGCCAAAAAGTCAAAGCAATTAAAGAAACGCAAGATTCACTTCAGTGATGCTTAAGATGAAACTCAGCAGTTGCAACATTCAAAAAAACAGATATAAGATAAAGAAAGTGAGGCAAAATTTGGAAAGAAGCATTACCAACTCAAAACAAAATGTGGTACCTATGTGAAGTTTTAAGTTGCAAGTCACGGATTTGTCGATCGTGTTTACCCAAAAAATTCAAAATTGGTAAAGTTTTTTTTGCATGAATAAATGCCGTGAACCTGCTTCTGTCTATGAAACTCAATTTTATTTTTAATAAATAGTTTTTTTTCGTATATTTAATTAAAATAGTTTTTTTGTAAACTTAACTTCTGATAAGATTAGTTTTCACTTTATTTTTCATTAATTTAGCTTTATTTTCTTAATATCTTAATTTAGTTTTAATTTTCCTAATGAAGTTAAAAATCTTCCTAATGATAAATTTTTCAAATAAAGTTAAAAAGAAAACACAAGTCTGCCGGAAGAAAAATATCAAGAAAATAAATCAAGTTTTGTTTTTAATATTTATTACTTGTTTAACAACGCTTATACTATTATCTTTACAAACGATGTTTATATTTATATATATAAATCTTAATAATATATCATAACAAATATTTAAATCCATAAAATATTTAACTATATTTATTCATTATTTATCTACATTACTATAGTTAATCTTTATCTATTTTACCTTAGTTAATATTTGTACAAATACTACAGAATTTATTACTAACTTTATATAAATATTTCATATATGTTCATAATAAATTATATTTGATTATAGTATATTATATTATTGCTTTCATCTAGATTTTTTAAACTTTTCATGGTTATTTAGGTGCTAATCAATTTTATGATGCTTATTATCCACATAAAATTTATTTATAATTATATCCATATCTTAGTACTGCCCTTATATTCGTTTTATTATACATATAAAAATGTAACTGATCATCACAGAGCCATTTTATGTGAATGCTGCAACTCATGGGTTCATGCTAAGTGCAACCAAATTGATATTCACACTTATAATCTTCTTGCTCTCAATTCTTCAGAATGGTATTGTATAAACTGTATATCTAAAAACATGCCATTCAGTTCGCTTACTGATTTTGAGCTTTTGTTAACATTTATTTGCAAGAATTCGCCAACTGCACCCCTAAATATTTTTGAATCTCCTATCCACTCGAGAAGCTTGACAAAAGAGCTTAATGCAATCTCAAGCTCTTCTATAAATTGTAAATACTATGATCTTATTGAATTTAATAAAATTAGTAAACCTTTTTCAAATCTATATCTTCATCTCAACATTGTCTCACTTCCTTATCACATTGATGACCTATGCAACCTTATAAGCACACTTAATATTGTACCGATGGCAATAGGGATTACTGAATTCAACTTGTATATTAATGACACTAATATAACAGACATAACCATTAGTGGTTTCAACATTGAGTATTGCCCCAACTGAAGCCAAAGGTGGTGCTCTTTTATATCTTCGATGAAATTTAAATTATGTAGTTCGTCATGATCTCAAGATATATGCACCAAAATTACTAGAGTCTGTTTTTGTTGAAATCATTCTAACTGGCTGCATATATCGTCACCCATCAATGAGTCAAAGGGATTTTTCTTCCACCTACTTAACGCCGCTGCTAGAAAAACTAAGCAAAGAAAATAAATTGATCTTTTTAATGGGTGATTTTAATATAGATTTACTAGATCATAGTGAGTCTAATCTCTAATTACATTGATTCCTTATGCTCTTATTCTTTTAACTCTTCTTTAATCCTACCTACCCTCATAACAGCTAAATCACAAACACTTATTGATAATATCTTCATGAACTTCAACTCTACTGATCATTTCTCCGGTAACTTCACTCTTCTATTTCAGATCACATGGCACAATTTGTATGTGTTCCTAGCACAGCCAATCAACCTAACAAAGTTAAAATTTCAAGACGTAGTTTTAAAAACTTTGATACCAACAAATTTATTCTGGACATCTCTAAAATCAACTGGGAAATTTTGATTAAAAAAGACGATAATGTGAACCAATCTGTCAATCACTTCTTAAGGACATTTGAGAAAATTTTGAACCATCATGCCCCCTTTCAAATATTATCCAAGAATCAAATACTACTCAAATCAAAACCCTGGATCTTTAAAGGAAAACTTAAATCTATATCTTTAAAAATAGTATCTACAAAAAATTTGCAAGATGTAAAAATATTATTATAAAAACGAACTCTTTAAAAAATTTAAATATTATAGGAATAAAATTAGCAACTTACTAAAAAGTAGCAAAAAATCCTTCTACATAAACTATTTCAATAACAACCTGAACAACATTAAAAATACATGGAAAGGCATTAAAGAAGTCATTAACATTAAATCATCATCATCATCATCATCCCACAATGCACCTTTTCAACTAAATTTGAATGTAAATATTATCACAGACCATACTACTGTCTCTAATATATTTAACAACTATTTTTCTCTGTCAATGTCTGTCAAAAACTACACAGGGAAATCAGACCAAAAAAACGCAAAAAAACGCAACAAAAAAAAAGAGACTTTCTTAATATGCCAAATACTAATTCCCTCTTTATTAATCCTGTGAGTGAAGATGAAGTATCTAGTCTTATCAATAATACTTTAAAAAATAACACAAGCTATGGTCCTAACAGCCTACCCTCATTTTTTCTAAAACTTACATCTCACATTATCTCAAAGCCACTTAGCACTATTATTAATAAC
Organism: Hydra vulgaris; assembly: GCF_022113875.1. Lineage (NCBI taxonomy): Eukaryota > Metazoa > Cnidaria > Hydrozoa > Anthoathecata > Hydridae > Hydra > Hydra vulgaris. Next base: position 44,771,111 of record NC_061165.1, read on the forward strand.
TCATTTAAAAGTGGCACATTCCCTGATGTATTCAAAGTAGCTAGAGTTGTTCCAATCCTCAAAAAAGGCTCTTTTCTTGATTACACTTACTATCAACCCATTTCCTTTCTTTACAATTTGAGCAAACTTTTTGAAAAGGCATAACAGGCTGTACAAGTTTCTAGAAAAATGTAAAAGCCTATACCAACATCAGTATGGATTCCGAAGCAAACATTCCACAACCCTTGCACTAATTGAAATTACTGAGAGGATTCGAACAGTATTGGATAACAAGCACTTTGCATGTGGAGTGTTTGTAGATTTGGAAAAAGCTTTTGACACTGTAGATTACTCAATATTTCGAACAAAATTAGAGTATTATGGAATCAGAGCATCCCACTTAAATGGTTTAGTTCTTATCTTAAAAATAGAAAACAGTTTGTTTCCATTAATGGGACTAATTCTGTCATAATAAAGTGCTCAAATGGTGTCCCTCAAGGTTCAGTTTTAGGACCACTTCTCTTTCTTATTTTTATTAATGACTTAAATACTTTTTATAAATCTGCAACTGCTTACCACTTTGCGGACGATACAAACATGTTACTGATTGACAAATCGCTAAAAAAATCAACAAATTTATAATCATGATTTCTCAAATCTTGTTCAATGGCTTCGATCTAATAAACTTTCTCTTAACTGTAATAAAACTGGACTCATCATCTTTAAATCCAGTCTGACACCTATTAAAAAGCAATTAAATTTTAGACTAAGCGGGCAGAAAATTTATTTTGTGGGATCTATCAAATATCTTGGTATTAAAATTGATTCGAATCTTTCCTTCAAAGACCATCTAAATGACTTGGCAATGAAACTCAGGAGATTTAATGGAATGTTGGCCAAATTCCGCCATTATGTAAATTTAGAAGTTTTGCTTAATATATACCATGCTATTTTTGAGTCTCGTTTAAGTATGCATGTCAAATATGGGGACAATCCCAGAAAAACAATTTCTCAAGGCTATCCCATCTCCAAAATAAAGCATTAAAAATAATATATAAGAACTCTAATAACTTTAAATCTAATGTGCTGTACTGTATTTCCAATATACTAAAATTAAGTGACCTTGTTATATTCCTTAACTCTCAATTTGTCTGCAATCACCATCACCATAACCTTCCAGTATCGTTCAACAATTTTTATAATAAATGTTTAAACTGTAGATATCCTCTTCGTTCGTTTAATAATTTAAACCTACCTGTTCCAAAACATCATTCTACTAAGTATGGAAATAAATCCATTAAATACCAAAGTATAAGCGCATGGAACAATCTCCCCCCTGATTTAAAATCTCTAAACTCAATCTCTGACTGCAAGGTCAAGCTTTTCAATCACTTGTTAATAAAATACAAATAAATATCTCTGCAGTCAAACTCCAAACTCTATAATATTTATAAACTCTTAATACCCAAACTCTAAATTCTCTATTTTTTTATCAAATTCTATTTACCTAGTCTTTTCTTATCATTAATTCCTTGGTTATTTATTCTGCTTTTCCTTTTATATATTTATTTTTTTTCATTTTGCTATTTTTATTGTATATTATGATTGTTATTGACGAGGATTTTCTTGAATCTTTATTTATCAATTTATAATCAATTTATTTTCTTTTATTTGTCTCTATTTATCTTGACTTCATTGTTAATATTATCACTGTTATTGACGAGGATTTTTTCGAATCTTTATTTATCGTCATCATCAATTTATTTTCTTTCATTTCTATCTATCTTACTTTTATTGGTAATACTATCTTCGTTATTAAAGATTTTTTATTATGATTATTATTCTTTTTTATTATGATTGAATTTTATATTATGATTATTATTCTTATCATTATTGTTTTGTTTTCAGATGATAATAGTATTAACTTTTTTGTTATTTTTATTTTACTTTCTATTTTACTATCAGTGTTACTTATTATTGCTATATATATACATTGACTTGATGTTTATTGTTGTTTTAATTGTTAGTAGTATTTACACTATTAATATAATATTATTATTACTACTAATATATTTCTAAATGTCTATATTGATATTTTGTATAGGTATTTGCTTTATATTAGTACTCGTACTATTGTAAATATCCTTGAAATGTTAAATAACTTGTTTCAGAATATATTTAATTTGATTTGATTTAATTTGATTAATATCTTAATCATTTGTTATTTAAATTTAATATCTTAATCAATTGTTATTTAAATTTTACTTTTCCCCAATTATAAGGTGAACGTTTTCTTCATAAAAATTGATTTTTTTTTAATTTTCAAAGTATTTTTTCTCAATTTATATATATATATATATATATATATATATATATATATATATATATATATATATATATATATATATATATATATATATATATATATATATATATATATATATATATATATATATATATATATATATATATAATGTAAAAAAATCTCTATAAAACAACAACAACAACAAATAAAAACATAAAAATATTTTTTCTTTAAAAAAATAATCAACTGTAAACAATCGAGTAAACTGGGCTAAGAGTTCAGCTTCAAATTATTTGAAGCTTAACTAAGAGTTCAGCTTCAAATTATTTGAAGCTTAACTCTTAGCCCAGTTTACTCGATTGTTTACAGTTTCTAAGAAGAAGTTTCGCGGTTTTTTATTAATCACGTTAATTACGCTTTTAAATATGCGAGACTCTTACTTTAAAATAAATAACAAAATAGTATTATTAATAAACAGTTTTTTTTTTCCATATTCATATATTTAAAAAATATATATAAATTTTTATAATAAAATTTCATTGTAAAAACAGTGTTGCAGTTTACTTATTGTATTTAATTAAATATTAAATAATATAGTGTGTTATTTAATTTTTAATTAAATACATTAAATAAAATTTTTAATTCAGTCAATATCAGTTACAATAAATACAATAATAAAATTAAAGTAATAAATTAAAATAGTCTATATTACAGTTTTAATATAATTTATATTAAAACTGTTGACATAATGGATGTCTCCTATATTATATAGGGGACATCTATTAATTATGTCAACAGTTTTTAGGCAATTTCTTATCTCCCCTTTCCCAATTGTCATTTTCTGTCAAATTTCTGTGATCCTCAATTAAAACTCAAAAATTTGATCCTTCTTTCCTTACAAACTAACAATATATATGGCTGGCGTTTATGCTAAAAATAGAATTTCAGAAACTAAAAATTCTACTGTCAAATAAATTTTTTTTAATATATACATTATAAAATGCATTTTTTTTTTTACCTTGCTATTGTATTTAAAACTAGCTATAACACTTTGAATTCATATTTGCAACAAGACTTCATATTTTTGATTCTATCATCTTCCCATAGGGAAACCAAATATTCATCAATTGTTATGGTGGATATAATAGTTGATTCATTTTGTTGAACCAATACAACCCACAAGTCAACACCTTCATCTAACCATTTTGGGTTTAAGACCTCTCTATGAGGTGACTGGCATTAGCTCTCTCATTCTTTTGGCAGGTGCTCACACAATGGTATTAGTTTTTCGGATTAATACCATATGTGGTTAACCTGTCAAAAATAAGGACTTAGTCATTGTTTTGATAATACCCAAAAATGGCTAATTTCCTGTTTATGAGTTATTAAACTGTTTAACATCAATTTATCTTGAACTCTCACCCTCTCCAATGTCAACAATTGTCATACTTAGTCAATATTAATCGCTGACATTACTAAAAAATTATGTTGTTGCTTTTGTTTAATAAATATATAAATCCTTATATATTTATACATGTAGCTTAAAGTTTTTCCATAATTTTTAAAGAACAAAAGAATGAACATTAAAAATAAAAAAAAACTTAATGGTTCAGCTTTTTTTTAAAGTTTTTATGATATGCCCTTTCTATCTCAGATTAGTTTCATTATTTTAGGTTGTATTTTGTTTTACTCTTGAAAAATATGAGAAAATGAGAACTTGTAAAAATTATTTTCAAGTTTTTAATCACTGCTAAAGAAATTTCTAATAGGTAATAAAAGTTTAGATTTAAAAAAAAAAAAAAAAAAAACTAAAAATAAAACTAAAAAATAATTTTAAAAATATTCTTTGAAAATGTTAAAACTTAAAATTAAAAAAATGGAAAATTGCAGCTCAAAAATATGCAATTAAATGATATTTCTTGATAATTCTTGTTTTGTTAATAATGTAAATACTGTTGATGTCTATTAATACACCTATCATCATACACTATCATCTATTATTACACCCATGAGTTGTTAATATTAATATGATTCTTTTAATACATCCATTAATTTTATTTTAGTTTTTTTTTAATAATTTTTATTTGAAAAAGTTTTTTTCAATTTAATGTAGAAAATGATGTTAAAGATTGATTAAAATTGCTGAAGATTTTAAATGACCGAGTTAAATGGATTTAACTTAAACCAGCTGGAAAAAAAACAAGATAAAATTTCTGACAGTATTAGTGATGGCGGCTCAATATTCAGAACTGACTCTTCTTCAAGGTTTAATGTTTTTTGTAATTAAAATAAAATACATGAATATGCAAATCAGAAACTTAAACAATTGGCATTAGATGCTAACTAAACTACCTGACAACAAAATTTTTTTTACATTGTAAAACACCTGAAAAAGAAAAGTAGGTAAAGATTCAAACATAATCATCTGACATAAATAAACAAAGTTGTTTAAAAAGAGTTAAAAGTCAAAGGTTGTTTTTTAGCAAAATGAAAAATACCATAAAAGAATCTACCTCTTTTCAAGATGAATTTGTAATGAATAACACGGTAAACATGGTATCAAAAAGAAAATTAACAGCAGATATTCCATTTTATATGAAAGCATTTGATACATCCCAAAGAAAAGTAGCTACCGAATCATCAAAAGATTTTTCTTTGCCACTTTTGAGCGATAAGCAAAAAAAAAGGTAAAAATATGTACTTTTTTTAAAAAAAAAAAAAATAATGAATAACAAAAAACTTTATAACAAGTGCCACACAGTACCTAGGCTACTTTTGTTTTAAACAATCTTTACTTCTAAGTTTTGATAATTAGTAAGTTGATTGAGCAGGTGATTGTTATTTTTCAGCTGTTTTGTTTAGCTAAATTTAATTATTTAGTAAAATTTGGTTGTTTTTAATTTTTAAAATAAACTTTTTATATGTAAAAAATTTTTTTTTTTAATATTTTACTTTGGGTTCTGGTATTTTTTATTGTTTTTAGTATTAAGAATTAGTATTTAGAAAATAAAAGACAATATTAAATGAATTTCATTTCAATATGAGTTTTTTTAGAATTGTTTGTTTACTAGTATTGTACTTCAGACATTGTCTTTGTCTCTTGGGTCATTTCATTAGGTACAACTACAGTTATTTTTAGTGAGTGTAGGAAAAGAAAATTAGTATGTTTTTTTTTTTTTTTTTTTGTAAATTTATCTCCCCAAGGCTATGAAGAACACTTTAACTTCAAACACAAACTTTGATAAACAAGGATGCTATGAAGAGAAACAAGTTAATTGCAGTACTACCACGAACAAGGTGGGGATCAAACTAAAAACATTTTGCTTAGGAAGTTAGGCACTCTACCATTGCACCACTACCTCATAAATTACTTTAAGTTATTTTAATTTTTTTTTTTTTGCAAAAAATAATAACGGGATGGTTGCATATCTTGTTTTGGAAACAGTTTTTCTTTATGCATTTGTTTTTTTATACAAATAATTATTATTATCTGTTAATACAATAATATTAATTTAATATTACAAATATTTAAATTGTTTAGATTTATATGTACGTTTTGAGCAAAACGTTTTAGTTACTCAGGTCTCCCTTATTAGGGGCTATTCTTTTTGACAGCGTCGACCATATTTGGATGCCGCCTAAATTTAAATTTAAGGACTTTTTTTTCATTTTTTATGGCAAATATTGTTTTTTTTGCGAAAAAACAGATTTTCTGCTAAATTTTGCCAGGAGGATGAGGGTTTGGGGTACTGCCGCCCAAATGTTTTTCCTAGAATAGGCCCTGCTCATATATATAAGATATTATAAATATTAATTTTATGTTTTTATTTCTCTAGCTGTTCAACCATTACATCAACATGTGCATCAACATCACTTTCTCAATCATCATATTTAGCTGGTGCTGCTTCATCCAATATTAATGTTGTTGTCAGGTATTATTTTTTTAATTTTTTTTTTTTTTTTAGTTCTCATTAATGATTTAGCTTTATTTTTAATATTGCTAGAGTAAGACCAATGGTGAAAAAAGCAGGAAAAAAAGAAAGAAGTATTATTGATTATCCTGGTGAAGGAGTATTATGGGTAATTTTTGGAATTTTTTTATAACTATTTGATTCGGTTATCTAGTTTTATGGTGTGCAATTATATTCATAAATTAGTGATGAATTTGTTATCAAAGTGTTTATTTTAAATTATCTTGAAAGAATCTTGAAAAATGTATTAACTTATTTATTTTTATACTTATTTTATTTTAAAAAAAGTAAAAGTTTAATGCTGTATTATTATACACAACAGCTCTATGCTCTGTATATACATTTTTAGAAAAAAACCCTTTTATATTTTATTATGAGAATAATTTGAAAAAATTTACCATTTATTAGTGATGATGTCATATAGATGTAACCTCAAATACCTTGCTTTCTAAGCAAGAGGTGCAGAGTTCTAACCAACAAC
>NC_061165.1:44782846-45007846 GCF_022113875.1 Hydra vulgaris
AATGGGAGAGTGTTCCAAAGAATTTAAGTGTGGGGAAAAAACTAGAGGAATAAAAGTTTTTAGAGCATCCAGGGATAGACCCATGTATGTATATATATATATATATATATATATATATATATATATATATATATATATATATATATATATATATATATATATATATATATATATATATATACATGTAAATATATATATATATATATATATATATTATATATATATATATATATATATATATATTATATATATTATATATATATATATATTATATATATATAATATAAATGTATATATATATATATATATATATATATATATTATATATATATATATATATATATATAATATATATATATATATATATATATATATATATATATATATATATACATTTTTAATTTATGTTGTTCTTTTCTTGTAGTTGTTGATGTTGTATTTTGTTTTTATTGCCAAATGAACTTAACGTAAATTTTTGTTTTGCTTGTAAGTTTTGTTTTGCTTTGATTTTCTCAGTATTTTTCTTTTTTGCATTCTATTTATTTACTTTGTCATATTATTTGCAATATATTTCGGTTATTATATTATAAGAAAAATATATTTAATAAATCTTTATAATTTTTTTTAGCAGTGGTTGTTTTATGTCATCGTTAGTTGTTACGTTCTGTCAGTTAATTACTGTTTGTAACTGTAACTTTGTATGTAAAAACGATTGTTGTATGGAAAATTTTACTGATTTATTTAAATTATTTTAATTACTATATTATTATTACTATTGTTAAAATAAAATGTTATTATTATTATTATTATTATTATTATTATTATTATTATTATAAATATTATCTTTATTATTTTTACTATTTTATTCGTTATCATTAGGTGTTTACGTGATGTTAGTAGTTTATACTATTTGTAAACAACCTTGAAATGTATGACCAAAATATTATTTCAGAAATATATAAATATATAAATAAATATATATATATATATAATATATATATATATATATATATATATATATATATATATATATATATATATATATATATATATATATATATATATATATATATATATATATATATATATATATATATATATATATATATATATATATATATATATATATATATATACAATCCATTGCAAAGATATCTGCTAAGATTTCCTCTCTTTATCGTGCTTGCCATTATTTTACTTCTGACTCCATTCTTGATTATTCTTCTTTTATTTCCTTATGACTCCAATAGCCACATGCTTAGCCTGGGCATTTGCATTCGTGAGAGTTCACCAATTTGTCAGGAAAATAAGTTTGAATCCACAGACTAGTTTTTTATGTGCCTTTGTTTAGCACGACTTCACTCTATTAGCTTTCTCTGATTTTTTAAATAATTCTTTCTCAAATTGATTAAGCCCTCTATTTTTCCTTTAGCCAATATTGTTGTTGTTGGTGACATTAATGTTCATCACAATGAATGACTTGGATCTATTGTCAGTGACTCTGCAAGCATTAAGGCCCACAACTTTTGCCTTTCTCAATCTCTAACACGATTAGTCAAATTTCCAACTCGCATTCCAGACAATCTGAAAAATTTACTTTTTCTACTTGACTTATGTCTTGTTTCTGTTTTTAATCAGTGCTCAGTTTCTCCCCATTTACTATTAGGTGCTTTTGATCATGGTTTGATCTATTTTTTCTAAAACTATTGTACCTTTTACACTTACCTTAAAGCTGATTGAGACACTTTCAATGATTTTCTTCATGATGGCTCTTGGGTAGAAATCTTTCATCATCCTGCTGATAAATGTGCTTCTTATATAACTTGGATTAAGGCTGGCATGGAATCTTTTATTCCCTCTTGACAATTCCAATCCAAGCCTCAATTCATAGTTTTCTATAGATTACAAATTAGGCTCCCAAGACTTCTGGAAAATCTTTAATAGTGTCTATAATAAGGGTAAATCTGTTATTCCACCTCTCTTGCATGGTTCAGATTTTGCTACCTCACCTTAAAACAAAGCTGAATTTTTTACTAAGAACATTTTATCAATCCCTTTTCTTCATTCACATCCTACCTGATATAGCTGAAAAGGTTGATCCTTTGCTTAAAATTTTGTATCACTCCAGCTTCTGTATTTAAAGTGATTCTTACTTAGTTTCTTCAACAGCTTGTGGCCTGAACATCCTACCAGTTATAGCCTTGCAGAAGCGTTCTCTGCAGCTGTTGCTTATACTTTCAAAACTGTTTAACAATGATATTAAAAATAATAAAAGTGTTTTCAGAGTCTTGTTTTCCAGCCTGCTTGAAAGCGGTATCCGTTATCCCTATTTTCAAAAATTCTGAAGAGAAATCTGACTTGCCTAACTACCGTTTCATTAGTCTTCTTAGGGGTCATCTATAAATTATGTCACGCTTTTTAGGCGATTTTGTGACAATTTGTTATGATAGGGAGGGGGTCTCGATTTTGTGACGCAACATTTTTTTTGGAAAAAGTTCTTTTAATTAAATAATTAGAGTATCTGATCAAACCAAAACCCTTAGTTGATGTATCTATATGTTGATTGTAAAATTAACTATGCCTAAATCTTACTTAGTCTATGTGTACACTTTGTTACAGCCTGTTAACGGACTGTTACAACTGTTTGTGCAGTGCAGGTTTTACGCTTTGAATTTATATGGTTCAAGTGCAGAACTTAATTTTGTTGGTGCACAAAAGTGTGCATCAACAAAAAAACAATCTTTGTGCAATAACTGAAAAAAAAAAAACTTTTCCATGCCGAGAAACAAACCTGAAACCCTCGGTTCATTAGCCGGAAGCAGAATCCACTCGACCGCGTTTACATTGCTAGTTGGAAGAAAATTGTATTTATAAATTAATACTTTTGCATGTATAATATGATATTATTTATTATATGTTATATATATATATATATATATATATATATATATATATATATATATATATATATATATATATATATATATATATATATATATATATATACATATATATATAATATTTTCCATGTATTATATTTCGGAAAAATAGATTTTTAAAATTGCTATCATGTTTAGGAGAGCAATGTTAATTCATACAATATTAAACGGAACTATTGGGGTGAAAAAAAAACATTAAACAGACTGAAAAGTACTAATTTATTAACTCAAAGAAGCTCAGAGAATTATAGACATTATTACATTTAAAATGGTTTAATATTTTGTTAAATTTTGCACCCCCTCCCATCCTCTCTAAAAAAAGATAGAAATGTCTCGACATTTCTACAGCCTTTGATAACGTTTGGTATGGTGGTCTTCTCCATCAGCTCTATTCTTATGGTGTATCAGGTAACATTTTTAATGTTACCTGATACACCATAAGAATAGAGCTGATTTTTACCTTACCTTTTACCTTACCAATCATAGTATAAAAGTTGTCCTCTATGAACAGCACTTCCTGTAATTTCAGGGGTTCATCAAGGTTCTATTCTTGGTCCTATACTTTTTTAAATTTAAATTGCCTTCTCCCAGAAATTCTCATGTGTTTACTCTAAGGTGGCTAATTCTTGTCTTGATAAGAAGCCAACACTCTGATTGCTTAGAGGGGCATTTGAGCTGGAAGAGGATCTTTCTTCTGCTAATGGGGGTCTCATTGGCTGGTTTACTTTAACTCAGATAAAACTTTTTTTCTACTGATTTTTATCACAATAATCTAGATCTTCCTATATTTTTAAATGGTAATGTACTTGATGAGTCATCTACCCTTTCCAAGAAAAATCAGAAGTAAGAGTTAATTCTTCTAGGATTAACTCTTACTTCTGATTTTTCTTGGAAGCCATATATCAAATCCATTGTAGAAATAGCATTTGCTAAGGTTGCATCTCTTTATCGTGCTTACCACTTTCTTAATTTGGATTCTATTCTTTATCTATAAATCTCTAATCTGTCCTTTTATGGAATACTGTTGCCATATCTGTAGTAGATCTTCAAATGTCCTCCTTTCTTTTTTAGACAAGTTGCATTGTAAACTTCTCTTTCTCTTTTCTATAAATACTGTTAGGGCGCTGCTCTAAGAAGATAGTGTCGCTTGAGTCATCTACTGAAATTTAATCTTGTGTTACTTGTCATTTAATTAAGTGTCATTATTTTTCTGTGACTGTTCCTAAGTGCTCCAAATATTCTTATTTGTCTAGTTTTCTACAAATTTCTTATTCCTCGCTGAATTTAATGCTGTCCTCATAACGGGGTTGTTACTTCTCATGATGTTCTTTCTCCTTAGACACTTAGACTTGAGCTTCTCCTCTCAAAAATTTTCTGAGCCATGTTTTACTCCATGGCTATTAATCAACATATAAAAATGATTACTAAGTTAAGAGTTTTTAGATTGCTTAGCTAAGAGTTCTGACAGTCAAAATATATGTTTATTATGTTGTTTAATTCTTCTACAAAATCTGTTACCATATTTTTAAATGATAAATATATCAATTATGTTGATTAGAAAGTTAACCCTCCAAATGTTCCGGAATGCAGACCAATTGAAAACTTTTGATGTATTTTGAAATATTGATTTTTTTTTTATTATCTCACTAGTAATATTCTACTATAATTGTCTACTATTATTCTTTTTTATTTACTAATTAGTATTAGTAATTGCTGTAACTGGTGTGAGCCAGTGAGTGTGGTATTAACACACTATGACAGACGATTCGCCTAATTGCTGTTCATCCAGCAATCAAGGCCTGCTTTAAAACTGTTAACTGATTGTGCTTTAACGAACTCGGTTGGCAAGCTATTCTATAAATTGACCGATCTATTAAATAAAAAGTTTTCACGACATGCTAGCTTAGTTATTTCTTTGACATATTTAAAGCTGTGACCTCTCGTTTGTGTTTGTTGAATACTAATTTTTTTTTATTGTTTCCAAATCGTTAAAACCGTTAAAGAATTTAAAAAGTTGAATCATATCTCCCCATTGACTCCTTTTTGTCAAGGTAGTCAAGTCTAGAGCTTTTAGACGATTTTCATAACTGATTTTTTTAAGTGATGGTATTAATCGAGTTGCATGATGTTGGACTCTTTCTAATAAATCAATTTCTTCCTTTTGAATAGGTGACCAAAAATGTACTGCAAACTCTAACAGTGGTTGCACAAAAGAAACATAAGTATTCTCAGGAGTCTAATGTTTAAAGAAACGAAGCTTTTTCTAATCTGAACCAATATTTGGTTGGCTTTGCCTACTCATTTTATTATATGATTTTTCCATTTCAGATTGCTTGAAAAGATTACTCCAAAATCACTTTTAGATTCTGTTATGTTTAACTTTTGTTCATTGATATAAAGGGGTGATTTCTTGTTATTCCAGCCAAACTGCATGACCATACCTTTCAAAATATTAAATTTTACAAGCCTTGAGTCTACTTAATAGCTAAATCAAGATCAGATTGCAAAGAAAGAGTTGATGCACTGGAAAGCAATTCATTCAAAATTTTTGTGTCATCTGCATACAGCTTGGTTGGATTTTTTTAAAGTTTAAAATTGTTTATAATTAGTACAAACAAGAGTGGTCCAATTACTGATATTTGCTGATCTAAATCGCACTGGCAGTTTCCATTTATTCCATTTACGTATATTTTTAGAAACGTTTGCTGGCAAACGACTCTAAAAATATACGTAAATGGAATGGCAAAGGCTGATGCATTTTTCTTTAAAATAGCTGAATGTAAATTATCAACACCACTTGATTTGTTATCTTTTAAGTTTTTTAATCTTAGATAGACATCTTTATATGTAAAATCTTCATTTGTCATAACGAATGTTTCAGTAATTCTTAAATCAAAAGAAGGCAGTAAACCATCATCTTCTTTCACAAATGCAGCTTGAAATTTTTTTTTTAAATATTAGCAATGTATTTTGAATTTTGAATGGTTTTACCATTTGCTCCCTGTAATGCTTTTATAGTTTTTTTTACTGCTTGTTGATTGTTCATGTAGCTGTAGAGAAGCTTTGGATTCTTGATGGCTCTTTTACCAGATTAAGCTCAAAGTTTTGTCTCACTTTTTTAATCTCATCTGCTACATTTTTGCAAATCATTTTGTATTTAGATTTCAAAACAGGGTTTTTCCATTTGCATGAGCAGTTTTTATATCTTAAATTTTGTTTGCTACTAATAAGAAACTTTAACCTAGCATTAACCCTGGTCTCATAATCCAGGTTTAATTTTTAAAGAGTTTAATGTCTTTTTAATTGGAGTGAAATGATTACATGCTATCTCAGAATAAAAAATCTATCTATCAAACATTTCTTGTACATTTTTGTTACTAAAGCATTGTATCCAGTCAACATTTAAAATTAGATCAGATATTAGTTCAAAATTGGGATTAGCAAACATAAATCTTTGCTTACTTTTATTGTCACTGAAACATGAAAAAACAAAAACAAAATAAATATAAATAAACATTTTACAGTATTTGTGTTAACAAGGGTGGTAGCCCTCTCAGCTATCAATTTTAAGTTCACAACAAGAGGTAATTCACTGTTATTCAGAGTGGTAGCGCTCTAAACATAACCAGAGGCCATCTAATAATATGTTTAATTAATAATAATAATTTTTTATTTACTTAATAGTAAAGTAATAATGCTATTTATATCTTTAAAAAACTTAAAAAATGAAATAAATAAAATATTAAAATAATAAAGTTATAATTTCTTCACATTTTTCATTAAAAAAATTTTCTTGTCTTTATTTTTTGTATATATAATAAAATAAGTAAAAATTGTAGAAAATTTGTAGATATCTACTATCTGGCTGATTGTAATTGTATATCTAGCAGTCAACTGTGTTATTAGAACCAGTAGGTCCCAATAACACAGTTATTGGGGTTATTGGAACCAGTAGGTCTCAATAACACATATATCAGAGTTATTGAAACCAGTAGGCCTTAATAACACAGTTATAGGCGTTGTGGGAACCAGTTGATCCCAATAACAGTTATTGGGATCAGTGTACTGAAAACTACTTCCATATTTTAAATTACCTTTTTCACTATATAAAAAATGTAAAAAAAAAAAAAAATTTTAAATAAATTTTTATAATTTATTACTATTAGTTATGCTAATTATGCTTTTATTTAAATAAATTATAGTTGAATTAATAATTAAATTTAATATGTTATAACATTTATTGCTGCAAATTTTTTTATTTTATTCTTTTTAGTTTGAAATTGTTTTCAAGTTTTTTTTTTTATTTCAGTTATTCTTGTACGGTATTTGCTTTTGGTGCAACAGGTTCTGGAAAGACACACACTATTACTGGCCCCCAAGATCAGGTAAATTCTATTTTTATGCTTTTCTCAAGTGCATTATTTCTTTTTCTCCTATGCTGTTTTAGCTAAATATTTTTTATGAGTTTATTTATCATCTAGCTTTAAGTTGAAAAGCACGTTTAAAAAAAAAAGAAACAGAAAATTTATTTTTTAAAGTTATGTATTTTAAAAATTTGAATAAAAATTCAAGTAATTATAAAAGATCGTTTGAGTATTGAGAAAGCACAGTGCTCCCAAGAGAAAGCACAGTGCTCCCAATATTGTGAGTAAAGTAAAAGTCACTAACACCAGAGCAAATGGAAAACTATTGGGGTTGCTATTGGTGCAAGCTAGTTTTGTGGTTATTGGATGTTATGTGTCAGCAAAGGTCTTTTATAGTTTATAAACACAGATTCTTCAATGTCAAAATAATAAAGTGGCTTGAATTAGCAGTGTTAATTTCGATAAAAATTAAATAGCGGTGTTAATTTCGAAATATTGAATAATTTCGAAATTGAATAATTTAATTTAATAATTGAATAATTTCGAAAAATTGAATAGCGGTGTTAAATCTTGTAGAGATTTAAGCTGAGAGTATTTACTTAAGGCCCTTATTGATTTTATAGTGTTGTGCACATTTATCAATTATTCACCTCAATCAAGATTCTCATTGAGTAGGTTGCCAAGGTACTTGTAACTGTTGACAAATTTGATCTCATTACTATGAGAATGGATGATGGTAAAGTATGATTATTAGAGCACCTGGCATTAATTCTAATGGTTAAATATATTTTGAGCTGTTGAGTTTCAAACCATTGACCATAGACACCATCAACAAAGGGTTGAGGTATTTTGGTGGGAACCTTATTGTAGATAATGTAGGTCAGGGTGTCATCACCATATTTTTCGAGAATAGGTTTCAGGTAGGAGGTGTATGTTGGAAATAAAGAAAATAAACAAGATTGGGCCTATATTTGCATATATTTCAAATCAGTGGTGTGATCACATGTTTTTACTTTTTGGTGGAAATTATATTAATAAGCTGCAATTTAGTATGTGAACCAGCTAAGAAAAACATTCATTAACTTTAGCAGTAGCTTGTCATGTTTAACAAGATTAAATGCTTCAGCAAAATATAAAAGTATTTCAAAAATCAATTTATTACTAACTTTAACATAACTCCACTTCACTATAACTAGAATAATAGCATCCATTGTACTATCTTGGCCTTGGTGGAAACAAACTTTTTATTGGAGAACCATATGTGCTTGGTTTGATGAACAATAAATTTAGCAATAATGCTTGACATGCTTGACTGCTTCCTTAGTTCTGGTAAGACTTGACTAAATTGTGGCAAAGAATTTGGCTTTTTTATGAAAGTATACTCCAGCATTGTTCGTTTGAACTCCCTTGAATGGCTGATTGAGTAAATATTATTTTTTCTAAATGATGTTAAAATACTTTTAAAATGATGTTTACGAGATAAATTATTCAGGTATCAAAGGTGGGTGATTGATGGGGCTAAGTTTTTGACAGCTGAGTAACCATTGACATTAATTTTGTTATCCTTTTTTTTGTATTATACACCAATTTCATAGTTGTATGCACTAATTCAGATTGTTTGATAGGAAGGTCACCACCCTATAACAGTGGATTATCTAGTTTTTCATATCATATTACCACTAATAGAACTAAAGTTTACATATGTTTTTTCCACACACACAAATCCTTTGGCATTTTTTTAGGTAAAAAAATGTTTTTTTGATGGTTTTCAGGTTTTTATGATGTTTTTCTCCTTTTTTTAGACAATTTTTTAGTTTTTTTTTTGGCATAAATTTTGAAATAGTTTTCATTTAATCTTGTATATTATTAGTATATGATCATCAAAAGCAAAATTATATGTATAAACACCAATTTAAGTTATATTTTTAATAAAAAGTTAAATTAGCAATAAGTTAGTTATATATCTAGGCATATGGCAACTACTACTGTATGGGAATTTATTTGTCATGGTGTACTTCCTAACAACTGTGATTATAAATAAAATATATAAACGTCTCATTATATATAATACAATTCTTATACTATAAGAAAGTGACTATTTTAATTTTGATAATGTAAATATCTTAGTATATAATACCATGCCAATTTAATATCAGACTGATTTGATATAATTTATTTATCTAGACCTTTTCATATTGTACTATAACAGGACACTTTTGAGCATGCTTTGTTTCTCAAGGCCAATTTTTAGACATAATTTTATGGCAAAAAGAATATTTAACTTTTTCCATTTTGCTAATTTGGTTCAGAGGTTTAAATAAATGGGCAACTAAGGTTTTATTTCTGCCCCCTGTATGAAAAGTTTAATCATAACTGATTGCCAACAAAAATAAGAAATCACTCAAGAACAATAAGAAATCACTCAATAATTTAAAGTTATCCTTTTTCTTTCTATATTTGTTAATCCTTTTTTTGATTCTATTGCAGAAAAACTAGTTTTTATAAAAGAAAAACTAGTTTTTATAAAAGAAAAACTAGTTTTTATAAAAGAAAAACTAGTTTTTATAAAAGAAAAACTAGTTTTTATAAAAGAAAAACTAGTTTTTAATTTTATTTGAGTTTTTTTTCATTAGTAAACAGGACATATATCTAACATAATTGTCATTTTAACTTTTGTAACAAATGTTTTTACTTTCGTCATTCAAAAGTTAATGTGGTTTTTTAAAATTAATTACATCTTTTATCTTACCGCTCACAGAATAATTTAAAAGTTAAAAAATTATAAAATGTTGCTTAACCAAAAGCGCTTACTGCTTATGTAAAATGGATTAAGGCTTACCTAAATCGCTCTGCGCAATTTAAGTAAGCCTTAAGTGATTTTACATAAAGTTTTTGTCTGAGTTTTTTATTTAGGGTCATAGAGTACATCATGCTAAATTTATCTTTTGAATAGAAGTGTGATCTTTGCTTTTGTGCGTAGAGATTTTATTCAACAAAAAGCGCTTTTGAATTTAAATTACTTTAAATCTCTGCATGAAGCCAATATTATTTTAAAGTTATATTTAGTTAGATTTACTGAATGGATAAAGTACATCACAGTAAATTTACCTTTAAACTAAATCTAAACAATCAGTTAAGTTACTACAGTAACTTACAGTTACTCAACTAATAAATTTACTTAATATACTTAAAGAATCACAAAAATTAGCCATATAAATGTATCTATTTATATCTTATATGTTATTAATTATGCGATATCAAGATCAAACATTTTCTATAAATATGCTAATTGTTTTTAGTATTTTTTATTTTAATAAAGAAATCTTTTTGAACAAAACAATTTTATTCCTCTAAAATATTCTTATTCAAATAATTTTGCGATTAAAATTTGAAGTTAAAATTTTTGTTTTTTAATTTTAACGGTAAGCAAGAAAGTATAAAACAGATGGAAGTTCAACTGCATTAAAATGCTTTGGGAATATGCTTGTAACCTTTTGTTTTGTAAACAAAAAGAAAACAACATCAAGACTGTACTTAACCACTTAATTTTTATTCGTTAACGCAAATAGGTATGTTTATAACAATTTAAAAATATAGTATTATATAAAACTTTAGGTTTTAGAAAACATATTTTTTGACTTTTTAAAAATTGTTTTAGTTGTCTTTTTAATCAAATGTCGTGTTATGATTTAAAGGAAGAAAAGAAGCTTAAAGTATATGCTTTCAAAATCAAGTGGTTCTATTTAATTACTGAGAATTACCTTTTGTTGAATAGTTACAATTACTAATGGTTAAAACTATGTAGCATATCCTTAGAATAATTCTATTGTAATTATTCAGTTGTACGATGTATAAAAAAAGAAAACATGAAGTTGGGCAAGAGTTATAAAGTTTTTGATGTTCAATGAAAAAAACTGGGTTAATAAAAGTTTTTATAGTATGAAGGGGCAGATACAGTAAAAAAATGCAACTTGTTGAATAAAAAGCCAAGCAGGAATGAGTTTTGGTTTATCGTCATAGAGATGATAGCTCGTTTGAGCATTGACCATGATTGTATTTGTGAAAAGAAAAAAAAAGTACCACCTTACAACAATGGGAGACTGGCTCAAGCTTGGCAGGTAAAGCAGGCTCAAACATGGCAGATAAAGCAAGTCTAAAAGCACATTTAAAATGTGCTTTTAGACTTTATCTGAGAGCAAGAGGGTTGTTATTCTTCAATATAGGAATGCCAGCAATATTGCAATATTTTTTTGAAGTGAATAAATGAATTTTGTTGCCTAACAAAAATTGTGGTTTTTAAGGCCAGAATTTAAATCCATAAGCCACTGCAAGCCTCAGGATGTTACAGAAGAGAGATCAGATTTAAAATTGGCTGCTTGTTCTAAGCAATTAAAAAGTGAAGATTTTATGTCAAGACAAGAGTGTAAGGTTGAGTTGTCTGTAAATAGAGCCGCTTTAGATTTCATGAAGATCGTTATTGTAGATAAGAAACAATACAGGAGCAAAGATAAAGCCTTGTGTTACTATTAAAGTTACTTGAAATTAAGAAGAGTATAGGCCTTTAAGAATAACTTTACTACTGTAGTTAGAAAGAAATAATTTAATAACCTCAACCCTTTATATAAGGTAACTAATAACAGAGTGAAGACTATCCGTAGGATAGTTGGAGAGGTCAAAGTGTTTTCTAGAGAAAAAAAGTTCTTGAGAACACTTTTTTACGACTATGCTGGAAATCTTGCTTGGAGCATTTAATTGAGAATAAACTTTAGCATTGGAAGCCAGAGTGATTTCCATGTTTAACAATGGGTAAATCTGTTTAACTGTTGGGAAGAGTATGGTCATTGCATTCAAGAGTCAAATTAGAGATTTCAAGAGATATTCAGCTCCCCGAAGAGAAGTAAAAAGTTTTCACCCCAAAGAGAAGTAAAAAGATTGGACCCATGAATTAGAGATTAAATGTTAGACTTACTTTGGTTAATGACATTGTTGAAGACTAACCAGAAGTCTCTAGAACCTAGCATCTAAGATAAGGTAGAAGATTTAGTAAACTGAGAATAATAGAGTTTAACATAAGACAGGACTTTTTTACATTAGCGTCTTGCAATAATAAATGGACATTTGTTCTTAAGAGAGATAGTCTTGTAAAAAAGAGGGAAAAAAAAGATTTATGTTTATTATAGCAACTGCTCAAGATGGTGAAAAATGTGGAGTAGAATGAGGCTCGGATTGAAATTGAAGAGACGGAATAAAAGTTTCCAAATTTTAATTCCAGAAGGAATAAAAGCTTTTTGTTTTTCTTTTTATCAACAACATTCTTTTGTTAAGAATGTATGTTGTTGATAAAAAACTGTGACTAGCAAGACAAGAAAAGAATGCACAATCTTAGACAAATTAGAAAAAACGTTTTATTGAATAATGTTTGTTTGAAAAAATTAAGGTATCAGCATGTAGAGAGTTAGCAGCTTCATTAGAAAATGGTAGTGGTAGAAGTAGGCAAACTTGAAGAAAGTGCCTTACATATTGTATGAATGAGGTTTAGTTAAAAAAAAATACTCTAGATTTTTTATATTAGAGAAACAGCATAAAAAAGGAAGACTGAAGCCTGATGATGATGATGATGATGATGATGATGATGATGATGATGATGATGATCACCATCATCATGATCATGATGATGGTAATGATGATTATGATGATCATGTTGATCATAATGATGTTTATATATGCATATATATACAAAATATAACATGAATTTTGAATTAAAAAAATATACTTTAGGATGTATAAATGTTAATGCAGCCCCAGTCAGGAAACCAGGCTCTGGCACCGGCTTTATTTTATCAAACCTGGCCCCGGTCAAATATCAGTCACTTACTACTTCTTGGATTATCATTTACAATTGACCTTTTATGTTGACTATATATACAATCAATTGCTAATTTAGCCTCCGCTAAGGTTGCTTCTTTTTATCTTGCTGAAAATTTTCTCACTCCTGATTCCATTCTCTACCTTTACAAATACTTGTTTGTAGAGGTAGTATGTCAAATATGACAAAACTATTTTTCAAATATGACAAATACTTTTGATATATTTGGGCTGGTTTTTCTAATAATGCTCTTTCTCTTCTAGACAAGGTCTAAAAATGGATTGTAAATGTAGTTGGAGCCACTCTACCTGAGTGGGTCTAACTATCTCAGTCTCATTCGTTTATTGTATCTGTTCATGCATCTCTAAAAACTTTTTTTTGTTTAGTTTCTTTCTCTGCATTTCAATGGAACTCTCTCCCATTTTTATGTTTTCCTGACTCATACAACCATCAACTTTTTAAGTCAACTGTTTTCTTGCTCTATAACTCTATTTTTTTCAACTCTTTAAGTCTTCTGTCAACCGTTTGCTCTACAACTTTTTCATTACTTTTTTCTCCAAACTTAATAGTAGTTGCTTGCAGCTTTGTTGGGAATGAATCAGAATTATATATATATATATATATATATATATATATATATATATATATATATATATATATATATATATATATATATATATATATATATATATATATATGTATATATATATATATATATATATGTATATATATATATATATATATATATATATATATACAAATATATATATATACAAATATATATATATACAAATATATATATACAAATATATATATATATATATATATATATATATATATATATATATATATATATATATATATATATATATATATATATATATATATATATATATATATATATATACAAATATATATATATATATACAAATATATATATATATATATATATATATATACACAAAATAAAAAAAAAATTTAGTAAATTTCAATATTAATTGTCCTATTTAAATCTGAAACTAAAATATGAATTATTATATTGCCATTAAAGTAGTAGCTTGAATAATGAATTTTTAAATATTTCCCAAGTAAAAACAAAAAAACGGACCTCTGCCTTTTTATTCCAAAAAAATGACCAAAAAAACAAGAACCAAAAAAATGCATCACATCTTTATAAATATATATGGATATCAAAGTCATTGCACATAGTGCTAGAGCTATTAATGTGGAAAGTTCTTTTCAACATATCTAGCATTGGTTATATCACATAGTTGTATCACATAGTGGCATTGCACTTAGTGCTAGAGCTATAAATATATGTGGTTTTCAACATATCTAGCATTGGTAAAAATAATGTGCGAACCAGTTATAGCCATAACTATTTTGTTAAATACAGTTAGGTTGGTAATAAATGCAGTGCTTTAGCACTGCATTAATTTACAACCTGTCTTTAACAAAATAATTATTTATTAAATAATACTCTATTGTTTAAAAATATTGGTTTACATTCTTGGAGAGTCCAGTGGTCAGAGATGTTTTTTATAATTGTTGTTAGTTTTGTGTCATAGTTATAATAGCTTATACAAGTGGCAAGTGAGGCCTGGTATGTTGATAAAAATCATGAAGAGGAGAGGTTCTTTAAATTTTTTAATTTCACCATTAAATTTTTTAATTTCTTATTCTCATTATCTTGATCTTTTTCTAAAGTATTTTTATTACTTTTTCTTTTTTTTTAGTCTCTCATCAAGTATAATTTGATTAACATTATTTGCATTATCTCATTATTAAAGTGCCAAGTATTAAGAACATTGATTAATTAAGTGTTTTGCCATTATTATGAAATTATTTATTTGATCTTTGATTTCTAAAGTAATAAAAGTGCATACTTTTTGCCAATTCCTTAAATTAAATTATTTTGATTCCTTATGATTTTTTCATGTTCTTAATGGTTTTTTAGAATTATGATATCTGGGATACTTTTTTGAAAATTTTTTAATTGAAAACACAGTGCAAAAGTGATTTTGATAAAATGCTTGCACTATGTTTTTACATAAAATGCGTAAAATGCTTATGTACAGATGGTTGTGTAAATATGGTTGTGTGTGATTAAATGTTGCATTTAAATATTTTTTGAATATTTGTAAAAATTTATAAAAAGCAACAAAAACAATTTTAAGTCATTAAAATGGAATGCTAAAGTCATATTAAATGAAATTGTGAATTAATAGAACTGGATTAATGTTTTTATTGATTGGTTCCTTTAACCCAGATAAGGATATCAGGCATGTTAAACCAAAAATGACATCAAGCTTTTGAAATAATAGGTAGATTTTTTTAACGGTTTATTTTATTTTGAAAATTTTTTTTTATTTATAATTTTAAATGAATTTTATTTAAAAATTATTTTTATATTTATTTAAATTTTAACTTTAATATATATATGTTAAAATAAAAACAAATATTTAAAAAAATTATTAATTTGTATTTTTATAATATATCAAGATATTATCTTTATTTTTTTTGTCTTTAGAAGTTAGAAATTATGTTGAAAGATAACAAAAAGTACGGAATTATACCAAGGTTTGGACTTTTTTTAAACTCAAACATAATAGTCATTATTGGTGTTCCTAAATAATGAGGTTTAGAAAAATGAGTTTAGAACCTTTTTTTTTCTACAAGGCTTATCTTGTTTCGTATAATTGTTCAACTTTTCAATGTTTATTTAATTTTAAAAACAGCAACAACTCTTTTTGAAATCCTTTTAACTTCTAAAATTACTAAAATCATTCCAATGTGTTTTTATTCCTTACATATACTAGAATTAAGTTTGTGGAAAGTGGATAAGAACACTTTGAAATTTTACTAATGACCACTCTAATAGTTATAAATATATTTATATCCATAATTTCTCATAATTTGGAAAAATAGTTACATTTTTTTTAAACAGCAATTATACCTTCTTAAATAACAATTCACTTTTTTAAATAAAAAGTATATGTATTTTTTATTGTATCTGTTTTTGTTGTATCAGGTGCATTATTATTTTAATTTGGTATTCAATTATCTGTTGTTTTCAATTATCTACAAGAAATATGAAGTTAATTTAGAAAGTAAAATTAATTTACTAGTAATCTACCAATTATTCAGCATTGAAATCAGTTTATTGTATCGATTTTTGAGCTTATCACTATTATTTTTTTAATAAATGTAAGATATGTTTAAATAAATAATAAAGGATAATTTTAAATAACACATATTTCTAATGTTTCTTTTTAAAAAAATATATGGGTTGCCTGATCTAATTCCTGCATATTAATTGGACTGTTGATTGATCAGGTCCTAACATATACAAATCCATTTTAGCAGGTTTTCACCAAATTTTCTAAGAGAGAGATCTAATTCAACATAACATAAATATTGTAAAACTTTTTAATCCCAAATCCATTGAAATTCTCTATTTGCAATTAACTTCTCAAATTTGATAAGTTATAGATAGTAACCGGCTGAAGTGCCATTAATACCTACAGTTATTACCATTATTAGTTAATTAAAAATTAAGGACTAGTTTTTCTGTTTCTCAATTTTGGTATTTTTAAATATAAAGCTAATTTTATTTTAAGACTTAAGCATGGTCAGATCAGAGCATGATAATGATTTTAGCCTGATCATCATTTTTAACATGATTTTAGCCTGATCATCATTTTTAACATGATTTTAGCCTGATCATCATTTTTAACATGATTTTAGCCTGATCATCATTTTTAACATGATTTTAGCCTGATCATCATTTTTAACATGATTTTAGCCTGATCATCATTTTTAACATGATTTTAGCCTGATCATCATTTTTAACATGATTTTAGCCTGATCATCATTTTTAACATGATTTTAGCCTGATCATCATTTTTAACATGATTTTAGCCTGATCATCATTTTTAACATGATTTTAGCCTGATCATCATTTTTAACATGATTTTAGCCTGATCATCATTTTTAACATGATTTTAGCCTGATCATCATTTTTAACATGATTTTAGCCTGATCATCATTTTTAACATGATTTTAGCCTGATCATCATTTTTAACATGATTTTAGCCTGATCATCATTTTTAACATGATTTTAACATAATCAGAGCTTATTTTTAATATTATAAGTAATCTTTTAAAGATTTTTTTAGTTTGATTTGAACTCATCTTAATATCATAAATAACCTTCAAAATTAAATCTCATCTTTTATATCTTATTTCACAACAAACCTCAAAACTATAACAAAATGTTTTGATAATAAATACTATTTATATATTGGATAATATATACTATTAAGGCTTGTATTAAAATATATTTAAAGGGAAAAAATAAAACATCAAATTAGATTAACTAAAATTAAAGAATTTGTTTTAAATTAATAATCATATTATAAGCGTACTAAGTATGAGAATTAAATTAACAAAAGTTTTTTTTTTTTTTTTTTTGTAATCATTATTTTGAATCTTTTCTTTTTTTTTAGGTCTTTTAAATATATTTTTGAACAAATCAAGTTGAAAACAGATATAGAATATTCTATTAAAGCTTCATTTCTCGAAATATACAATGAAAAAGTATTACATTTTGTTGATGATGATGATAATGATGATAATAATGATGATGATGATGATGATGATGATGATGATGATGATGATGATGATGATGATGATGAGGATGATGAGGATGATGATGAGGATGAGGATGGTGATGAGGATGAGGATGAGGATGATGATGAGGATGATGATGATGAGGATGATGATGATGATGATGATGATGATGATGATGATGATGATGATGATGATGATGATGATGATGATGATGATGATGATGATGATGATGATGATGATGATGGTAATAATGATGATGATGATGATGGTAATAATAATGATGATGACAATGATAATGTAATGTTTTTATAAGGTTAAAGATTTGATAAACACTTCCAATCAAAATTCATTACCTGTGAGATGGTGTTCAAAGGATGGATTTTATGCTGAGAACCTGACTAAAGTAGAATGTCGTGAACTAAACCATCTTTTTGATGTATTATCTGAAGGTAACTAATTTCTATATGTATATCTTAAGTATGCTAGTTTCATTCTTGAAAGAAACTGCAAGTTAAAGAATAAATTTTTTTTTAATTAAATTCAAGTTAATAATTGTTTTATAGTATTTTTGTAATAAACAAAAAAATTTAATAATAAATTAAAATATTTTTCTATCATTTAAATGAGTTTTCTACTAGGAAGTGCAATGCGTCAAGTGGGCCAGCACTTGTTAAATGACTATTCCAGTCGCAGTCATAGTATGCTTATACTGTTTTTAGATGGAGTTGAGGTATGAATATAAAGACATTTAAACTTTTTTATTTGTATTTAAATGTATGATATTTTTTATGAATAACTAATATTTTTTATCAATAAATGTATTAATTATCAATAATATTTTGTTTTAATTTTTTATTCTGATTCACTCCCAACAAAGCTGCAAGCAACCACTATTAAGTTGGGAGATGCTAAGAAAAAAAAAATAGAGTTTTAGAGCAAGAAAACAGTTGACAGAAGACTTAAAAAGTTGAAGGTTGTATGAGTCACGAAAACATGAAGATGGGAGAGAGTTCTAAAGGATTGAAGTGCAGGGAAAAAAAGCTAGATGAATAAAAGTTTTTGGAGTATGCAGGGACAGATACAATAAAAGAATGAGACTTTGATGAATGATGAGTCAAGCAAGAGTGAGTTTTGGTTGATGGAACTAAAGATGAAAGCTCCTTTAAGCAGCAGCCATGACAATATTTGTAGAAAAGAGAAAAAGATTTAATTTAATTATAAGATAAATATAATATTATATATAGATATATAATATTAAAGTTGTTGGAGTTACAAATATTTGAATTAAATTTCCTAAAAGAATTTATTAGAATTTAAATAAAGCATATTACTAAAATCAAATTTTTTTTTTTATTATTTAATTTTATCTAATCCAGTAAAAAAAGAAGTTTTTTTTTTTTTTTTTGAAAAACATTTTTTTGAATAGTTTTTGAGTAATATATTTTCATAAAAGTTTACAAAGAGCCAAAACTATTTTAAAAAAGATTTAAGATTTTAAAAAATTTAGTGACTTTAAAATCTATCATTAGAAACCTGAATCAATGACTAAAATAAAAATAAAAATTTTCGCTTAAGTTCTTTTCGCTTAAGTTAAGATTCAATAAAATGTTTTTTAATCTGAAAAAGTTTGCATTCTTATGGGCTATGAAGATTATAAATACCAGATTAAATTGTCTAAGAAATAGGTAATTTAATGTCAATATACTGCAAAAAAGTTATCTGTAAAAATTGAATTTATTTTGTGCAACAAAATTCATATTTTATGTATTCATATTTTCTGTAATTTTTGTTATGTTTAACTAGTAAATATTTCAAATTTATCATGAAATAAGTGGAAGATCATAAATTTATTACAGTAGTTGGTTGGTTAAAATTATATGAAAATTGTTTTAGAGAACTTGACAAATATTTCTTATTGAATTAGTGTTTGTCAAGGTTTGTGTTTCAGAGTTAAGAGAGGGTTATAACCTCAATTAAGTAGCCTCCTCTTCTCTAGTGGCCTTCTCAGCCTTATGGAGGCGAATTTACTTTTTTTTTTTAAATTGAAAATTTGACTTCTCAATTCATAATAGTGACATTTTCAAGTATAAAAACAAAGTTTATTCAAAATTATTATTTTTATTAAACAATTATTTAATCAAAATAATAATTTTTATTAAATAAATTTTTTTTTTTTTTTTTATTATTTACATTATGATTTAATCTATATATCTATATTATTTAGAATATAAAATAGCTATTAATAATAATTATAGTTATATAATATTATATTGATTATAATATAATATATAATACTTTAATAATAAATTTTTGTAATGACTTTTTTACAGCATAGTTCTAATGTTATAAAACATGGAAAAATAAACTTTGTTGATTTAGCAGGTATGTTGATTTTATAATACTATTTATAAAAAAATTATTTTTATAATTGAAAATTTAACATTTACAGTTTTATTGCATAGTTAATATAAATAAATATATAAAATACAATTATAATTTATTCTATAAGTATTTTGTTTATATTATTAAAATAAATTTGTCTGCTCTCTGTAAATCTGTTTTTAAGCACACTTTAACTATTTGATATTTCTTATATGAAAACATAAAGCTTACAGTTTGCTGGTGTTTTTTAATCTGATAATAGTTATTAAATGAATAGCAACACTCTTATTAAGTCCTCTACTTTAAGTCCTCTACTTTAAGTCTTTCCGCATCATTTAATTCTTATCACTCGTGGAAACCATATATACAATCCAGAGTTAGCATCTGTTAATGTTGTCTTGTTTTATCATGCTTGCCATTTTCTTAATTCTGATTCCATTTTCTACCTCTGTAAATCTCCTATTTGTCCTTGTGTGGAAAGATGTTGTCATATTTAGGCTGGTTCTTCTAGTCTTTTTTTTCAGGATTTCTAATGAGGCCCTCTTAGACTTTTTAGACCCCTTTATAGAAGGTCTAATAAGTTTCTTTTTTCTACAAATATGTATGTTTTTTTCTATGAATATACATATTTTTTCTACAAATTTTTATAGATGGAAACAATTAAGTCCTTGAAATAGTTAACTATAGGCACATTTATAACATTTTGTGATAAAGCTTTTCAATGACTGATGACAGGATTTGTGAAGAAATGTCCATGTAATGTCTATTTTTTCTCTATTGTTCAATATTTTATATTGTAAAATGAACTCTCCATGTGTTTCTTTATTCTAGGTTGGTAATCACAAGTTGTAGTAGTCTCTCCTTGTATAATAAATGTTTGATTGCCGCAATAGTTTTTGTCTTTAATTTCTGTACTTATTCAAGGATTGCAATGTCAGCTTTCAGAAATGGTGAACATGATTGTGCGACAAATTTTAGAAGAGAGAGGATGTATGTTAAGTAGAGAGTATGCCATAGTATGAAATCATGACTGCGGAAAGCTTTTTTAAGCTGGCCAAGCATACTATTTGCGGTTGAGGCAGCAGTTTCTGTTTGAGCTTGAGCAAATAGGTTATCCGATACAAAAATTCTTAATTTCGTTCTGTGGTTGTTACCTAGTTGCCTACGTGTGCCATCAACAATTGCCATTGAACACTCATGCTTGGGTTTTCTTGCAAGAACCAACATGCATTACTTTACATTTTTCAGTTATAAATGCATTTGCCATTATTATTATTGTTATTAAAATGATATTTATACACTGTCAGTTATAGAAAATGTTATCAACATGTGTCCTGTTTAAAACTAAAACTCAAAACAGAAATTATAATTATCCGAAATTAACAAAAAGTATAGAAAGTATTAAAATTAGTAAAGTGTATGTCAATGCTGTTTAAAAAAAAAATTGTTCATTTTTTTTTTTTAAATAATGTTCGTTCTGTCTTATTTCTAATGTCCAAAGTTAACTTGTTAAAAAGTTTTGTTCCTACAAAGTAAAAAGAGTTTTTTGTCATTTTGAGTTTTAATTAAGTCTCAGCAATATTCTTTGTTTAATATTTCTTATGTATTTATATTTCTTTAATATTTATATCATTTGCTCTTCTGTCAAATGAACTTAGTTAAGCTTTGTGTGTTGCTGTAAAATTACGATTGATGTTGGAATTGTATGTTAATATTGTAACAGTCATTTGTTGATAAATCTAAAAAGCTGCCTTTGCAGAAGGAAGATCTTTAATTTACTTAGCAATTTTAAACAACTGCATGCCATTCATTGGACTAGTCAACTGCAGCACCAATATCTGCAGCACCAATATCTGCAGCACCAATATCTGCAGCACCAATATCTGCTGCACCAATATCTGCAGCACCAATGGAAAAGTCTGCTGGAAAGGTCTGCACATTGAGATTTAATTTAATAATTTTCTTTTTATCTGTGTACAATTTAACGTGGTGATTAATTTTATCAGAGGCATTGTCAAAGACTTTTTCAAAACTAGTGTGTATCAGATCTGCTGCCCAGTCAAGATGGACAGTTTCTGTAAGAATATCACACATTTCAAGAAGATTTGATATGCAGTTCTTTTGTTTTATTGTGCTTTGTTGGTTAGCTTATGTGTTGCCGCAAATGTCATTATCCAATTGTGCATTTAACTCTCCATAACCTTGCATTTGGTCTGTAGTTGAAGTAGATGTCATTATCCAATTAAATGTCATTATCCAATTGTGCATTTAACTCTCCATAACACAAACGTTGATCT
Source organism: Hydra vulgaris (assembly GCF_022113875.1). Taxonomy (NCBI): domain Eukaryota; kingdom Metazoa; phylum Cnidaria; class Hydrozoa; order Anthoathecata; family Hydridae; genus Hydra; species Hydra vulgaris. Next base: position 44,805,327 of record NC_061165.1, read on the forward strand.
GTAGTTTCTTGCTTTAAGTCTGCTGCTTTGTTTGAAAATTGATATGAAATTGGATTTTTTCCACTGTTAGAAAACGACGCCAGTTCTTTAACTTGCTTTTAATTGCAGACATATGCACTGCATGCATATGTCTGCAATTCTATGGATCAGACTTTAAATTACAATCTTCTTAAATTTTTATTATAAATGTGTATATATCTTTTTAATGATTTTTTTTACTTCTTTATATGTGGCTTTGTATTTTTTTTGCAACAATTTGTAAGAGTTGTGCCTTGAGGCTCTATATTTTCCAAATAACTTGTGTTTTCTTTTTTTTTTATTTTATTTTTATTTTACTTCACCTCCTCAAGGCCGAGAAGGCCACTACAGACAAGGAGGCTACTTATTTTGTGGCTATAACCCTCTCTCAACTCTATAACTCCGAAACACGAACCTTGACGAACAAGGCCGCTGCGCGGAGAAACGAGTTGAGCGCGGTACTACCAGGGACGTGGTGGGGATCGAACTCGGAACCACTCGTTTATGAAGCGAGCGCTCTACCACTACACCACTACCGCATAAACTTTTTACAGCTACTTTGACTTCTGAGGTGAATCATATCTCTTTTTTAATCATTAATGGATCAATTGTTAATGGGATATACAACTTATTTTATATATATTTATTAGTTTATTATATATATATATATATATATATATATATATATATATATATATATATATATATATATATATATATATATATATATATACGCTTTATAAATATTTTTAATTATAAAAAAAATGAAAAAGTAATTAAATACCATAAAAGTTAATAAAATAATTGAAGTAAATAAAGTAAATGAAACAAAAAGTTAATAAAATACAATAAAGTTTTTTTTGTTTTCTTTTTAACATTTAAAGTTGTAATGTTTGTATTATAGGTATCTGTGTTTTATAACATACAATATAAAATATAATAAAGTTTTTTTCAATTTGTCTTTTACAACATTTTTTTTTACCTTATTTTCATGTCTTAAAAAATAATTTTATCTGTGTTTTAGGTAGTGAAAGAGTGAAAATATCCAAAAGCGCTGGTAAAGCTCTAGTGGAATCAAGTAATATTAACAAAAGTTTACTTACATTAGGTGAAAGAATTTTCATGTACATTAATAATAAGATAAGTTTCTTAAATTTCATTTTATTAAATGTTTTAGTAATGTACAGTTATTTAAACAAAGTTGCATCCTTTCAGGCCATTTATCAAAAAAAATTATAATCTTATATATATCTTTATCTTTAGTTATACTTTGAAGTGGCTTGGTTATGTAGTTTTTTTAAGTTTTGACATCAGTATATTTATCTAGATTTTTTTGTATTAAGTTGAATAGCCAAAAGTTGGATGGAGCTAACACTAGCAAGTGCACCAGAATTAGCTTCACTGTAATGCTAGTTTGGTTAAGACAGTTTGTGATTTGAATAACATGGGGTAAAACTTTATCACGGAGATATTTAAAATTTTAAGTGCTTTTTACAGGACTTTGCTTAGTTATTTCATGCATAAAAGTTTCAAACAATTTCTCAAATAATATTGACTAGTAGTGTTATTGCCTGTTTCAACACAACCCAAATGAACAACACCTGTTATGAAAAAATGTAGAGCATGTTTTTCTGCTAGAACTTGTTGCATTTTACTAAAGTTCTTGAACTTTCACCACCAAACTAACTAGTGTTAGCAGACTTGTGTCCAACTTATCTTAAATATAAACATCATTCAAACACTGTAATAACATCACATAGTCTCGCTGGGGCATTTCTGAATAAGGCTAAATTTCTCTCGCATTTCTCAACTTAATACTTTAGATTTTATTTGGTTAACTTGTGGGGTATCCAGCTATTAGTTTTCTTTTTTAAGAGTATTGCTTTAACTATATCATGTGTTTTATGAGTTCTTAAATAATAGCATACACACATTCAATATTCTCAGCTATGAAACAGCAGGAAGAGCTACAGGAGCTTCAGTACATACATCAACTGAATAAATAGGAAGAATGTGCAATGGAGGCCACTATATGGACTAGGGATTTGGGTTGCAAAATTTTTTTTTTATTCGTTTTAAGATATAAAGTTCACAAAATATATTAGAATATTGTGTTTAAAGGTTTTCAGTGTTTTATTTTGAGATTGTATTAAAATTAATTTTGTTCTAAAAGAAATTATATAATTACTTGAAGTTGTAATTTTTTAACTCATACACAATAAATTTAAGGGTCATCAAGAAATCACAAGATTTAAGGCATAGTTTTTTCATAGTTTTTCTGAAAAATGGATATGGATTAGTTTCTTTTTTTCCTGTTTTTTTTTATTGATTGGCTAAAATGTTACTATTACTTCAACAGATAATAAAAACTATGAATCTGCAGATTTTTGTCATAAATCTACCGGACCGGATTGGTGAATACTTCATGTAAATTGTGCATTAATTAGTCACCAATGACATTGAAGTAAGTTGAATAATTGATTAACAAGTTTTTCAATTAATATTCAAACTTGTGAATATTATCCTTGTGAAGAAATTTTTTATATTTAGTGATATTGATCATGAAAAATTTCAAAAAAGTGAAATTGATTATACTAAAGCTTAGGTCTGAATTTGATGTAGTTATTAATCAAATGATTCAATTTTAGATAATTCATGTGTTAAATTCTTTAAAAATTTAACTCTTTTAATATTTATATTCTTGTTGCACACAATGAAATGGTCACACATTTGTAGTGAATACATGTGGGAAGTTGAATTAAGAACTAGTTTTTAATATTTAAATAGTTTATTCAAAAAAATAAAAATCAATAGAAAAATAATATCTCATAAATAATATCTCACAAATATCTCATAAAAACATCAAAGAAGACATTAAAAAGAAGCCATAAATGATTACATAACAACGTAAATATAAAGTTAGCAAACTTTTAATTATAGTTTTTTTAGATTTAATTTAGTTTTTTTTTAATTTTAATTATCTAATTACATTTATTTAAAGACTTTTAAAATAGACACGAAAGCACACAAAAAACAATAACAATGTACAAAACAGCAACCTAAACAACATTTATAATAGATCTTTAACAAATGAGCAATTATATAAAAAAAAAATTTTTTTTTGATAAACAAAAAATCTAAAGTAAATTTTTTAGTAGTTTTTTCATTATATCTTATCATATGAAATATAATGAAAAAAATAAAAATAAAAATAAAACAAACCGATGATGCAAAAGTATTGTCAAGGGTTGATTGTAAAGCAAGTGTTAACTTATTGCAAAATGACCTAGATAAAGCTTTCAACTGGTCCAACAAATGGTTGTTAAAGTTTAGTTTTGATAAGTGTTTAATAATGCACTTTGATAAAAATAACCCAAAAAGAAATTATTTTATGCAAAACCTTTAAGTACCACTGAAAAAAAATCTTGGAGTATTTACCTCTGACTTGAAATGGAAAAATCATACAACTCTATGTGCAAGTAAAGCAAATAAAGTTTTGGGTATGTTGAGAAATATATTTTTAGGTTTAAATAGTGAATTACTAAAAATTATATTCACAACTTTTGTAAGACCATTAATTGAGTCGACTGTATCTGTGTGGTCTTCATGTCTTAAAGATGAAATGAGTTTCTTAGAAAAGGTATAGCATTGTACTGCAAGAATAATATCGCCACTAAAAAAACTGTCATGAGAAAAGATTAGATAAGTTGGGTCTCACTACTTTAGTTGTAAGACCCATGTAATGGGTCTTACAACTAAAGTAGTGAGACCCAACTTATCATAATGTACAAGTTGTTTAATCGAATTAAAAAAGTAAATTTAATGAAATCTTGTCAAGAAGTTATTAATCAGCAAAAGGTCATCAAATGAAATAAAATTGCAAAATAACTAGTTTTTTGCCTCTGCATTATTTTTTAACTAACAGAGCATCTTTTTACTGGAATTGACTACCAACTGATGTCTTTAATGCTATTTCTGTGAACACTTTTAAAGCTAAACTTGACATATTGATTTTAAACAATGTAACTATGTTGCATAATGATATAGCTAATGATATAGTCTAAGTGTAATTGGTGCACTCACCAAATTATCAGTCACAGTTCAAATATACTATTATTTATTTAATATTATAATATATTATACCTTAAAGTTATCTAAAGTTCGGTCACCATGTAAAGTTATCTAAAGTTCAGTCAACATCATAAAGTTATCTAAAGTTCGGTCATTGTGTAACTTTAGTCATTTAAAAGAATCCCAAAGTGCCTAGACAAGTTATGTTCATTTTAAAGAGAATGATAAAAAAAAAATGTTTGTACAGAATTTTTTTCAATAAAAAAAAAAATATGTATACCAACAAAAACAAACTTTGTTGTTTTACTTGAAGCTTGCCATCTCCACGTTAGCCAATCTCTCTTGGCATATATTTTAAGTCTTTAAAATATATGCCGCAATCTACAGACTTTATAATTTATTCAAGCGATAAAAAAATAAAAGCATTTTTGTATGAATTTTATTTAAGTTGTTTTTTTTATCTTTCAAGTTGTTTTTAGTTTATTATCTACCAATTACATTTTTGCATGAATGTAATTGGTAGATAATAAGTTTATCCTTAGAATTGGATTTATTATTACCAGCATTACAATGAGACTAAGCAGTAATGGATACTGGGATTAAGGATACTGTTGATTACTGTAAAGTTATAAAAGAGCAATTTATCAGAGCATTAATTGGGCATTATATTTTTTTATTTTGCTCAAATTGAGAAAAAATTATGTAAATTAAATAATTTGTTTAATAATTGTTATTAATATATGAAATATATAAATCATTACATAATATAAAAATTATTATAAAATTATTTAGTGTGTAATAATTTTGTAGTATATATATGAGTTTGAGTAAAATAAAATAAAAAGTACTTACAACCATCAAAAAAAATGTTTTACTTTTTAAAATGTATTTTTAAAAATGTTTAATAAACTGAATTTTAAATAATAGCTTTAATAGGAAGACATATCATTGATTAAGAAAAATATTTATGATAGAATATTATCAATTTATTTTTATAATGGCATTTTCATAAGAAACTGATTTTTTATTTAAGAAATCATTTAATCCATTTAAATTGAAAACATTTACATTTCAATTAGCGTTTTTTTAATTTATTTTTTTGTTTTTTTTTGCAATAACTGTGCTTTTAAAAAAGGATTGTTGTTTATTATGCAGTTATCGGTTTATTTCTAAAAACTTTATGCAGTTATTGGTTTATTTCTAAAAACTTTATGCAGTTATTGGTTTATTTCTAAAAACTTTGCGAACTTTATTGTCATTATTGTTGTAGTGATATTACATATTTCACACCAAGAATTTCATGATATTTCACATCAAGAATTACCTGATATTTCACACCAAGAATTTTCTTGATTTTTCACACCAAGAATTTCTTGATATTTCACACCAAGATTTTCATGATGTTTCACACTAAGAATTTCTTGATATTTCACACCAAGAATTTCATGATATATCACACCAAGAATTACCTGATATTTCACACCAAGAATTTCTTGATTTTTCACACCAAGAACTTCATGATATTTCACACCAAGAATTACATGATATTTCACACCAAGAATTTCTTGATATTTCAAACCAAGAATTTTAGGGAAAATGTCTGCACTGAAAATCTGTGTTCAAAAAGAAAAGAAAAGTTTTTTTTATACTAATTATAACTTTGTATTATACTTATGTAATACAGTTGACTCTTGATATCTTGAACTCTCAGTGGACTTTGAAAAATTAGAAATATCAAGAGTTCAAGATATCGAGAGGATTTTGGCTCAAACGAGTGCACAAGAGACCAAAGTAATGCGGTAGTGGTGTAATGGTAGAGCGCTCGCTTCATAAACGAGTGGTTCTGGGTTCAATCCCCACCACGTCCCTGGTAGTACCAAGCTCAACTTGTTTCTCCGCGCAGCTGCCTTGTTTGTCAAGGTTCGTGTTTCGGAGTTATAGAGTTGAGAGAGAGTTATAGCCACAAAATACGTAGCCTCCTCATGTGTAGTGGCCTACTCAGCCTTGAGGAGGTGAATTAGAATTAAAAAAAAAAAAAAAAAGAGCGCAAGGGACCCGAAATAAAGTTCGAGATATTGAGTGGTGGGGATATCAAGAGTCAACTGTATTTATATTCACATTTACAATACTAAAATTCTGTTTTGCTAAAAACAAAACAATAGTTGTAGTATAAAATATCTTATATCAAATCAACAAGTTGTTAGTTAACAAGTTGTTATAAGTTGTTATATGAGTAATTATTAGTTAAATGTAATATGAGTTTCCAATTATATAATAAAAAAAATAAAATAAAATAAAATAGTTAATCCAATTATATTAGTCAATGTTTGTTTTGTTGTCATTTGTAAAGTTAGCATACACAAGCACTACAAAAAAAATTAGTAAAAATTAGTGTTATACAAAAAAAATAAACAATCCCATTATGTAAGCAAAAAAAGTCTATCTAAAACTGAAACTTTGTCTTTTTTATTCTATATAGTTAGCACAAGAATTTTTAATTTTTTGATCAATATCTAAAAAAAGAGTAAAAAAAAGTGTTTTATAATTATGCAAAAGTTGTACTTTTGCGAGAGCTCTAAATTGCTCTAAGTTTCTCCTTAAAATCAAAATAAGTGAGCTCAAATAATAATTACATTAAATCCCCCTTTAAAAAAATATTTAAAAAAAAAAGTAGATGTAATCAGTTCTTTTTATAACAGTCTCAGCATATTCCAAAAATGTGTAAAAATTTACAGTAGTTATGACATTTGCGACTTCCTGTAATTTCATTTTTTTGGTATAAGTTGAAGTTTTATTTATTTGATTATTCATTTCTGATGAGTCTTTATTAATGAAACACAGTGTTAAATGAAAAAAAATTTTTGGTAAGTGATTTTCTACTACTTTATATATATATATATATATATATATATATATATATATATATATATATATATATATATATATATATATATATATATATATATATATATATATATATATATATATATATATATATATATATATATATATATATATATATATATTTATATATATATATATATATATATATATATATATATATATATATATATATATATATATATGTATGTATATATATATATATATATATATATATATATATATATATATATATATATATATACATATATATATTTATATATATCCTTATAGTGTAATAGAAAGAGACTTTTAATGTAAAAGAAAGTCTCTTTTGACTACAATTTTGCTACCTCGACAATTAAGCTACATTTTATTGTTGTCGAAATGTCAAAGCAGTTAAATTAATGCGAAAGTAAATTAAATTTTATTGTTTTTTAAAAAACCACAATAATAATGACTAGAAAGTTTTTTTAATTAATGGTGTTTTTGTTATTGTTTTATTGAAATATATTTTTAAAACATTCGTGTTACTACATTGACTATCGATTATAGCTTGCTGCTACAATGGAGTGTTGCTACATCGACTATCTTATAGCCTGACTCGCAACAGAGTGTTGCTACATCGACTATCTCATAGCCTGACTCACAACGGAGTGCTGCTACATCGGCTCTTTAAAACTACAGTTATGGGAAAAACTTTCTGACTACCATGCAAGACTAATATATACATATATATATATATATATATATATATATATATATATATATATATATATATATATATATATATATACATATATATATATATATATATATATATATATATATATATATATATATATATATATATATCAGGGTGTTAACCAGGAATAAATTTGAAACAGCCTTTTAACGAAATCGGGAATTTGTCAATTTTTCAATCACCCTCCTTCCTTTGTAATTTCCAAGTGCGGAAATTGTATTTCCGCACTTGGTGATTTGAAAAACTGCCATAAGCACATTTTTTATCGTGAGAATAAAATGTGTTCTGGGAAAGCATGGGGTTCTTATTTGGTGTTTTTTTTTTTTTCTACTCTTCTTCAGTGCTGCATACATTGATTGATCAGCGCCAAAAATAAAATAAAATACCATCTGTATCATTAAAGATAAATATGAAATCAACACAAAGTTAGCAGGTATTTCACGACGACACGACAAACTAAAAACCGTTTTCCATATATATTTGGAATGATATCTTTTTTTTATTATAAAACAACCAGTGTATATTAATTATTGTTGAGAATAATTAATTTGATTTTTAATCTTTATATATTGTCGCCACTCTCATTTCAAGAGTATTATTTTGAATAAATATTTTTTTTTAATGTAACATAGTAAAATAGCCATCTCCAATGAGCCAATGATCTTCTACTTCTAATTATTATTTAAGTTCTGCTCGATGTACTTTACGGACAAACCCCTACATCATCATGTAATAAATTGTGTCATCAAAAGAAATTTTTTGAAAATAGATAAGGTTTTAAAAATAGCAAACAAGAGATCATAAATTTCATATTTCACATTTGTTGCGAGTTCAATTTTATAATTAATAGTAATTTATTTTATACATAAATCGCATAGCTAAATAAAGTTATAATCACAAAGTCTCAGCAAAAACAACAAAAAATGTTGTTTAATTATAGATTAATATTATTAGCAAGCGATTGCAGGCGTGGCATCGAAGAATACCAGTAAAAAAGTAAAAAACTTTTGCAAATTCAGTTAATATAAAATACTAAACAAAAAAAAGAAAAACAATAACTAAAAGACTTTTAGTAGTAACCGTAATTGATCATAAGGTATCTGACATAACCTTCTCGATATTTTTGTTGACGAAATACATGTACTACTTAAAGTTGTGTTTACAGTAAGACTTGATAGGTTATTTAACTTTTTAGCCAAAAAGGGCAAAACTTTTAAAAATATAGCATTTGCAGGTGTTAAACCAAACAAGTTTGTTATTATTTTGGATCTTTTAGATTAGTACTTTATTTCTTGCTAACTTTTTTATATAATATTTAATGTTGTTGGAATGAATTGGTAAAAACTATTTTCAAACTTTATTGCAAGTTGGCACAAAAATCCCAAAAATCGCTCCAAAAATTTCTCATGATGTTTTTTCCAAGAAACTGATTTTCGCAGTTATTCAATTACGTTTTTATACCAATAATGACGATTTGATTTCAAGTTTTACGCAATTAATGAATTAGAATTTTTTTATGCTATTTTTCTATAAGTTTTGAATTATAATTAATTTTAAATTATTTTTAGAATTTTAATTTTATGAGCATTTGGAAAAACCGCGTTTGACGGGGCGTCACAGGGCTAGTTTACACCATGTATATATATATATATATATATATATATATATATATATATATATATATATATATATGTATGTATATATATATATATATATATATATATATATATATATATATATATATATATATATATGTATATATATATATATATATATATATATGTATATATATATATATATACATATATGTATATATGTATATATATATATATATACATATATGTATATATATATATATATATATACATATATGTATATATATATATATATATATATATATATATATATATATATATATATATTAACATACAATTTATGTTAATATATTTTTGATCTATTTTAGGAAATTGTATTTCCGCACTTGGTGATTTGAAAAACTGCCATAAGCACATTCCTTATCGTGACAGTAAACTTACTAAACTATTAATGGATACACTTGGTGGAGATGGTTATACTCTTATGGTAAGGTTATTTTAATTTTTCTGTTGATTTTATTGTTCTGAAATTATTTTAGTTGTCTTGGATTGATCTTCTTTTAAATTTTACTACCTAGCTTGTTACATTATAAAAATTTATGTTTTTAGATAGCTTGTATTTCTCCTGCTTTTAATGACTTTCATGATTCAATTAACACGCTAAGATATGCAAATCGTGCAAAGAATATAAAAAGTAAACCCATCATCAAAATGGTAAGATTTTATAAAAATTTTGCTTAATTGGTATATAAAAATTTTTACTTAATTGGTTTTCAAATAAATTTTTAAAAAAAATTTTATTTTTTAAATTTTTATGAAAATTTCAAACTATATAAAAAAAAATATTTGTTCATTTTATTTTGTTTTCAAAGATTGAAATACAACAGATACAAAAAATTGTTTAAAAAACAAAATAACAAAAAAGTTGTAAAAAGAAAAAGAAAAATTTTTTCATTTTGTAAAATTGTTTGCATAAATAAAACATTTTTTTTTTTTCAATTTTGCTTAACACTCATTGTCATCATTATTGTTTAGGCATTTTTGCGCTTATATAGGATGGACCTAAGGATATAAGATGAACATTTCTCATAATGACTCCAAATACATAATCTTGAGCATCTTGAACATGAACTAAAGTTCATGTCATTTGTAACACTCTCTTTACACTACTCTTAGTTTACCTATCTTTAATTTTTTCTCCTGAAACTGCTAACTCTCTACATACTGATACATAATCATCTAGATCTTTATGATGTTCATGCTCAACCCATCTTAAACTTACCTAATGCACCCTATCTATATGTATCAGATATATGATGTACCCTATCTGTTATGTATCACCCTATTTATCATGTATTATCTACCTATATATCAGATACGCTCATTATTCCTAATCTCTGATATAATTATGATTTTTTTTTTGAGTCCCACAATTTAATTGTTATCTTCTCTGATCAACACTAAACCAAAAATTTGCAAGAAACTAAAAATATATTCAAATACTTATCATACATTTTTTAAATACTTAATAGATACAATTTATAAGAAAAGGCATTTAACAAATATGAAAATGAAATATAATGGAATAGGTTAGCTTAAGCATTAGTATTACCACAATGCTATTATGTTTAAGTTTTGATAATGATTTTGAGATAAGGACTCAAGCGTGATTAGTTACGATTATGATGCGTTTTTTGTAATTATCCTGCTAATAATTTATCACAAGCTGACTTTTATAAAAAAATCAATATTTAATATTATTTTTTTATTGCTTATTATTGCATAGTTGAAAAATATTGATTTTGTGCTAAAAACTGCTTTACTGCCAATGCAGCAACCACTTTACCGACAAGGCTAGTGCTTAACTTAGTTGACATTTTTAGTAAAATTGAAAAAATAAGTAAAAAATATTTTTTTTGATATTTTTTTTTTTGTTTCAAACCTCATTTTAACTCCTTTTAAATAAAAAAATAAAATACTTTTAAATAAGTGTTTGTTTTATTTGTTAAGTGTTCTTTCATATTAGTAATAACAACAGACTTAATAATTCAGAAGCACAAACCTTGACAAAACCAAAAGTTTATTTTAATTTGTTTTATTTCCTCAAGAATCAATACAAGAGTACTGTTGTATAATAATATAATTTCTATATACATACATATATAGATTTTTTTTTTACTGCATTTATTTCTTTAAGGTTGCAGCACCACCAACTGAAGAGGCTTATAGTTGTTGTTTTTTTAATGTTACAACCATAAAAAATCATAAAAATTATAATCATAAAAAAAGAAAAAGAAATGCTTCACATTATTTTATTTTTTAAATTTTGAAATAAGTATAACTGACACAAAAGTGATGCAATGACACAAAGGTTTTAAAATCAAAATCTAATAGGGTACTGTTTGGCTTTCGTCACGCATATATTGAAAAAATCAAAACTAAGTATTCTGGGATCGAAATGTGGACAAACAACTCAAAAATGTATAACAACAACAATACAAGTTACTCAGTTTTCAATACAAACTGTCAATAACTTTTTGAATTCTTGTTTAGTGTTTGTGAATTTTTAAGAGCTGATTACAATGAAAGTTCTTATTCTGATCATTTAGTTTAAATTTTTCATTTTAAAGCCTGATTACATCAAGTTTTTATTTTTATCAGTTTTCTTTAGCAATAAGTGAAATTTAATAAACAAATGAATTTAATAAATTTTAATACGTTCAGGGTGAGTATATAACTAATTACTCCTCCTTTGTATTAAACACCTGAGGTAAATGCATAAACAAAAAGAATTTGACAAGGTCAAAAAAATACCAACCAGCTATCTAAAAATTGACTGTTAAAATAATATTTTTAAAATAAAAACATTAAAAATATATTTAGTTAATAAATATATAAATTTCTTTTTAAAAGTTGCCACTAAATAAAATAGGCATTTTTACAAAAATGTTTATGAATCAGTTTTAATCCATAATTTTTAAGAAAGCCTAAATTTCAACTTAAAAAATTTGTTTAAAATGATTTTTAACATTTTTAAGTTTACTTTTTTTTTTGTATTAGTATTTGTATAAGAATTACACAAAGGAATCTTTATATACACATAGAAAAAAAAGTGAAAAAATTGCAATCAGCGAAAAAAAAAAAAAGCAAAATAAATAAACAGTTTGATTTGTAAAAACAAAATTTAAATTTTCCAAAGATATTCAAGCACACAAGTATTGTTAAAAGTTTACCAATTATGACGTTACACAAACTAATTAATACGCTAGTTCCATTAAATAAAGTATTAATTAAAATGAACTTTTGATTGAGTTGTTTATTTAAATTTGAATCTAAATAAATATGTTCATTGAAGTGTGCAAAATAAACTTGTGCTTTTTACAATTCTTTTTAATTGTATGGCCTCATGATTCCATGGCTTCTTCTTTTGTAAACTTTTCACACACTTAAAAATAGTCCAATATAAATAGTTGCTTGTTTCTATAAAAGTTTTTTTATAGACAAGAAAACAATCTTGAAAGTTAAAAAACTTCATAATTCCACACTTCTGAAATAAAGCCATGCCATTAATGATCAGTATTTTAATAAATAAAACCAAATAGGTATTATTAGCATAAACAAGCTCAAGATAATCAGAAAGCAGTATACCTCATTAAAAAAAATTATTTTTAATCAACAAATAACCTTAAATAAACTCTAACACTGTATAACTAATATAAAAAACTGATATAAACTATTATATATATTGCTTTTTTACATATAACTATTATAACTTTTTTTCAACCTCTCACATTTTTTCAAAATCTCACACTTCTTGAGCTGAAATATAAAAGTTGATAATTTACTGGTCTAAGAAAGTCATAAAAGTAGAAAATGATATTTCCCTATTGGTATTTGTTTTATATTCTAAATGTCTTTTAAACGTCTAAAGTTACGTTCTAAATGTCTTTTAAACGTGTTTTTAAACGTTCTTTACGTAAGAATGTTTAAAAGACATTTAGAAGACATTTAAAATAAATTTAGAACGTAACTTTTAAAAACAAATGCTGGTTTATTAAACCAATAAAACTATATTTATGTTCATATAATAAAGGAATGATACAAAAAATCATCAATAAAATCATGGCTATTTCCAGTATTAAAATCAATAATTTATTAGTTCTGATATAGATACATTCTATATTTATATCAGAACTAATAAATAATTTCTTTGTTATGATGATTATACATACTATTTTTTTATTTAAATATTTCCAAAAGCTTTTTTTTACTTCATCTTTTTTTCCAAGTTTGTCATTGAATCTTTAGTTATTTCTAGTTTTTTAAAATTACATCAGTTAAAAAATGTTCAAGGTTGCAAGAATCTGATGAGATTTCTGATAACATTGTTTTATTGCACTTTTATACAAATTTTCTTCAGAATTGGTATTAAGTTTCTTTGCATTATGTTTTGTTTGTCTGCATTTTGATCCCAGAAAGCTTTGCCAAAAGTTTATCAAATCTATTTTTAGAACCGCAAGGGTACCCTATTAAAGAGTTCTGTTTAAAAGTTTATTGTAAAAATTTAAATGAAGAAAACTCCAATCAAGACTCCAATAAATTTTAAAAAACTTAAGATTTCATTTTTTAAGTAAAGATTTCAACTTTATTTAACAAAAAAATAAAGCTCGAAAGTTATATTTTCTAGGATATATTCTAAAATGTAATTAAAGTTTTTATAAACATTACTTAGCATATGAGACATTTCATTTAAGACAGAGATCCAAACTTTTAAGTTTTTAATTGAGAAAAAATATAAATAAAATATAAATACTTTGGTGCACTTAAGTCATAATGACAGCACTAAAGTCTTAATGACAGCACTAAAGTCTTAATGACAGCACTAAAGTCTTAATGACAGCATTAAAGTCTTAATGACTAATGAATCAATCAATAACTTGATCAAAATAATCAATCATAACTTGAGATCTATGAGACTCCTATATATTTTATAAATGTATTTTGTTTTGTGTTGTTTTTATAGTTTGTTTATGTAGTGCAAAAAAAATTGGTTCCTTGTATGTATTTCTTTTTTTTTTTCTGCTGACCAAATATTTTATTGCATTTTATTATCAGAAATCTCTTCAATAGGATCCTAAAGAACAACTTATTTTAGAGCTAAAAGAAAAAGTTAAAAGTCTGAAAGCTGAAAATGCATGCTTAAGGGAGCAGGTAACTATGAATTTTTGTTGTTGCAAATATAACAGTTCTCACAACAACATTGTTGCTATCACAACAGTCAAGTTGAACAAAAATTGTATAGTGTAAAGGTAGTTTTCTTAGGATTTAATTATCTATAAATCTGAGATACTGTTCTTTTCTTCTTATTGTTTTTAGTACAGTGAAACATCTTCTGATTTTAAAATGATGACAAATCCAATGCAAATCAAAGAGTTTTGCTGTGAAGATTTGCTGAAGCCATCAGTAGGAAGTGACTCTTTTTCTTCATTTAATTCCTCAGGTATATAAATATAATAACCTTTATTCGTCAAGTAAATAGGAATAAATCATCTTCATCATAATCACCATCATAAATCATCATCATAATCACCAAGATTATCATCATAATGACATCATCAAAATGACATTATCATAATTATTATATTGATATTGGTTATTTCAATGGATTTTTAATGAACCTATTGCAATTTCAAGTTACAAAAATAGGTTTGTAAGCTTGACAATTTATTTGTTTAGTATTACAGTACTGCATTTGTTTTTTTTAATTTGTTTTTATTTTAATTCCCCAAGGTCATGAAGGTCAGTCAAGAAAGCTACTTTAATTGTGGATACATCCCTCTCTTTCCACTTTATAACTCCGAAACACAAACCTTGACAAATAGAGTGGCTGCGCAGAGAAACAAGTTAAGCACCATAACCCTTGTTTTTGTAATTTTGTAACCCTTGTTAACTTTTTTATACAACTTTTTTTACATGAGTATTAAATCTATAGTTTACCAATGCATTTAAATGTAATGTTTGCTTTTAGAAGCAAAACATGCATTTAAATGTGATATTAGGTATTTATTTAGCATTTATTTGGTATGAAAAATAGCAAAATGCATTAATATGAGTTTTTAAAAAAAAAATCAACAAATTTTTAAAATGAATAAAATGTTATTATGTATATTATTTTCAGAATTTTATATTATTATTGCTTTCTTTATTCTTATTATTTTTTGATTAATTTTTATGTTATTGTTTTCTATATTACTGTATTTTTCTTATTATTATTACTTAACAATCATTATTGTTATTTTCTGCTTATTATGCATCTTTTTTTATATTATTGTTATGTTAAGTATTTTTTTACTTTTCTATACCATTATTTTAATATTAATAGTTTTTCTTGAATAGTAATCAAAATGGAAGATGCTATTTTGAGTAACTTTTCAACTGCAATCTGAGCCTTTTAGATAGTAATGTACCAATATCACTTTTTTGGCCGATGCTGATACCGATGCCGATGGATGGGAAAAGGCCGATACTGATGCCGATTCCAATGAATTTTTTTTTTTTTTTTTAAACATCTTCGCTTCCAACAAGGCTGCAAGCAACCACTAAATAGTGTTGGAAGTTACTGGAAGAGAAAAGATAAAGATTGAAGAGCAAGATAACGATTGACAGACGACTTAAACGATTGCAAATTATATGAATCAGGAAAGCAAGATGAAGGTAGCGAATTCCAAAGAATTGATGTTCGAGGAAAAAAACTAGACGAGTAAGGAGCACTTAGGAACAGTAACAGAAAAAGGATGAGACTTAATTGAGTGACGAGTAACACGAGAATGAATTTTAGTAGATCGCACAAGAGGCGCTAGCTCTTTAGAGCAGTGCCCTTTATAGTATTTGTAGAAAAGAGAAAGAGAAGCAACATTACGACGATGTGACAGAGGTTGAAGGTTGGCTGCAATAGCAGGTCCAACTATGGTTACAATGCGTTTTTACACCTTGTCTAAAAAAGAAGGGCATCATTAGAAGATCCACCCCAGATATGGCAACAGTATTCCATACAAGGCCGGATTTGAGATTTATAGAGATAGAGAATAGAATCCAGAGTAAGAAAGTGTCGAGCTCGATAAAGAGAAGCAACTTTAGCAAATGCTAATTTTACAACTGATTTGATATAAGGTTTCCAAGAAAGATCAGAAGTAAGAGTTAATCCTAGAAGATGAAGGGGAGGAGACTCGTTGAGTACATTACTGTTCATAAATATAGGAAGGTCTAAATTATTGCGATAACGATTGGCTAAAAAAAAATTGAGTTTTATCTGAATTAAAGTTCACCAGCCACTGTGAGCCCCATGCTGTAGCAGAAATTTACTAATTATTAAAAATTTGAAAATATAAAACCATACAATTTTAAATTGGTACTGGTAAACAAATACTTGGACCCAAATCTAAGCCAAACAATTATTTTAAAAGATATTAGAAAAACTCAGTTAAAAAAATATACATTTATATTTTTTTATACTATGAAAAGAAAACTTTCAAGAAAATAAATACAGTTTTAGAGGAACGCTTTTTTTTTTTTTTATTTTAAAAAAAGAAAATATGCATATGCAGTTTATTTAGAGTTCTTTATTAATTTGTTAGTAATTTAGATATCTAAACAACAATCGTATGTTGTTCAGACATATAAATTATTTTAATTTGTGATGTTTGATCCCCACCACGTCCCTGGGTACAGCGTTTAACTTGTTTCTACACGCAGCGGCATTGTTCATCAAGGTTTGTGTTTCTGAGTTATAAAGTTGAAAATGGGTTGTAACCATAACTAAAACAGCCTCTTCAATTGAAGTGGCCTTACGGAGGCGAATTGAAATAAAAAATTATAAATATAGAAATATACTTGATACTCGGCTATACTTAAATACATGAAATAAGCCTGAACTATTTGCAAAGAAATTCTCTTTCAATCTGATTCTCGAATCTTGCCATGCTCTTTCTTCCATTCTAATTAAACAAGTTAACCCATTGTTAGACATTCAAGTCATTTTAGCTTCCATTGCTCAAAGTCATCTCGATTAAACTCTTCTATGGCTTGTGGTACAGACAACATTCCTGTCACAGTCTTCCAAATTGTTCTCCAGAACTCTCTTCAGTTTTCTCTAAACTATTTAATAAGTGCTTGGCTGAATCTTGTTTTCCTGCCTGCTGGAAAATGACATCTGTTGTTCTAATTTTTAAAAACTCTGGTAAACCTACTGACCTCTCCGATTATTGTCCAACCAGTATTTTTTCTGTTATTAGCAAGGTCTTTGAGTCTTTGATAAACAAATTTCTCACATTCTATCTTAAGTCAAATAACTTGCTGTCAGACAAATAACTATTGCAGTACTGTCGACATTCCTATATTGATGAATGGCAACCCTCTCGCTGATTCCACTTCTTTACGTCTTCTTGGATTATCATTTACAACTGACTTTTCATGAAAATCATATATACAATTGATTGCTATATTAGCATCTGCTAAGGTTGCTTCTTTTTATTGTGCTCACTATATTTTCTCTCCTGATTCCATTCTCTACCTCTACAAATCTCTTATTCTTCCCTGTATGGAATACTGTTATCATTTTTGGGCTGGTTCTTCTAATGATACTCTTTCTCTTCAAGATAAGGTCCAAAAACGCATTGTAAACAGAGTTGGACCCGGTCTATCTGCTGAACTTGAGCTTTTTTCCCATGGTCGAAAAGTTGCATCTCTTTCTTTTTTTACAAATGGTTGCTGCTTAAAGGAGCTTTCATTTCTAGTTCCATCAACCAAAACCCATTCTCGTTTGGCTTGTCATTCATCAAAGTCTCATTCTTTGACTGTATCTGTCTCTTCATGTTCCAAAAACCTTTATTTGTCTAGCTTATTTCCACGTGCTTCAACCCTTTGGAACTCTGTTCCATCTTTATGTTTTCCTGACTCATACAACCTTCAACTTTTTAATTCTTCTGTCAACCAATTCATTGCTCTATAACTACTCTTTTTTACTCTAGCAACTCCCAACTTGATAGTAGTTGCTTGAAGCCTTATTGGGTGTAAAAAAGATTTTAAAATATATAAATAACAATGCTTAAATAGGTTACTTTTAAAGTTTTTGCCTGTAAACAAAGTCAAAATAAAAATTTATCTAAAAAATTCTATGTAATGCACAAAGTTTAGTTTATTTATTATTTAGTTATTATAATAATATAGGATAAAAATATTAAAATGCCATCGGTAAAAAAGGCTGATGCCGATACCAATTCCGATTGTGTAAAAAATGGCCGATTAAGCCGATGCCAATTAAGCCGATACCGATTAATTTTTTTAATTAATCGATACCGATTAATTAAAAAAGTTAATACTGGTTAATTACATCACTACTTTTAGGGTCAATTTCAGTTATATAATTTTTTGGGATGGTACTTACTAACTGTAAACTACTTTTTGACATCTTTATCTAAGAAAACCAAGGTCATAAAGTTGTACTTCTACTATGTATCACAGAATATGTATCATCTATGTATCATCTATCTATGTATCATCTTTTCAAAATACAAATATAATGCACAAAGTGTCTATACTGTTTAGTATTCTCAATCATTACACAATCATTAAATACTACTAGATGATACACATTGAAAAAGCTACCAAACATGTATGTGCAATTTTAAAAAGTATAGTAATCATGAAAACCTAAAATTAAAAAATTCTTATTATTATTTTGAATCTTTAAAATTTTTTTTTTTTACTTTTTAAAAGTAAAAAAAAAAATAATCTAATAACATAACTAAAAAATTATTTTTTTTTTTGTATTTATTTTAAAAATCTCAACACTGAAAAATCAGTATATATATATATATATATATATATATATATATATATATATATATATATATATATATGTATATATATATATATATAAATGGTAGTGGTGTAGTGGTAAGAGCGCTTGCTTTGTAAGCGATCGGTTCGGAGTTTGACTCCCACCACGTCCCTGGAAGTACCGCGCTCAACTTAATTTCTCCGCGCAGCGGTCTTGCTTGTCAAGGTTCATGTTTCGGAGTTAAAGAGTTGAGAGAGGGTTGTACCACGATTTACAACAAAAAAAAAAAAAATGAGTTGCCTCCTCGACTGTAGTGGCCCCCTCGGGCCTTGGGGAGGTGAATAATTAAAAAAAAAATATATATATATATATATATATATATATATATATATATATATATATATATCTGTGTCATAGAATTTACACTCATTGCATATCCTAGAGAAATAGATAAAAAATTAAAAAAAAAAGATAAAAAACTGGTCTTTTTTCTGAGCCTTGTAAAATACGAACATGTCAAAAGTATATCAAATTTTTAGCCAATCAATTTCAGACATCTTTCTGATATAATTTTTACATTTTAATGAGTAGCTGACTGCAAATTTAAAACATCAAAATTATGAAAAGCCAGCTGTCAAAAATACAAAATTATTAATAAAAATTAATGCTGTATTAATGTAAGGACAATGTTGGTATGTTATCTGGGATAGCATTCATGTAGATGATAATAGTGATGATAATGATGATGATGACGATTTTGATGATGATGATGATGATGATGATGATGATGATGATGATGATGATGATGATGATGATGATGATGATGATGATGATGATGATGATGATGATGATGATGATGATGATGATGATGATGATGATGATGATGATAATGATAATGATGTTGATGATTTTGATAATGATGGTGATTTTTGTTTAGATCTTAACTTTTATGACCAGATATCTTCTGATTCAACATTGCGTGCTACTACAGCCATGTACTTATTAATTGTATTTTGTTAGTGTTATTTATTTATTTGGGGGTAATATATTTTAATGATCTTTTTCAACTAACGATGCAAGGGATTCTAAGTTTTAGAGTCAAAAAAAATGAATAGTTTTGTAATTATAGTAATTACAGTAAAAAATAATTAATTTAAAAAGTAATTTTGTAAATGAAATTAATGTGAAAAAAAAGAATTTTTTTTAAAGAAAAATTTTTATCTTGAATATTTTTATTATAAAAAAGTTTTATCGAACTAAGTTATAAACTTAGTTGTAAACATAGCAATAAACTTAGTTGGATAAAACCTTTAAAAAAGCGTTTCTTTAAACAAAGTAGGTATATAGAGATTAAGTATTACAGAGATAAAATAATACAGAGGAAGTAATTTATTCCTGCTTTTATTATTCCTGCTGGAATAAATTGTTTGTGCTTTACATTTACATTTGTGATTACCCACAACATTACAGTTACAGTTAATATTATTATATAATATAGTTATTTGATGCTTTTTTCTATGAAATTTTTATGTTTCTTCACAGTCTTTGCTACTACTGAAAATAGCTTTTCAAAGTCTTTTTTGCAAACTTCACATGTTTAGTACATTTAAATTTTTTATCTGCTTCTCCTCAATAATTAGAAATATAATGAATGACCTCCAAATTTTTATTCTGCTTCTCCTCAATAATAAGAAATTCTTATTGTGAACCTCAAGATTTTTTGATTATTGTAGTTTTTTAATTGTTTTTGTCTTATAAAGAAATGTCTTATAAATATTTATGTCTTAATAAAGAAATTTTATGAAACATGTGGCATGCAAAGGTTTTGGTGTGTGACATTTTTTACTCTAATTTATTTTAAAAAAGAATGATTTTTTTAAAATAATTTTAGGTGTTATTATGGGATCCCGTACGAAAATTTCCCATGGGAATTTTAGAAAAAAAAACCATGGAAAAACCATGGGTATTTGGAACACGTTCCCATGAAAAAACCATGAGTTTTCCATGAAAAAACCATGAGTTTTCCATGGAAAAACCATGAGTTTTCCATGGAAAAACCATGAGTTTTCCATGGAAAAACCATGAGTTTCCCATGAAAAATCTTTAAGTTTTTCATGGAAAAGTGTTCCAAATACCATGGATATTCAATGATTTTCCATCCATGGAAAAACCATGGAATTTCCATAGGTATTAGGAACACCTTTCCAATGAAAACTTATGGATTTTTCATGGTAAAAAAGCATGATTTGTTTTCAAGTTTTTTATCTAATGTTATTTGAATTGTCATATTAAATCATAAAAGCAAATTTTATCCCACTATTATTGAGTTCTCTTAATCTATGAGATCGCTTTCTTCAAATAAAATCAATAAACAAAATAAAATTTAAATCTTGTTAAATCCTACAAATCTTTGAAAAATAATAGCTATAATGCACCTAAAACATCAAAACTTGACTTCCCCACAATATTTAATGCACGCATATGTATAACATACTGAAAATAAATAAAACAAAAAATTACAAGTAATGTAATACTATAAGTGATATACATAGTGATAAACAATTGAAATTTATCAAGAAAACAATTTTTACAAAAAATAAAACAATTTACATGTTTATTATTTTATATTAACTATTTGATAAAAATAGTATATATAAATTTGATAATAACTTCAAGTTTTAACAAGTTAAAAAGAACCATCAATACAACATATTTAATTCAAAAAAACATCAAGCCCATTTGTAAATGCGTCTGTACTGTATCTGTAGAAACAGGTAGATGTTAAACAAAGTACCATTCACATATTAATATTCATTTTTTTTACCCTAGTTAGTCTCATTCTCCATTTCACCAATCTAGACAATACATCATACAACTATTATATACATTCTAACTAGTTTTCTTTATTTACTAATTCATTTTACTTATAATTATTATCTATTATAACTTACTTTATAATTAGGCATTATACACAATTATGAATGTTGCCAAATGTTAGGTATATAGAAAAAAGTAGCAATGAATATATCATTATTTATAAATACAAATTATTAGATTGTTACCTCTTTTTTGCCTAAGCTATCTGCATTATGTACAACATCGTTTATATTTCCAGTCAAACATTCCTGCCTATAATGTAACTTTATTAAAATGATTTATTCAAACTAATACATATATAAATGTTACCTGCATGTTAGAAACATTTATATAGAACAAGGCAGCAACAAATATTATATTATATATTTACTTTTGTAATTACAAAAAAAAACTTACTTCTTCTTCTGAGCTATCTGCATGATGTACAACATCATTTACAAACCTGTTTTCTTCACGTCCTTCCATTTTTTAATATATTATAAAGCACAGGACTTGTTAATGAACGGCTAAATAAATAAATTAAAAATTTATATTTAAATGAAATGATAAGGTTAAAATGAAAAGATTTATACACATATATAAATTTTACCTGCATGTTAGTAACATTTATATAGAATAAGGCAGCAACAAATATAGTATAACTTATAAATTGTAATTTTAAGTAAAAACTTACTTCTTTGTCTGAGCTGTCTGCATGATGTACAACATTATTTATATTGTCAGTCAAACTTACCTGCTTATAATGCAGTAATTTAAATAAAATGATAAAGTTAAAATAAAAGAACTTACGCACATACCATTAAATTCAAAAATTTATTATATTTTTACTTCACTATTTAAAACATAACAAATATGTAATTTATAAAGTATAGTAATGTAAAAGCATAGTAAATATCAAAGTGTGTGCAAAAATTAATTTATTTTAACTAAAGACGAGCACTTTACATCAGTTAAATATAAACAAATAAAAATAATTGTATTATAATAAATAATAGTGTATTATTTATAAACATTGCTTTTATATGCTTATATTTAACTATGAAGTAAAATCTTGTGCATTAAGTAAATTCCCTTACTGATACTTATAAAATATTACCACAGTTTTCCTTCTCCAACTAAGTGGTTCTTGGAACATCCTTACAAGTTGAATCCCAAAGATTACGTTTATATCTTTTCTGGTTTAAACTCAATTCACCATTTTATTTTGACAGCTTTTGAACTATTTTTAAAAATATTAAATGCATATAAAAACTGACGATGTTATAAACAATATAAACGATGAACAACATTATTTATATTGCCAGTCAAACCTGTTGGCTTATAATGTAGTAATTTAAATGAAATAATAAAGTAAATATAAAAGAATTTATAAACATTATTTATATTACATTATTTACATATTCTAATAATTCTAAAGAAAAAACTACAACAAAAAGACAAAAACAACTTAACAGAACTAAAATTGAATAGAACATTTATCATAAAAAAATGTTTTTTAATACTTAATGAACATTTACGATACAATAAACTTCAAGCATTTTTATGTAATCTAAGGCTATTATAAAAAAAAAAATAAAAAAGATCATACTAGTTATCTTTTGTACATTAGTTATCTAATCTTATTATCTTAGTTATCTAATCTTATCTAATATACTGCTTGTATATTAATATTTTAAATAAGTTTCTTTAATACGTTCGATAAATTTTATAATAATAATTATACTAGTTTGAATGTACATTAAATTACACTATGTACATTAATACACTAGTTATTTAATGTAGATTAAAACTAAACATTTATTTGTTGTAAACCAAATAATAATTATTTGGCAAATAATTTGCCAAGTAGGCATTAAAGTTCAAACTGGTTTACTTGACATACTTGCTATACTATTGCAAGTTATGCAAAGTAAGCAAAGCTACTGGAAACAGTTAAAATAAGTATATGCATAAATGATATATAATAAAATATAATTAAAAATAATCCCTTTTATAATGCATTATATGATAAATATATCTAGTTGTTTATGTCTGTATGTTTAGTTAAAACATATAAATGTATTGCATTATAAAAAACATGTAATTCATAGCCTTATTAAACACAGAAAAACAGAAGAATGCAGTAAGTATTGTTTTCTAATTTAAAAATAATCATAACTCTACGAGCTATGACGCCATCTTTAAAAGCGCATTTGTAACAACCATGGCGCAGCTTAAGCTATGAAAAAAAAAACATGGTTCACCCATGGAAATTCCATAGGATTTCAATTTTCATGAAATTTACCCATGGAAATTCCATGGAATTCCCGTTTTTCATGGGAAAACCATGGTTTACTCATGGAATTCCATGGGTTTTCCATGGAATATTTCCGTAAGGGATGGGTGCTTGCAATCCCAGGATCTTAAAATTACGATACCCTATTTTTCATAATTTCAAAATCCCAGGATTGTCCAATATAAATTACTGTAATTATCTATAAGATCGAACAAAAAAAAGCATATTAAAAAAAAACAACTAATTATGTGTATAAATAAAAAACAACTAATTATGTGTATAAATAATTATGTGTGTAAATAAAAAACAGCTAATTATGTGTATAAATAATTATGTGTATAAATAAAAAACAACTAATTATGTGTATAAATAATTACGTGTATAAATAAAAAACAACTAATTATGTGTATAAATAAAAAACAACTAATTATGTGTATAAATAATTATGTGTATAAATAAAAAACAACTAATTATGTGCATAAATAATTATGTGTATAAATAAAAAACAACTAATTATGTGTATAAATAAAAAACAACTAATTATGTGTATAAATAAAAAACAACTAATTATGTGTATAAATAAAAAACAACTAATTATGTGTATAAATAAAAAACAACTAATTATGTGTATAAATAAAAAAAAAGATTATTTAAATTACAAAGTTTTAATTATAAAGAGAGTTGTATGTATTCAGTTTACTGTAAAATATATCTGGGAAAGGTTTTGAAAAAAAAATTCTTTTTTTTTCCTGAAAATCTATGCATGGCATTTGTTTAGTTTTTCAGTTTAATTTTTTTATTATAACTATAATTTTTCCTCCTTAACTATAATTTAAAACATTTTTGCTGCTTCTATTGTTATTTTTATTATTATTATTGATATTATTAATAATACAACTACTCTTGTGTTCATAATATATTCTCTTTAAGTCCAGAAGATCAAGCCTTGATATATGTATGTAAATATGACACACATGCTACATAAAACAAAACAAATATGATTGTTAATAAGTAGTCAAGCTAGTTAATTGAGTGGCTTTTTACACTTTATTTTTTGTCCACGACTTGTTACTCATCTGGGATTTTTTCTGCTTCTGCTATTATTCTTTTGTGTACTATCATCTCTGAATTGTCTCGATTCTTTTGTGGGGCAAATATAGTATATAATCAACTAAGATGAGTTTGATTTCAACAGAGAATATGTCAATTGTGATTAAATTTGACTTCTTACAATCTAGGGGCTACACACTTTATTATTTTACCTCTAGGACTCCATGAGTTATTTTGTCTTGAATTTCCACATTTTTACCCTGTTATTAAAATACCTTTGAAAATTTCTTCATTTGACATTTGACACTTTTTATCAAAAATTTTTACTGATTTTACACAGCGGCTTCAGCTAAGCCATTCAATCGTGGGTAGTGTGGACTACTTGTTATGTGACTAAATTGCTACTGTTGAGAAAATTGGTGAAACAATTTTGAAGTATTTTGTGTACCATTATCTAAAACTAATTTCTCCAGGATACCGTTTCTTGAAAATAGTTATTTGCTTACTTGTATTACATTTACCAAATTGGTATTTAAATGCAGAAAAACTTCCAGCCACAAGCTATAATAATCAACAATAGTTAAGTAGTTTTTATTAGCCCACTGAAACAAACCAGTTCTAACCTTTTGCCATGGTTGTGTTAGAATGTTATTAGCTAACAGAGGTTCTTTTGGCAAAATACCATTGATGCAAAATACCTCATACATGCTTTGTACTTTTAAATTAACCATTCAGTTTGGTTGTTTAAATGTGGCCAAAAAACAGCCTGATGTGCACAATGTTTGCACTTCTCTAAATGACCTAAATGACCATTGTGCAATTTTGATTTAATAATGCAAGTATTTTTTTTTTGCATACTATTTGCATTATTATTTGGTTTTAATACATCAAGAGTCTATCAATTTTAACTTTAAAATATATAGACTGAAAATCTTTAAAGTTCAAATAAGGCTGGAGATTATTAAACTTTCTTACAATTGTTTTAAAAGTTCATATTTCTCATTTTTTTGCCTAATTTCTTCTATTCAACTCTCTGTAGACGGCATACTTTTAATTATTGAGTTAACGTATTTGTTTGGATCATTTTATGCAATTTAATTGTCATCTGTAGGTTGAGATACAGGTGCACAACACATTGTATCAGCAAGATGCTTGCCTGGTGGTGTGTTCAACTACAACGAAGTGCCAGCAATATGCTGTAAATGAAAATCTTAATAATTTCATTCTTAATTGTTGAATTCTTGGTGACATATTAATAAGTGAACAATAATTTAATATAGGAATATGTGATCTGTTTCTAAAATAAAACTTAGTTTAAAAAATCATCCATACTTTTTAAGACACTTTTAAGACAGTTAATTATGTGATCATTTTGTTTACTAAAGATTTCTGGAAGTGACATTAATCCAAATGGACATCTTGTTGGGCAAAAATGACTAAAAGGTATAGTAAATGTACACTTTAACTGACTTTCCAAATCCATGGGTAGTTGCCAATTTTCTGAGTTAGTGTCTAACTTATGATTAAACCCATTTCCTAGTTGAGAACATATTTACATATATTTACACCCATTTTCTAGTTGGGAAATTGAGCCAATGTATCATATACACTTTTAATTCATAGAATTTGTGTTTTGTATCTTTATTTAGTTGTGTCAAATCAATACAAATATGAAACTGTCCATTAGGTTTTTTCACAACTAGAATGGATACCAGCAGTAGGTTGATCTTCTACTTTGATAACATCTCTTTTACATGTTCAAGCTCTAACTTTAATAGTTTCTAAAAGTGGGAATGCTACTCGCCGTAGTGCTCCAATAGTATCCAATGCTTCAAGTTGTGTTTCCCAAAGTCATTCTGGTTCAGAACTAATCTTATCCAATTGTACAAAATCAGATTTCACACTTCCGAAATACAATGCCCCTAAATGCTGCTGAAAAATATTAGAAATATATTTTTTGTTTTTAGGCAAATTCAGCAACTTAAGCTAAACCATTCATAACATTACAGTCTCTACATTTTTTATTCCATAATGGACATGATCCTTGACTAAAAGGATGTTTTTTAAAATAGAGTTTTCATGCCAATAAATTTAGACTAAAGTCTCTTTTATTACCAGTGTACAGAACACTGGTCTGTAAATTAAATTTTGTTCCATTGTATAATTGTTGTCCAATCCAGCCTACACTTTCACTTTTATTATTACAAATTCAGACTTTCACTGCTTGTCCAGTGTTAACGTCTTTTCAGAAAGTAATTTTTCTTGTACTTTGTGACATTGTATCCCATAAAATTTTATCTCTTAATAGAGATAAAATAAATATATAATAAATTGATAATTGCTACAAGAGCAAAATGCAGCATATTAATTTATTATTTATTTGTTTATTTGTATTTGAAAAATGTACAAAATACAAAATGATGAGACAGGTAATTACTAAATTACTCTTATGTAACCCAAAAAAAAACAAAAAATTCAATATGATTAAATGTGAAAAAACCAAGTTAGTAGGCTGTGTGACAGTTTAAATCATACATTTTTAAATTCAATTTGAATGCTAACAGTGAGGGCGAGTTCACTATGTGGTCAGGAAGTGAGTTTCATACTTTAATGATTCTTTTTCTATAAAAAATGTATTAATTATGTGGTGTAAACTTTTGTGAATGACTTCTAGTAAAATATTTTGAATTTGAAAAAGTAAAAAAGTTTGAAAATGATAAATCAACGAGATTATGTACAATTTTATAAGTCATATAAAGATCAAATTTAACTCTGCAATACTCAAGAGATTCAAAAACAATAAGTCTTGATAGTAATCAGTGTATGTAATATGAAACCTTTTGCAAACAATTCTGGTAAAATATTTTTGAACTTTTTCTATGCAAATTATATATTTTAAAAGATGAGGGCTCCAAACTGGGGTGCAAGATTCTAATACAGGCTGCACATAAGCTTTGTAAGCTTTTAACAAAAGTTAAGAATTGTTAGAGATGAAGAACTTTAAAAGTAAGTAAATGCAAGTATGCTATACTTGAAATACAAGAGCAGTGGTTAGAGATTTTTGTATCAAAGGACATGGTGATTCCAATATCCTGAATTGAATAAACAGTTTCAATATCTACCACTAAATCTAACATTGGAAGAGGCACACCACCTTTACCATTATCTGTCATTTTTTTATAAATAGACTCCCAAGGTTACACAGATAATCAGTAAATACTATAGAACTTTATTTTCGCACAATTATTTACATACTTGTAGTTATTTACATAGCACCATGTTGTGTTTATAATAAATTGTTTGTGCCAAAAATCGATACTTAATGCAAATGAAAACTTCTAGTGCAAAAGGTGATAAAAGCATAAATGGTTTCTATTCACATATATAAAAAAAAAAATGGAAATATAAAAAACAAAGCAAAAATGACCAAAATTTACATTCAAAGCAATAATTCCAAAGAAAAAAAATATAGAAATTGCTTTAGAAACAAAAAACACTTTTTCTTGAGATAAAAATATTAACATTTAAAAAAATATTATATTCAACATAAAAATTATTAAAAATACTTGTAAAAACAATTTAAATTGAAACATTGTTTCATTATTATATATCTTTTAGTAAATAGTATGAAGATTATTAAGCTTTGGTTTAGCTTTGAATACAATCAACATTTAGAACATTTCAGTCACAGGATAAGGAATTCGACCTAAAAATAGAACAAAATTATTATTGAATACACTTAATACACTTAATACATAGCTTTTAGTAAATGGTATGAACATTATCAAACTTAGTTTTAGCTTTTTGAATACAATCAACATTCAGAACATTCAGAAATTTAATTAGAGTTACTAAAACTTATGTTATAAAACTTTGTATACTTATATTTATAAAAAAAACAATAAATTTAAGTTAAACATATTTAACGAAGGAGAATAGAAACTTTTAAATGTTTAAATGGAGAGGAGCTATTATTAAAAGTAAGCCTGTTTTTTAACAAAATTTATTTTAAAAAAAGCATAAATTGTTAACAAAAAAGAAAAGAGTATATATCTTAGAAACAAAATTTACTTAAAAAGTAACTGTACATAAATATTTAATGAAGTATATATCTTTCCAATATTAAAAAAATTATAGATATTAAAAATCTATATATCTGTAGCTATATATCTTTTAAAACTATATATCTTTTCAACATTTAAAAAACTATAGAGTAAAATGGGTTCAAATGGAATAGTTAAGGATTTTAATTATTAATTTTTTACGAAAAAAAAAGATTTTTTTTTTAAGTTGTAGAGAGTATTGAGCTGTATTTAAATATATAAAAATGTAACAAATTTTTTGTAAAGTTTTTTATGAAACTTTATTTGATTAAAAAAAAAATTATTATTTCATTCTTCACTGACATACGGGTAGAATAAAATATGCAAATATAAGTGTAATTAAAACAACACTAAATTAAAAAAACAAAAAGCAATCAATAATAACAATTAAAAGAACAATCAATAATGACAATTAAAAAAATCAATCAAATCAAATAAACTTTTTTATTCTTGTGATGAGGTTGAGTCGTTTAGAGGTACTAGAGGTTGAGTTGAGTTTTTACTTGTGAGGCACTTTTTGGTGTAATAAAACTCAGCGCCTTTTACGTATCGCTTTGATATGCATGTTTGACATAGCTAAACCTTGCAATTTGAATTTTCACACCGGTACCATTCCATATTTTGACTTGCTGAAGTTTCGCCCAAAACTTTTTGGCACTTTTTGTACTTGAATTGGTTTGCAGTCAATATTTTTGTCGGACTTGTTGCTTGGTTTATTTGCTGTTCACCATTAGAGCTAAGCTTATGTTGTTATTTAGGTTGCTTTGCTGCTTTTTTGCTCTCAACATCTTTTAACCTTTCAAGTATTTTAGGTTTGTTGAGACACTCCCCTTCGAATCTTGGCACATCTACATTTTTTCTTTTTTTTTTTGTCAACATGTTGGATACAAAACAATTGTTGCAAATTGTTGCTGCTGCAAGTGATTGGGCTGATTGCAGTTGTTTTGCAACCTCTTTTTGAATTTCCTTTTGAATAGCCAGAGTTACAATATTGAAGGTTGTTTGCAGACAAGGTGACCACAACAAGAGAGTAACTAGCGTATTTCAATCATTTATTAGAACCATTTTATAAAAGCAGTAATTAAAAGTCATTTAAATTCAGTTAGAAAAATTAATTCATTGAAATTTATTCAAAATATTTATAGTTGTAGATTTATTGGTCACTTGAGACCTAATAAAAAAAAGCCCCTTTTAAGAAATAAGCTATTGTTTCTTATTTATTTACTTATTAGCGTATTTTATTCAACCTTACAACATTCCGTTTCCATTTTTAATTCATAACTTTTTTTCCCAAACAGCAAATTTAATTTTGAAAAAAGATTCTTGATCAGCCAAAAATATTGTGCCAGTAAAAATTTTAAATGATACGGAATTTAATTTCCAAGAGTTTTAAGTTCCTTTTTCAAACAAATAAAAAAATCTTATTACACATTCAAAAAACTTATAAATTTATAACAAAAACTGGTGCTAAATAAAAAAAGTCATCATATTACAAGTTTAAAAGTAAATAAAAGTTACAATTTAAAACAATAAAAATGTAAAGTAATAAATTATTTATTTTAATAATATTTATAAAACAAATGGTAATATTTGTATAATATATTAATGAGTGATATATATACCGAGATACACATTCGATATATAGTAAAAAACTATGTATGTACTCAACATTTAGTATAAAAAAAAGATGAGCATTGAACATATATAATTAATCAAAGAACAAGAGATATTTAACATATAGCATTATCTCTTTTATATGTAGTATTGAACAAGGTACACATTTGATATGCATAATCAGCCAAAAATATTGTACCAGTAAAAATTTTAAATGATACCGAATTTAATTTCCAAGAGTTTTAAGTTCCTTTTTCAAACAAATAAAAAAATCTTATTACACATTCAAAAACTTATAAATTTATAACAAAATTTTTTTTATTAAAAATAAAACTTAATATAATCTTACTCAGAAAAATATTCTCTACAATATAATCAAAAATTATTTGCAAAAAAATTACTTAATAGTTAATTAAGATCGAAAGAATAAACATTATCATAACTATTTCATTCTACCCGCTATTTCATTTTACCCTGTTTTACTCTATATCTTTTCAACATTTCTTTTAAACACATTCTTTCAATATTTTTTTAACACATTTTATGAATACACTAACTACAGCATTAAATTAAGTATTAGTTATAAGCGATTACTATATGCTATATATATATGATTACTATATTATTTTATATATATATATATATATATATATATATATATATATATATATATATATATATATATATATATATATATATTTATATATATATATATATATAAATGTAGATTTAGATCATTGTAGATTTAGATAGTCTTCCTATGCTTTTAAAAAAATTAAATTAAAAATTAAAATGATTTGTCTAAAAAAGCGACTTTTTCTGATCTTTGATTTTCCAATTTTAATAATCTTTGGTATATTGTAAATAGGCCTGCTATGGATTTTTTATTATTTATATGACCAAAAAGTCTTACATCATGTAATCTTTGTATCACAGGACATAAAACTTTTACTGTTTTATGTCCTGTGATACAAATCGTATAAATAATCATATAAATTCTAAACAAAGAATTATTAAGTATTATAAAAATATAATATAAAAATACATACGAATAGATATATCAGTATTTAAAATGAATAAATATAAATACATTGGAGGTATAAGATAAAGAAAAAACATTATTGCTTTTGTGTAATCATAATTTATGTAGTGGTGGTAATAAACTTCTCCTCAGAATTGCGTTTATTATTACCGGCGTTTTGAAGAGGCTCAGCGCCAATGCCTAGTTTATCCTGTCAGATAAACATCGTTGCTATTTATGCTTTACCCTACAATATACTGCTCCTCCATACTGCAGTAAAAAACGGCTTCACTACAAAACAGCCAAAACCCTAACCTCACCCAACCTAACTTGTAAAGCACTAATATTTTTGAAGAAATAATATGGATAGTGAGAGTAGTGAATTCAGTACCAAATGATATAACAAATTTAAAAGTTTAAATTCTTTTTAATTCAAGAGTTAAAACATAAGTCCTCTTTTTATTTAGTTTTAACTCTTGCTTCAAATTTTTTTTTTTTTTTAGTTTTTAAATGCAAAAATATGTTTCAAAGAACTAAACCGAACTGTCAGGCCCAAGTAAAATAAGGTAAAATTTAGGAAGAGAGAAAGGATAAAATGATTAAAAATATATATTGAACAGATGTTTAGAACAAAAACAAATATACTATAGTAAGCGGATAGTAAAAAATAATAATAATAATTTAGACACTGCGCATGTAAAAGAAATGTAATAAAAATAAAACTGGACACATTAGTAACTATAAATCTACAGTAAATACAAATGTTTAACATACTTAAAATAAAAATACATATGTATACATATATCAGTATTTAAAATGAATAAATATTAATACATAGGAGGTATAAGATAAAAAAAATAATTTTAGGGCTGACAATAGCTCAGTTTTTATCTTTTTTTATTTTGTGTGCAATATTGGCAGCTTTCATGACATTCCCAGTTGATTTGTGTTTAGTGATATGATCTAATTTTTAATTTTTTTTGGATGATGTAGTCTTTTAGTAAGGAGAGAAATTTGTAAAATTATTTCTTTTTTCTTTGAAACCATATTCACAACAGTATTATACAATAAAATTGTTCATGGTTGATTTACCTACCAATAATTGTGAAACAAATTCACAGGAAGAATATCATTTTTATGAAAATTTTATTTACTCTCTCATAAGTTTATATTTCTTATTGCCAAAGTATGTTTCTGCTATAACAATATTTTATGAACTTAATGTAAACACAACACACTATTGTTTGTAAATGCATCTTTGATTGATCTACTGTATCAATATTTATTATGTGATTGATCAACTGTATCAATGTTTGTTATGTGATTGGAAACTTTTCCACAAATACTGCTATTATGATACATTCACAAACTATAATACATGATACATTCACAAACTATGATACATTATGATACATTCACAAACTATGATACATTATGATACATTCACAAACTATGATACATTATGATACATTCACAAACTATGATACATTATGATACATTCACAAACTATGATACATTATGATACATTCACAAACTATGATACATTATGATACATTCACAAACTATGATCCATTATGATACATTCACAAACTATGATACATTATGATACATTCACAAACTATGATACATTATGATACATTCACAAACTATGATACATTATGATACATTCACAAACTATGATACATTATGACACATTCACAAACTATGATACATTATGATACATTCACAAACTATGATACATTATGATACATTCACAAACTATGATACATTATGATACATTCACAAACTATGATACATTATGATACATTCACAAACTATGATACATTATGATACATTCACAAACTATGATACATTATGATACATTCACAAACTATGATACATTATGATACATTCACAAACTAATAATTCAAAAATAGTAAAATAGTAAAAAGTGTTAATTACACATGTATGAGGAAAAGCAAATAAGAAATTAAAAAAAAAAAAAAATTCATCTGTTAAATTTATTTTATTTTTTTATAATAATGTTATTATTTAACTGAAAAAAAAAAAATTTATTATTTGACATTTATTTTGTTTACACGCTTCAGACCAAAAACAAGAAACAAGCAAAATAAGAACAGACATGAATCCATGGAACAGACATCCATGAATGAATCCATGGAACAGATTTTTTTGCCAAATGTCAAATTTTTTTATTACTCTGAATAACTTTTATAAATGAACTAAATACTCTGAATATTCCTGGTTTAAGCAATTTTAGCATCATCATGTAATCAATATACAAATTTTAATGGTTGTATTTTATTTTATAGTTGTGCACTTGGAGCCAGAAATGGTTTGTACGAAATGATTCAAGAATACATGAATGAAAATGAAAGACTCAAGTAAAACTATAAACATAAACATAAAATTTTAGTAAGATCAGAGCATAATGTGTGTGTGTGTGTGTGTGCATATGTGTGTGTGTGAGTGCGCGCGTGTGTGTGTGTGTGTGTATAAACACATATATGTATTATGTTCTGTGTGTATACACACACACACACGCACACACATATATATCATTAATTTTAAATTTTATATTCCTTCTAGTTAATCTAAGTTTGAAATATTAAAATATACATTATTTAAGCATATATTATCAAAGTATAGATTATCAAAACTAAAAATTGTTAAAGACATACATTACATGTAGTGTGGTTTCCAAAGGAGCACATTTTATTTACTAGAATAGACAGATCAGTACAATATACAAAATCTTTTTCAGAAAAGTTTTTAGAACAAATCATCAATACATGATTAATGCATTACTGATACCATACCAAAGCACGATTCAATCTTATTAAAAATTCAATAATCTATTTTTGATTCTTAGAGCAGAAAATATGAAGCTTTATCATACCAAGTCATTATCACAGGAAAAAAGGGTTATTAAGATTAAATTTTTTCTTAATATATTGTTTGTTTTTGTTATATATTTATGCCTATATCAATATTGTTATCAACATATATCAACAGTCTATGTCAATATTGTTTTTGTTTTCTTATATTTCAAAGGATCAGGTTTGGTTAAATGCTAACGTTAATGCAAATGAAATTTTATCAAAGAACATACATTGTATTTTTTTTTTTTTATAGTTATTTTTATATTAAATTTATTTTATCTATTAATTCACCTGCACTATGAATAAGTACTTATTATTTAGTTGTTGATTTTAAAATTGATAAAATGTAATTTTAAAACAGTATTAATAAAAGCTCTAAAAAAATGTTGAAATTTTATTTCATTCTTTTATATGAAGCATTGGGTCAGAATAATACAATAATACTTCCGAATATTCATCACGGTTATCCAAATATTGTATCAAATCCAAATATTGTTTCAAAAAATCAAGATGTTACAGATTCTGAAAAATTATTACATGAAAGACGGAGCAATAGACAAGTTGATGATATTAATGCCCTTCAGTTGTCATATAATAAAATGAAATTACATGGTATACAAACATCTAACCAAGATGAAGGTAAAAATTGTGTTTAATTTGCTTTTAATAATATAGTAAAATATATAATAGTGAAAATCTTTAAACTAAAAGGTCATTAGCTATAAGCAACAGTGTAGTGGTATATGCTACACTATAGTGAGTTTTTTTTTCAATAAAAAAAGTGCATTTTTTCAATGAACGTTTAAATTCTGTTTAAAAGAGAAAAAAATGTTTAAATTTTGTATATACTATAATAAAATGATAATACTTACAATTAAAAAAAAGATTCTCTTTTCTTTTTTTAAACAAAAATCTATTAAAGTAAAAACACAGTCAAAACCATAGAGTTTAAAACACAGTATGCAGTCTAAGTCCATAGAGTTTAGAACACCATACCATACATGGGTTTAGAACACCATACATACATACTGAGCTAGAGAGTTTAAAACACAGTATGCAGTCAAAAGTTATAACCCTAATACACAAGTTAATTGGAAAAAAAAAAAATTGCCTTCCAAAAATCTGGCAAGCAATTATCACATATTGGTATCATAATGCAGTATGACAATTAGTTTCAAAAAACATGTTTTTTTTTTAGAAAAAATGATTGTTTTTTGACCCTGATTGAAATTAAAAAACGATTTTTAAAATTATGAATTAATCACTAATAATTAATAGATAGTAAAAAAAACCCTGATAAATGAGTAATAAAAAGTTTGCAATACTAAATTTTAATTACTAAATAAATAATTTTATACTAAATATATAAATTTCAACCTAATTTTACTCCTTTTTTTTCTATAAAAGTTCTTTAAAAACTTTATAAAAACTATCCCAAAAATATTTCTTGACTTCTAAATGATATCTGTATAAATCTCAAAGATATCTATATAAATATATAGTAAAACAGATCTCTATGGATCTGCCATATTATAAATAACTGACACAAATTTGCATAATTAATGAATATATTTATAAACATAGACAGTATTATGCTCAGTATTATACAAAATAAATCTCTTTACTCAATAAGCAACAAATATTAAGATTTGCCAGTTGACTAGTAATTTTATTATTAGTCAACTGGAAAAAAATTATGTCAATGACAAACATAAATAAATAATGGTATCAATGGCAAATATAAATAATGTGTAAATATTAAAAACTATTTTTTAAAAATTGAAAAGTTAAAAGGTTTGTTGAGTTTTAACGTAAAACTCAAGCTAGGTTATGTCTCAGATTGAATTCTACTCAATTTGAGACACAACCAAGCTGGAGTTTTAAAAAAGACCGATAAATTCTACTGTTCACCTTTATATTGATTGAGTAACTGAGTGAACTGAATTACTACTAATGGTTTATATAAAAATAAAAAAAATGAATATTTAAAAATAAATAGCCTCTGTATAATTATTGATATAGCTAATAAAAATATTGTATAACCATATCTTTTCGATTGCGCAGGAAAATATTGTATATTTATATCTTGTTGATTCAATGCGTGGGTATTGCTTTTGTCTCTATTTTTATGACTGGGCAACTCATTCTATTATCTCCTAATGAGGGTACAGCTCTAAAACTCAGTTTTATAGTTCTGAGGCCGGCTGGTAGTCAGGTTTCCCGAACTCTGTGGTAGCTCTCAGAGAGGCTGATTCCATCAACAGCCGAAAAATATCAGAGTACTAACAGTGCCATGTTGCGCATGGATGGTGTCCCTGTTTGTACTTTTGGTGTGCATTGCAGAGGCCACATTTGGAGCCCTTTGTTACGGCTTAGGGTTTATTAATAGTAATGAGGCTATTGCTTAGTTGTTAAATAGTGTACTGAGTACTATCTATACTTGAGTCAAGTTCTTTATAAATTTAAAATGACTAAAGTACCTAAAACTAAAAAACACAAAAAACCATCGTCATCACCAAGTTCTCTAAACCTATCATTTACTAATATTCGTGGTCTTCAAAGTAACTTTTCTTCTGTTGAGTCTTATCTCTTGCAAAGTTTACCAGACCTACTTGCTCTTTGTGAGACTAATTTGAGTTCGGCTGTCCCATCTTGTGATCTTAATGTTGATGGTTATCTTCCTTTAATTCGTAAAGACTCCAATAATCACATGCTTGGCCTGGGCATCTACATTCGTAAGAACTCACCCATTTGTCGTGAAACTAGGTTTGAATCTACAGACTATTCATTTATGTGCTTTCGTTTAGCACAACTTCACTCTATCGCCATTCTCTTTGTTCTATATCGCTCTCCTTCATCCCAAGATTGCACTATTCTTGATGTTATTTCTAATCAAATTGACCAAGCCCTCTCTCTTTATCCATCGGCCAATATCGTCGTTGTTGGTGGCTTTAATGCCCATCACACCGATTGGCTTGGCTCTAGTGTCAGTGACTCTGCTGGCGTTAAGGCCCTCAACTTTTGCCTTTCACAATCTCTAACTCAAATAGTCAACTTTCCAACTCGTTTTCCAGACAACCCTAATCATTTACCTTCTCTACTCGACTTATGTCTTGTTTTGGATCCTAGTCAGTGCTCAATTTCTCCACATTCACCCTTAGGTACTTCTGATCACGGTTTGATCTCTCTAAAACTATTATCAAGTTCTTCTACTTCATCAGAATCCCCCTATCATCGTACCACATACAACTACCTTAAGGCTGACTGGGACTCTTTCCGTGATTTTCTTCGTGATGGCCCTTGGGTAGAAATCTTTCGTCTTCCTGCTGACAAATGTGCTTCTTACATAATTTCGTGGATTCAGGCTGGCATGGAATCTTTTATTCCCTCTCGACGATTCCAGGTCAAGCCTCACTCTTCCCCTTGGTTTTCCTCACATTGCGCTGCAGCAATTTCTAATCGAAACCGTTACTTCCATATCTATCAGCAAAACAATTCTCCAGAAAACAGACATCTGTTCACTATCGCCATAAACCATTGTAAAAAGGTTTTGTCTGACGCCAAAGCTCGCTATTCCCAGGTCATTAAATCTCGTATCTCATCACAAAAATTAGGCTCTCGAGACTTCTGGAGAATCTTTAACAGTATCAATAATAAGGGCAAATCTGTTATTCCTTCTCTTTTGTATGGTTCAGACTTTGTCACCCCACCTAAAGACAAAGCTGAATTGTTTGCTAAGAACTTTTCATCAATATCATCTCTTGATTCCACTAGTTGCGTTTTACCTGACATAGCCGTCAAACAGGTTGATCCCTTGCTTGACATTCGCATCACTTCAGCTTCTGTATCTAAAGTAATTTCCTGCTTAGACTCTTCAACAGCTTGTGGTCCTGACAACATTCCTGTTGTAGTCTTGCAGAGGTGTTCTCCGGAGTTTTCATCCATACTTTCTAAACTATTTAACAAGTGCTTATCAGAGTCTTGTTTTCCATCATGCTGGAAAGCAGCATCTGTTATCCCTATTTTCAAAAATTCCGGAGAGCGATCTGATTCATCTAACTACCGTCCCATTAGTCTTCTTCCTGTCATAAGCAAAGTTTTTGAATCTTTAATCAACAAACACTTAATCTCTCATCTTGAATCAAATAACTTACTTTCTGATCATCAATATGGATTTCGGTCTTCTCGTTCTACAGCTGATGTGCTAACAGTAATAACCGATAGGTTTTACCGTGCATTAGATAGAGGTGGAGAGGTTAAGGCTATCGCACTTGACATTTCTAAAGCTTTTGATAAAGTTTGGCATGCTGGTCTTCTCCATACGCTTTCTTCTTATGGTGTAGCTGGTAACGTCTTTAAGATTATTGAGTCCTTTCTTTCCAATCGTAGTATAAAAGTTGTCCTCGATGGACAACACTCTTCTTCACATCCTGTAACTTCAGGGGTTCCTCAAGGTTCAATCCTTGGCCCTATACTCTTTTTAATTTACATTAACGATCTTCCAGATATTCTCACATCTAAGGTGGCATTATTCGCTGACGACACTACCATTTACTCTTGTCATGATAAGAAGCCTACACTCTCTGATTGCTTGGAGGGGGTATCTGAGCTTGAAAAGGATCTCACTTCTGCTACAGCATGAGGCTCACAGTGGCTGGTGAACTTTAATTCAGATAAAACTCAATTTTATTCGGCCAATCGTTATCGTAATAATTTAGATCTTCCTATATTTATGAATGGTAATGTACTAGATGAGTCATCTACCATTCATCTTCTAGGATTAACTCTTACTTCTGATCTTTCTTTTAAACTGTATATCAAATCCATTGCAAAATTAGCATCTGCTAAGGTTGCATCTCTTTATCGAGCTCGACACTTTCTTACTCCAGGTTCTATTCTCTATCTCTATAAATCTCAAATCCGTCCCTGTATGGAATACTGTTGCCACATCTGGGGCGGATCTTCTAATGATGCTCTTTCTCTTTTAGACAAGGTGCAAAAACGAATTGTAAACATCTCCAACCTTTGTCACATCGTCGTAATGTTGCTTCTCTTTCTCTTTTCTACAAATACTATAATGGGCACTGCTCTAAAGAGCTAGCGTCCCTTGTGCCATCTACTAAAATTCATTCTCGTGTTACTTGCCATTCAATTAAGTCTCATCCTTTTTCTGTGACTGTTCCTAAGTGCTTCAAAAACTCTTATTCTTCTAGTTTTTTTCCTCGAACATCAGTTCTTTGGAATTCGCTTCCTTCATCTTGCTTTCCTGATTCATATAATTTGCAATCTTTTAAGTCATCAGTCAATCGTTATCTTGCTCTACAGATTTAGTCTTTTCTCTTCCAGTAACTTCCAACTTAGTGGTTGCTTGCAGCCTTGTTGGAAGTGAAGATGTTAAAAAAAAAAAAAAGAGATAGTGTTGTGTGAACCATAAGACAAAAAACTGTTAAGTGTTGTAAAAAATACTTTTAAACAAGTATTTAAATAGAAAAACCTGGCCCAAAAATTATTGAAATTACAAATACAAAATACTTTCAATTATTGAAATTAAAATCATGTACAATTTAAAACAAAAGCTAAATCTAATTTATAAGTTTTGGTTTTTAGCAACAACAATTGTTTAATCTGATAACTGATTTCAGCGCATCATAACAATTAAGGCTTCAACTGGAGAAGAATGGAACAGTTACATTAACAACACTGAACAGTTTTTTAACAATGGATATTGTTTCAAACACGCTAAAAAATGTGTAGAAGCCATCTTTAAATTATTTTAAACACTCAATAGTGATTGCTTACTGGTAGCTAGGGTGTAGTTTGCTTTTACCGATTCAAGTTTAAAAAAATCATTTCAGATGTCAAAGTTTTATTAGCATTTGCCAAGCATTCAGCTAAATTGAATTTTTGTCTCTTTCCTGATAAGGTTTACTAGGTCAGTTATTTTTTTCCTGTAAAATCACAATTTCATTTAAGGATGATATGCAGTTGCATGGATTCTGGATGAACTGTTTTATTCAAATAAATGTGAGAAGTGCCAATCTATGTTTGAAATTAATCCCTCAATTAAACTTTTACTGTAATGACTTTTGGTATAAGCATCACAATTTTCTTTCAAATTTGTTTAACCTTTTGTAGAAAGAATCCTAGAAAACAAAAAGCTCTTCATTGAAGTTTATGCAGAGCATCTTAGAGCTATAAGTTATAAGTTGTTTTAACATAAAAAAACTTTTTTTTTTTAATAATACTATATTTAAAAAAAATCAACATAACTTTTGAGCCCTTTTGAGTTTATGCAAGTTTAGAGTTGTAAGCAAGATTTTGAAATTTTTTTTGATTTTTCTTAATTTGAGACTTTGACCAATGACTGTAAAGTTGTTATAACATTCTTCTAATACTTTTACCTCTACTGGTTTGAAGCTATTTCAATTCATCCATTATTTGGGGAGCATCTCCTTTACTCTTTGTTTCTAAAAGTTGAAATAAGGCGTCGTATGTAGAATTTCATTGAGTCCCCTAATGTTTCAATAAAACTAGTAATTTTCTCAACATGCTTTTGTACTTTGGCTGACAAGTGATCACAGTTTCGAGCAATCGGTCATTGCACCCTTGTATTTTTGTTTGTATAAACTCACACCATTTTTAAGTAATTTAATAAAGTAGTCTTATTGCATTCAAAGTAATTTAATAAAGTAGTCTTATTGCATTCACAGTAATTTAATAAAGTAGTCTTATTGCATTCACAGTAATTTAATAAAGTAGTCTTATTGCATTCACAGTAATTTAATAAAGTAGTCTTATTGCATTCACAGTAATTTAATAAAGTAGTCTTATTGCATTCACAGTAATTTAATAAAGTAGTCTTATTGCATTCACAGATGTCAATAACCAGCTTATTATTATTACCATTTTGTTAACATTTTTTTTTTAAAATAGAATATCACCCATAACTAAATATATAAATAAAATATTTACACTGTTACACTATTAGATAATTTAAAAGTGTTTTGATTAAGTTGCTTTGATAAAAATCATGACAATAATAAAAATGCAAAAGTTTGCAAAACTGCATAAAAATGGACCAATGACTGTAAACATAGGCCGACGTGTCGAAGTTTTAAATCTTTGGTTTCAAGATAAGACTGTCTAGAAAAGAAAATTGTTGAATATATGATAAAATAAATAAATAGTATGTAGTAGATATGCAGGATGTAGTTTTAAGGTGTGGGGCTGTTTTGGTTGGAATGCCACATGTGACTTTGTAAAAATAGAGGAAGTAATAATAAAAGTAGTTTACTTGTACACTTAAAAAATCATGCCACACCTTCGGAAAGATGATTTAATGGGAAGCCATTTATTTTTTCAGAAGAAAATTACTTAAAGCTTAAATTCAAAACACATTTTACAAAAAAATTTATTTGACTGAGTTCGAGAACGATCAAATATTGAATAGAATGATTCTCCCTCCCCAATCACAAGATCTCTCTTCTATCGGATTTTTTTGGGAAGTAATGTCAAAAACAAATGTATAATATATTTCGATGCATAAGATATGGAAAAAACTTACTAGTTTTTTCCACATCTTTTGCATCGAAATCATCGAAAATTGGATAAGTTGTTTCTCTCTAAATAGTAAGTAAAATTCTGATATCTCATATTGAAAAGTATGACCATTCGAATAATTATGGAAGGTAGTATATATATATATATATATATATATATATATATATATATATATATATATATATATATATATATATATATATATATATATATATATATATTTATATATATATATATATATATATATATATATATATATATATATATATATATATATATAATTATACAAGTTTATAAAAATTAACTATACTAATTAACTATACTGCAGTAAAATTTATTTATTTTATGTACTTAATTATTTAACTTTAGTTTATTAATTTCACTAGTCAATAAACATCAATGCAAGAAAATACAAAATATTGATGATAAACAGCAATGCAAGAGAGTAAAAAGTATTGAAAATAAACAACTATTCAAAAGACTACAAAAGATTGAAAATCGATTGTGCAACAGGTGATTTTGAATCTTGTTAAATTTATAAAATTTAACAACTTTTTGTGAGAACTAATTTGTAACATTTAGCTTTAAAAATGTTTCTGCTGATAAACCTCCCAGTTACGCGGCTAAGTTTGCTTTCCGTCAAGAAATGTGTCGAAATTCAAAACGTCAATTTCTTAAAGATAACATCTCGTTACCAGAAAGCATAAACACTTCTTCAATAAGTGTTTGTTACCCAAATCATATGGGTCTATATTATAATGGAAGTAAATCAGCTGAAGGTTTGTACACTTTTATTTGTTTTTTGTTAACTTCATAAGTTCGGTTTTTTGCTATTTTGTTTTACGCTTTTTTTTTTTTTTAAAGTTGTTTCTATCTTTGCTGTCTCATTTTGTTCTCATCGTTGCTCAATGTTATTGTCGTTGTTTAACATTGCTTCTGTCATTGTTTAATGTTATTTTTGTCGTTGTTTAACATTGCTTCTGTCATTGTTTAATGTTATTTTTGTCGTTGTTTAACATTGCTTCTGTCATTGTTTAATGTTATTTTTGTCGTTGTTTAACATTGCTTCTGTCATTGTTTAATGTTATTTTTGTCGTTGTTTAACATTGCTTCTGTCATTGTTTAATGTTATTTTTGTCGTTGTTTAACATTGCTTCTGTCATTGTTTAATGTTATTTTTGTCGTTGTTTAACATTGCTTCTGTCATTGTTTAATGTTATTTTTGTCGTTGTTTAACATTGCTTCTGTCATTGTTTAATGTTATTTTTGTCGTTGTTTAACATTGCTTCTGTCATTGTTTAATGTTATTTTTGTCGTTGTTTAACATTGCTTCTGTCATTGTTTAATGTTATTTTTGTCGTTGTTTAACATTGCTTCTGTCATTGTTTAATGTTATTTTTGTCGTTGTTTAACATTGCTTCTGTCATTGTTTAATGTTATTTTTGTCGTTGTTTAACATTGCTTCTGTCATTGTTTAATGTTATTTTTGTCGTTGTTTAACATTGCTTCTGTCATTGTTTAATGTTATTTTTGTCGTTGTTTAATGTTGTTTTAATTTTATTTTAGGTTTTAACAATAAAACCGATCAACTGCACTTCGATTTAGAGTTTCTTTTAAATCAAATCCGAGCAGAAGTTTTACAGAATAAAAAAAATACAGGAAATTAATAAGAAAATAAGTAATAAAAGAAAGTATGTTTCTTAGCGGAAAACAATGTAATTTATGACAAATATTTTAAAGATATTTATATTTTTAATTGATAAAACTTAATTGTAAATATTAAAAAAATAAAAGTTTATTTAAAAATATTATCAAAATAATTTTTTATAATCTTGAGTTTCATTTGGATGTTCAAATTCAAAAACACAGCAGTAATTACACCAATCCCCGTCTTGTTACTGTTACTCGTTCTTAGCTCTGGTACTCAGCTGTTTAATTACGCTACAGTTATAATAAACATGTCTTAGCTTATAACCGTAGCCCTACTTCTAAATATGGTAGTGGTGTAATTTTAGAACGCTCACTTTATAAGCGAGAAGTTTCGAATTCGATCCCCACCACGGTAGTACCGCGCTAAACTTATTTCTCCACGCAGCGACCTTGTTCGTCAAAGTTAATGTTTTGGAGTTATAGAGTTAAGAGAGGGTTGTAACTAGAGTTAAAAAGTAGCCTTCTTGACTGTAGTGGCATCCTTCGTTATGGGGAGGTGAATTAAAATTTAAAAGAAATCCCGTGTTTTAGATTTAAAGAGTTGTAACAACGGTTTAAAAAAACAAGAGTTGTTTTTTTGACTGTAGTAGCCCTCGGTCTTAGGGTGGTAATTGCAATCAAAAAAAAAAAAGATGGTGGTCAACTGATATCGGTTTAATTTTATTACAGGAAAATATTTTTTAACTTTTTTTAAACTATTTTCAAAATATTTTGAGCT
The DNA here is from genome assembly GCF_022113875.1 of Hydra vulgaris. Classification (NCBI taxonomy): domain Eukaryota; kingdom Metazoa; phylum Cnidaria; class Hydrozoa; order Anthoathecata; family Hydridae; genus Hydra; species Hydra vulgaris. Next base: position 44,850,284 of record NC_061165.1, read on the forward strand.
GTATTTGAGTATATACATATCAAACTAATTTGTTTTTAGTTTTTTAAAAAACTTTATTCAATAAATAAAAAAACTATTTCTACCCTTACATTTTGCGGTGAATAAAATAAGCAAGTCGACGGGGAAATAAAAAAACATATTATTTAAAAAGCAACCAATGATAATAATTAGAAAACAAGAAACAGCAACAAAATAAAACAAAAAAATTTATTAATGTGATAATGTTAAGTTATTAAATGGTTCAGGAGGTTCAGGTTTTTACACTTAACTTGGTTTGCTTCTGCTGTTCTTGGTGGAGATGCTGTTACTGTTTGATTTATTTTCTGCTTTTCATCGATGATGCATATGTTGTTTTCTAGCTTACTTAGCTGCTTTTTTTCAGCATTAAGATTACTCTGTATTGTATAAAGTTAAGTCTGATTTAAGTTCAACCACTAATGATTATGAGTCATTGTGCATTGAACTAGTTAATAAAACCTCCAAAAATATAACTATCCATGCTTTGGATAGACCTCCTTTAGGTTCTATTAAAGTGTTGGACAGACCTCTTTCAGGTTCTATTAAAGTGTTTGAAGACCACATTAAAAAAGTCATTAAAACAATTCTATTAAAAAAAAACTGTCGACATGGTTGGTGACCTGAACCTCAGTATTTTGGATTATGACTCAAACATAATCATTAAACAATTTTTTAACGTCATTTTTGAAAATATCTACATTTCTGTCATCGATAAACCTACTCGCATAACCAACAAAAGTGAAACTTCGATAGATCAAATCATCACCAATGACTTCATAAATATAAAGGTAAAAACAGGAATATTTAAAACAGATATTTCTGATCATTTTCCCATATTCATCGTTGCCAAAAAATATATTAAAATTGATAACCAAAAAAACAAAAAAATTAAAGAAATAAAAACAAGAATAGTAAACGACTCTTCAGTCAACCACTTTCATGACCTTTTAGCAAGTATTAACTGGGTTGACATGTTATTGAATCTAAACGCTGATAAAGCCTACGATATATTTATATTAGAGTATTGTAAATATTATGACAAAGCATTTCCTGAAATTACAAAATTAGTTAAATCAAAAACGTTATTAAATCCTAAGATAACTAAGGGTATTCTTAAATCTTCTAAAATAAAACAACGATTATCTAATAAATTTCTTAAAGGAAAAACCCTATATAATGAAAGCAACTATAAAAACTACAAACGACTTTTTGAGTCAATTATAAAAAGATAAAAAAACTATTATTTCGATCAGCTAAAAAAGCATTTAAAAGACCCACAAAGTAGATGGCGCATTATCAAGGAAATCATTGGTAAAAATAATCCAGAGAGAAATACTTTTCCAAAACTTCTTTAATTCAAAAATAACTATGCTATAAAAAAAGAATTAGTGGCTGAAACACTTAATGAATTTTTTATTAATATTGGTCCGTCCTTAGCATCAAAAATTGAAACCTCTAAGATCAACTTAGATGCATACTTAGTCTCTAATAAAATATAATATTATCTCTAATAGAATATAATATTATCTCTAATATTATGCTTAACGATATTCTAACTGAAGAAGAATTATTATGCGTAGTGTCTTCGATTAAGCCCAAAAAAAGTATAGGTGTTGACAATATAAATGGTAACATCATTATAAATTCAATCAAACTTATTACAATCCCGCTTTTTATTTGGATTTAAATCTTGTCATTCTACTGATCACGTAATCTTACATCTTGTCCATGATATATTTAAAGGTTTTAATGAAAAAAAATTTACTTTAGGTGTTTTCATAGATCTAAGTAAAGCCTTTGATACAGTCGATCATTTAATTCTTTTGTCTTACTTATTTACTATTTAATAGTTACTTATCTAATAGGAAGCAATATATTTCTTACGATGGTGGTAAAACAGATAACATGATCAAGACATGCGGTGTTCTCCGCATGTCTTGATAATTTATGTCAATGACTTGTATAAGTTTTCTAATATTTTAAACACAATTTTATTTGATGACACTAATTTATTTTATTCTTATGAAGACATTAATATTTTATTCTTAACAGCTAACAAAGAACTTGATAAACTAACCCAATGGTTTAAATCCAATAAATTATCCTTAAACATCGCTAAAATCAAATACACATTATTCCATCATGTTCATAAAAAATAAAATATTCTATTGAAACTTCCAAATCTTTTTATTGATAAAAATAAAATAAAAAGGGAAATATCTTTAAAATTTTTAGGCTTCTCGATGAAAATATTACGTGGAGAGAACATATAGGTGTAATTAAGAATAAATTTTCTAAAAATATTGGAATATTGTATAAAGCTAAACAGTTCTTAAACCAATCTTGTCTTAAATAACTATTGTCACAAACTAAGTAAACTTCTCTGCAAACAAAAACATGCCATTAGGATTATTACAAATGAAAATCACTTCTCTCATACAAAAATACTTTTTAGCAAACTTTATATTCTAAATGTTTTTAAATTAAATCTCTATCATATTCTTATATTTATGTTTAAACTTGATAAAAAAATGGCACCACTTTTATTCAACTCTATATTTAAAAAAAATAAATCATATATACAGCAAAAGATTTTCTAATAATAACTTTACTCAATCCAAAACCTATTATTCTGCCACTAAATACTCAATCACAAACCAAGGTCCTAAATTATGGAATACACTTTTAAATAATGATCTTAAAACACTTTCTTCACTTAATCAATTTAAAACTAAACTTAAGCAAAATCTTTTACTAAACGACAATGAGCTAAATTTCTTCTAAAGCGTTTAAATGAGAGTACTATTATTAATAATTTTCAGCATAACAATTATGTTTAACAATTTAATTTTAATAATTGTTTATTACTAAGATTATTTATTCAGATCCATAAATATGATGAATAATATTACTGGCTTTTTTTTTTGTTTATTATTTTTTTTTTTGTTTTGTCTTTTTTGTTTGTTTTTTCTTCTGTTTTGCTGGTCTTTTTTTTTGGTTTGTTATTTTATTCCCTATTTAAAATATATTTTTAGAAACTTTAACGGTAAAAAAAAAATTTAAAAGATATGTAACTTACATTATTACGGTTTTTATAAGCATTGTAACTTACGGTATTTATTACGGGGCTTGGTGATAAGACAACTACAGTTTTCTTTTTGCCCCGGTCATATTTTATTTTTATTCATGTTCTTTGGTATTGTAATTACTTACAGCGACGAAATATATATATAAAAAAAAAAACATAAAAAAAAATTAAAAAAATTATACGAGGTAAACTATACCGCTGTGGGTTATTGATTACACGAGGTAAACTATACCGTTGTGGGTTATACGTTTTTTGTGTGTTTAATGCACCAGCAAGAGCTTTCATGACGCCCAGGGTATAGCTGCAATAAATTTCAATGGAGTTAAAATTAAAAGCATATTTAATTATACATCTGGTTTTATATCTATAGTTACCGCATTTGAATGATTAATGTAGAATTGTGATTAATGTAGAATTGTGTCATCTCACGAGCTTTCGTATTTTGTGAAACCGATTTTTGATCTTTCAAATAGTTGAATGAGAATTTTTAATAGTTTTTACAATGTCAATTTTAGATTGAATTTATTGAATGCATTTCCAGGTTCATTGTGATGCCATATTGCAATCATTTCTGTCTGGCAGAACTGCAGTTAAAGAAAATGATTTCTATATATATATTTTTTTATTACAATAAACAATAAAATTTATACATATTAAATTTAATATTGATGAATGAATGCAACAACTAAGTTTCCTTTGCTTACGTTTGACATTGCTACACCCAAAGCAGCATCATAACCGGTGTTCACGGTAACCTCTCTTCGAATGAAAGTTGCTGAATTCAATCAGGTTTGTAAAGCGGCCTTTGCAATTTAAAAATCCATGTTGAGAGTTTGAAATTAGATTGAGTGTTGCATAATCTTTTATTTGATAATTTATTTCATTACTTTGTATGGTACAGAGCTCCGAGTAATATTCTTCAACTTTGATTCCTTTTTTGAAGATAGGCGTGACGTTGATTTGCACTAAAAACTTTGAGCATGCACAATTTGAATAAACGTCTAAAAATAAATGCAAAGATCGTGGATGTCGTCGCAGTTTTTTTAGTGCACGTAGATGTTGCTGAAAGAAGTTTAAGTGTATAATTTAACTGCATGCATTCCAGCTAAGTTCATGCTGGATACCACATGAAATTTATAGGGCTAATGGATTCATCTGAATTCAAGTTTAAATTCGAGCCAATTTATATCTGTTTTCATAACCTTGACCAGAGTATTTCTGCAAACCAAGTATAACTATTATTATTAGTTTCAAATAAGATTACCAATACCTGTTCCCTTTTTTCTACTCATGTTTTGAAATAAAGAAAGGGTTTTTTTTCCTTTCAGCTTTCTTGTTGAAGTCATCTAATGGGTGATACAATACAAAAAAAGTTACCCGCAAGATTGTGTAATAAATTGCAATCGTGCAATTTATTACGCAATTATTAGAGTATATAGTTATTATTATAACTTTATTATTATAACTTTAATATTATGAAATAACTTAATAACAAAAGAAAATGGCTGGCGCAAGAAGAAGGCATAATAAGCTTTATCATAGAGCCCCATTACAAACAAATTTAACAAGTCCATAATATATATATATATATATATATATATATATATATATATATATATATATATATATATATATATATATATTATATATAATATATATATATAATATATATATTATATATAATATATATTATATATATATATATATACATATATATATATATATATATATATATATATATATATATATATATATATATATATATATATATATATATATATATATATATATATATATTATAAGAAGTTAAGAAACAAAAAGGAACAAAAAGATTGAAAGTGAAGTTAGTTAAGAAAGAAATAAAATGTATAAACATATACGTGTATATACATACGCATACATGTATTTACATACTCATAAGTGTATATACATACACAAACATATATACTAACACAAACACACATACATATGCATATATATATATATATATATATATATATATATATATATATATATATATATATATATATATATATATATATATATATATATATATATATATATGTATATATATATATATATATATATATATATATATATATATATATATATATATATTGCCTCGTATTGTTGTTTTTATAATAAAAAGAATAAAATTCCATTCACAACAACATAAAATATATAAAAGTTTTAAAATAAATGTATAACAGGGTCAATGACACCTGGGTAACCCCGGTGTCATTGACCCTTTTTTTTTTTTCTTAAGAAAAATATGGATATAAAGGACTTTTTTCAGAATTTGATGATTGTGCCCCCTCTCCCCCACTTCAAAACCCGTGTCGTCGGCCGTGTATAATAATTTACAGATAGATACTGGATATTTAAAGTAAATAAAAATTATATATATTTTCAATAAATATAATATTCAAAAAAAATATTTTTCAAAAAAATATGATAAAGACACCGATAATTTTAATAATACAAGTTGGTTTTCTTCTTATTTTTTGTTTTTTAGTTGTTAACATGTTAAAGTTGATAAAGTTAATGTATCGCTATAAATTTAGTTTGATAACCTTCTAAAAAAGACTGGCAATATTTAGAGTATTAAAATCTATATTTACTAAATTAAATTTTAAATTAGCTTTGAATTGCGAAATTGCAGGGTGGGGAGTAGGCGCGCCCGAAGTCCTTCCATCGCCCCCCTTCCCCATGGCTTTAGCCATGTGTTCTTTCCATTTCTAGTTAATGAAACATTTGTTGTCAAGTAGGTAATTCAATTGTATTTGATATATATATCCGGCCGGATACGAATATACCGGATATAAATTTATATATCCGGCCGGATATATCGAATATGTTAAATATTGTAGGGACGAGGTATCCTCTACTGTTGGCGTAGGGACGAGGTATCCTAACTGTTGCCATGACCGACATTCATAAATATTACTTATGTTTGAGTTTATCCAATTTTATCTGAAATTAAGGAGTTGGTTTAAAATGGCGTCTCTTAGTAGGAATTCTAGGAATTTTTAAAATAGAAGAATTTCACTATGGGTGTAACTAAAGTAGCGTACTCTACTTTATAAAGCTAAATAAATTTTTTTTTTTATTTAGAACAATTATTTTTAAGATTTTAATAAGCTTTAGGTTGCAAATATTACATCTATAAATAATGTTGCGCAAAAGGGAGAAAGAAGAGGTCAAGACAAAAAGGGGAAATAGAGACAAGAAGGAGTACTATACAAGAACGGAGGGGTCATAAATAGAAAAAGGGGGAGGGATCGTAAATAGACTTTTAAGACGACTGCTAACGCTATTTATATGTAATAAATAATTATTGTTGAGATACATTTAGTAACTACTAAAACTACATAGAATAACTCTATAGTATAACTATATATATACAAGTTTATATAAAAGTTAACACTTTTTAAGTTAGTTATTTTCAAACTTAGTTTTTTTATCTATAGTAAACTCAAACATAAGTAAAACTTAGTATATATCTATAGTAAATATAGCTTATTTTAAAGTTATTGTTACTTTTATTTTTATTTGTAATAAAGCCTTTACTTTCTTCTTCAAAAGTTTTCGTTTCTTTTTTTCTTTTTCCAAAATTTAGAAGTGATGAGTGAATTATAGTGAAAAATTAGCGACCAATAATGATCAAATGTTCATTTATTCAAAAGTTAAATTTGTGTAATTACTACATTATTTCACTATAATACTTAATTTTTATTTATTAATTAAATTACTCAAAACAAATAATTGTGTATCCGGATGTATCCGGTCAGAGATATGATAAATCTGGATATATGATACCGGATTATCTGGCATTTTCGACGGATTATCCGCCCTGATATCATATCCGGTACACCTCTACAAATTAATAGAAGCGGAACTTTGATTTAATATAAGAAACAGTGCAACGCTAGAAGAAAAAAAGCATATTAAAACAGCTGCATTTACGTTATTTGGTAAAGATGAACACGTACAACATATTGTAAAATTATGCTCATAAATCATTAGGCGTCTTGAAGAGATGGCATCACTCTTTGGTCCGAACTAAGTCTTTTTCCTCAGTCAGGAAGGCCAAGATATTTTAATTTTTTAATCTTTTAAGTTTATTATATAAATGATGGCGACGATAGGACTAGGTCTTATACGAGCCATCGCGTTTTTTTATCTATTAATAACGATGGTGTAAATTTTTATTACATTTTTGTAATTTACATTTTATAACGAAATGGTTTTTTAAAATGTAATAATAAAAGAAAAAGAAAAAGAAAAAAAAAATTATTTTTGAAAATTGAATGCAGTTTAATTAATTATAAAAATTTGAGAATAATATAAATAATAATGAAAGTTAAATTCTTGGGTAATATAGATAAAGCAAAGTTAACTGCTGTGTAATTTCACCAAGTAAATTTCTAAATCTGATGTTATATAAGGTTAAAAACCGTTTTGGGCTAATAAACTAAAAGATTATAGATATAGGTAATAGATAGACACTAAAAAACACTGTATAAAGAATAAAAAATGAAATAAATAAATAAATTTGAATAATTGGGAAAGCTTCTACATTTTTTTTGTCTTTCGTCTTCTAGCGTCTTTATTATCTTGGCGATCGGGACATGTATGCCCCTTTGTCCTTCCGTCTCGGCGTCCCTGAATGGTAATCTCCTTTGATATTGTATGAAGATAAAACACTAAGTAATGCCCTGTAAAACAAGTTAAAGTGAGTTACACTCACGTGTAAAAAACTGCTTTAAAATTTTCACTATAACACAAAAAAAGAATATATTACCGAAAACTGTTGCGTAAGCTTTATGTTATGATATGTGAGCTTATGGTGAAAATTTAGGTTTCTAAAATATATCATTTATATTAAAACTCTAACTTTGGTTTCCCCCATAGATTTTGCATATTACACTTGAAAAATATTATTAATAAAAAGCAACTTGCTGCTATCATATTTTTTTGCCAATATGTATATTTTTAAACTCAAATTTTTTTAAAGGGTGATAATTGACGCTAAGTATAAGACTTAAAATTTTATCAAAGACTTACCTTTTATAATGTGTATTTTTGTTAAAATATTAACAAACACAAAACATCGAATGGTATGTTTTGAAAATTTATCTTTAAGTTTTTTTAATTTTTTTCTGATTGAGTCTCCTGAGTAACGGTACGGAACATTTGCATTTGAATTTATAAATTCACACTTGTGTAGTGTACACACCATAAGCTTACATATCATAACATAAAGTTTACATAAAACTTCTATATATATATTAACATAAAGCATACATATCATAACAACAATTGTATAAAACGCTGATTTTAAAAATTTTAAATAAAATCAACATATTACACTTTATAATACAGGGTAATATGTTGATCTATTTTTGTTATAAATTTTATTACAAAAAAAGAAAAAGTAGTTATTTACATTCCATAAATTTATAAAAAAATATTAAATAAAGCAATGAATTAAACCTATTAACTCCAATAGTTTTTACTATTTACTTTTTTTAATCTTTCATTCATTGCTAATCTTAAGATTAACTAACCTTTTTATAACCTCTGATTTAATAACATAAAATATGTCTAGTATAACTGAATTGGTATGTCTATGATAGTTTCGCATTTATCTTTTTTTATTTTTATTATGTATTTTTGATTTTTGCTTTTTAACTAAAACTTCACTCGATCTTCGATTCGATAGTACAAATGCACATTTTTCATATTGGCAGAAAACATAAAGAAATTACTTCATAAATCAACTTCATGTAAAGAACCATAATAAACTCTCTCTACAGCTATTTGTACGTTGCCACAAATTTATGGCATAAAAATTAGGCACATAAACAACGGTATAATAAGGGGTGACAAAAACCTCAATATCTCCCATAAGCTTAATTTTTAAGACGCGGACCCTCGCACTTTGTTTCCTTACCCATGACACTTAATTATTAGACTAGAACCTAGATCCAGATTAGATTTACGGATTGTCAATTTAGTTCTACACTATTTAAGTACTATTTAACTTTCCCTAGTCAAATAAATTGTCTGACCTGACAAGTTTAGTGTAATCGCTTACGTAACGTTTTCTGGCAAAGTAATAGAATTCGTAAACTTTGAAAAGCCTGAAATAAAAAGTTGGTCGCCGCAAATGCAACGCCAATCTAAGAAAACATTTTTTTGATGAGCAGCTAATCATAAGACATTGCAACGCCAGCCGTAAAACTTCGTAAGCCCGACTTGCGCCTATTATTTATAATCATGAGTGTGCCAACGTACTGCCAACAACGTTAAATAAAAATATATACGACGCCAACGCAGACACGATAGATAGCCGGTCATATGCCAATATAGGGCCAACTTAAATGTTTTGTCGACCTAACAATAACAAATACGTTAAGGCAACGCTGTGAAAACTAAATTGTACTAACTAGGGTAGTACAGCCAGATAGAAAACATAAACAGCAAAATGCAAAGGAACTTGTTTATATAATTATTACGTTTACTTCGTTAAACTGAAAAAATTAAACAATAAAATTACTATTATAATAACATAAAAAGTTATTTTTATATTATGTTTTTATACTATTATGTTTTTATACTATTATGTTTGTATTGTTTATTTCAGCGCTGTTGAACCAAATCATTTGATATTGAAGTAAACAAAACTTAATATTATATCTTAACAAAATATTAATTAAAAATCATATTCACGAAAATAATAACGAACACGTCTTAATAAAAATATTATTGCTAATAAATTTGTCTGTACTAGATATCCCGAAATTATACAAAAACGCGTACGCGTTCACGAAATTATACAAAAACGACCGAACACCTTGAGTCAAAGACTCTTTCAATTCACATCCGAAATCAGATAAAACAAAAAAATATTTTCTAATGCATTTTGACAAAATACATTTATTTATTGCATTAAATTACTATTTCGTCTAATCTTAAAATTAAATTCTCGCGCTTTATTACAGTAATCTCGTTAGCAACATCGTAATTAATCAAAAAGTCTGATAAAATCTTGTCTTTGATGAAATATAGAGACACACCTTAACAGCAATATTTCTCTCATAGAGTCGCTACTTTGTTTAAGAATTTGACAAATTTTTGTTTATTTACCTCAAATTCTGTTGTATATTATTGAATTAAACAATAATTTTATGATAAAAAAGTTAAGCCTCTTAGCACAACCCCCTCTTACTCCCTCCCCCTTCCCCCATCCTCACCCATGGGGTACGCTACCAAAAAATAGTTTTAAGAAAATTTGAAAATGAAATTCTAACGGTGGTCTATAACTTTCGTAAATTGTAGATTATGACGTTTTTGATTTGCTACCAACAATTTTCGATTTTTATATTTACACTTTTATTAATTAAAACATGTACTACTAATTTTCCAACTTACTAACTCGTTGACCTATTGTATTTTTGACCAACTGGATTTTCAATGCTGACTATTCAACCTACCGTGTTTTCAATTTTATAACTACGTCTTTCCGTTATGTATTTTGTATATTTTGTTCTTGATTTTAAACAAGCAAATTTGATCCGCCTTGGCGCAGCGGTTGAAGTGCTGTCTCAAGTATCGGTGGGGTATAAGGTTCGATGAATTCTTGGAAAACTTATGATTTTTAATTTAATAACAAAAAAAAAATGTGTAGTTTAAAAAAAAACAACTTAAAAACAGAGACCAGAGAATCGGTTGAAAATTAATTTATCTTAATTCGGTCGAAAATAAAAATCTATAAAATATATGAAAAAAAAATCGGTCGAAATCGAAAACGTCATAAATCGGTTGAAAATAAAAAACTTTAATCAATTGAAAACAATTTAGGCCTCAGAAAATTAGTTCCACTTTTTAGTAGATGTTGATTTTGTAGAACAACTTAGTAGATCGAGATTTTTGTAGGTCTAACTATTTGACACGATTCTTAATAACTTAAAAAGTATAACGTTTCACATTTAAAATTTTAAATGTGAAACGTTATACTTTTTAAATCAATGATAAAATAACTTTTTTGTCAAAAAAAAAAAAAAAAAAAAAAAAAAAAAAAAAACCTCAAATTTTCTATTCTACAAAGAATTTTTTTACATTTATGTTATGTTAATTTTTTGCAATATAATATATATAACATCAGGAAATTTTTGCTATTAATAAATTTTTTTTCTAGATAATCGTATTATCGTAAAAAAACCACGCCTCCATATCTGTAAACAATATGTCCATTACAAGTGTTAATAAGTTATAATATATTCATCAAAACTAATTTATTAGACTTCATTTACAGACAGGAGGCGGAGTATTTTACCACAATCTAGATTTTTTAGATAGTTTCATTTTAAATATATGATTATATTCTGTTGCAGTTAAATTTATTAAATATAAGCATGTTTATAAACGATATAGTTTGCTTATACTAATATACTAGTATTTCCACGAAGTTAGCAAATGGTTTATTTGCGGTCTAATAAAAATAACTTCAATCAAGTTAAATTAAAGTGGCCATTTATATGCATAACCTTTATACACAAATAATAAAATTTACGGAAAAAATGTTTGCACAGTTGTATTCTAAAAAAAAATGTAGATAATATTTATTTTAAAAAAGTGTGAATAATTCCGACTGTGACTAAGGGTTATGATTTACTTTAAATAAAAAACTAGAGTTTTATTTTTAGCAGAAATTATTAAACACATGCATGCACACACACACACACACACACACACACACACACACACACACACACACACACACACACACACACACACACACACACACACACACACACACACACACACACACATACACACACTCACAAACACACACACGCACATAGAAATATGTGTATATATATATATTTATTTATTTATATATATATATATATATATATATATATATATATATATATATATATTTTATATATATATATATATATATATATATATATATATATATATATATATATATATATATACATGTATATATATATATATATATATATATATATATATATATATATATATAATATATATATATATATATATATATATATATATATATATATATATATATATATATATATATATATATATATATAGACACAGATGTATATAGATACAGATGTATATATATATATATATATATATATATATATATATATATATATATATATATATATATATATATATATATATATATATATATATATGTATATATATATATATATATATATATATATATATATATATATATATATATATATATATATATATATATATATACTAATAGTAAAAAATAAGTATTGGAATGGCTAAATCAATTAAACTTATTCATTGGAGACGTTGTGAACTCCTCTCGCTGACTGATTTTTATCCTAATATGCTTAAAAGAAAAATGCATGATGTGAATATGGTTAAAACAGAATGCAAAGGAGAGCCTTCGATTGATTTTAGTAATTTTGAGCAAGCATTTCGTGCAAAAACTACTGGGGAAATAATAAAAGCCATAATAGTTTACAAGTTATGTTCAATAGACTTTTTGGTCAACAGAAATAAAGAGGTATGTTTTTTTTTTTACTTTTAAGGGTTTTTATTTACTAATTAGATTATACAACTTTCTGTTATTGGCAAACTAAGTTTTATGTTTTTATATGAATTCTGAAAATATATTTGATTGTGTCTATTTGTAAGCATTTTACAGAGATCTTTTCCACATAGTAACATTATGTTTAACTTTTTCTGTTTATGCAAAATATACCAAAGTAGCTAAAATTTTGAACAATCAAATATATATTTGAAATTTAATGCATAATCAGTTTTCAACAGTTCTGTCTATAATAATATATCATCAAATAAATTTCTAACAGACCACATTGCGTGGCCCATATAAAAGCAGTTTGCTATGAAAATCATTTTTTTTGAAAACAAAAAACAAGGTTATATCTAGTTAATATACTATTAATTTAATTTTTAAAAGCTAACTAATAATCTATTAGACTTAATATCATCAGCATTTTTATATATGTTTTATTTTTTTTTAAATTTAAGGTATGTGTAATAAACACATTTTCTATAAAAACTTGTTTTTTTTTTATTAACTTTTTCTCATCACATGTTTATAAATAGTTTTGTTTATTTAATTTGGTTTATTTAATTTTACTTTTAATTTAGCTTATGTCTATTTCTCGGAAAATCTTTGGTAAAAAAGGTTTTGATTACATAATGAAAAGTTCTTTCTACGGTCATTTTGTTGCAGGGGAATCACAAGAAGATATTAAGTCAAAATTGGAACTTATGAAAAAGTTTGGAGTTGGTGCAATTCTTGATTATGCTGTTGAATCTGATATTCCACAAAAAGAACCAACGTAAGTTTGCACTGTTTTACACTGAGTTTTTAAAATATTAAATTTTATCATTTTTTTTTTAAATTTAAAAGATTTTTTTTTTAATTGACTGATTATAATTTGCCTTATGCAAGATGTATTAATTTTTAATAATGTATATTAGGCTAATTATAATAAAAATCTTATCAAATCTTATTAAAATCTATTAAAACTATTATAAAACTAATAATCTATTAGGAATTTTATTTTAAATTTTACAAGTTAACTCACAAGTTAAATCAAGCCAAGATAAAAACAGACTTTTTGTTTTGTTATAAATGTTTTTTTATTAAATAATCTTTTTTTTGAGTTGTTGAAGCTGATTTTTATTATAAGATAACCCATGTGTTTTCTTATTTTGTTAAATATATATATATATATATATATATATATATATATATATATATATATATATATATATATATATATATGTATATATATATATGCATATATATATATATATATATATATATATATATATATATATATATATATATATATATATATATATATATATATATATATATATATATATATATATATGTATATATATTAACAAAAAATGATATAAAAAAAAAAAGTTAAGTATAGAAGCATGAAAAGAAATTCAACCAATAATGGTCCACTAAATGGAACCACTTAACAGTGAATGAGGAAATAATAAGCATGTTTACAACTAAATTATTTCTTTCTATGAGCAATAAAATCACTACAAAAAAAATTTGAAATTTTTATCAGAGTAATGAGATAGTGAAGTATACTGGTATAATTTCAGACTTGCTTTTCAGACAACCTAAATCATTTACCTTCTCTACTCGATTTATTTCTTGTTTCTGATCCTAGTCAGTGCTCAGTTTCTCCACATTCATTTTTAGGTGCATCTGATCACAGTTTGGTCTATCTAAAACTATTATCTCATTCTTCTTCATCATCTTAATCCCTGTATCATTGTTCCTCTTACAACTACCCTAAAGCTGACTGGGACTCTCTCATTGATTGATTTTGTGATGGCCCTTGGGTTGAATTCTTTTGTCTTCCTCCTGACAAATGTGCTTCTTACATAACTTTGTGGATTCAGGCTGGCGTGGAATCTTTTATTCCCTTTCAACGATTGCAGGTCAAGTCTCACTCTTCTCCATGGTTTTCCTCACATTGTGCTGCTGCAATTGCCAATCAAAACCGTTACTTCCATATCTATCAGCAAAACAATTCTCCAGAAAACAGACGTCTGTTTATTACTGCTAGGAACCATTGTAAAAAGGTTTTGTCTAATGCCGAAGCCGGCTATTCTCAGCTCATGAAATCTCCTATTTCATCACAAAAACTTGGCTCTTATAATTTCTGGAGAATCTTTAATAGTATCAATAATATAGGCAAATCTGTAATTCCACCTCTCTTGTATGGTTTAGACTGTGTCACTTTTCATCAATATCATCTCTTGATTCCACTAGTTGAGTATGACATAATTACAACCTAATCACATGAGTGTGACATAAAATTGACCTCTAACTAGTTTTTATAATATTAAAATTATTTAAAAAGTTTAAAATAAGTTTGATCTTAAATGCTTTTATATTATCGAAAAGCTTTTTAATGAAGTAACAAAACACTTCTAATGAATTTTCATAATAAGTATTAAAAACTGTTATTATTTTTTACTTGTATAATTATGTATTTTTTATGATGTTTATCTTTAGACATATTAAAAAATGTTTATCTTTAGACATATTAAAAAACAAAGTACTAATGTTAAAACAAAGAATGAAATGGTTTTTTAATGCATAAATTAAATAGACTAAGCATTTTAGTTTGATTTTTTTTTGTGTATGTGTGTTTTTGGTTTAGTTAAGTATTTTTTTTAATTTTATCTTTCGTTAAGATTATTTTTTCTTTTTTTAATTTTTTTTTAGATTGTAGAAAGTAAGTTTTTGTAACGCATTTTTAAATTTGGAAAATATGTCAAAAGCTGTGATCAAATCCTTTAAACAAATTATATTTTGCCTGGTCAAATAAATGTGTGTAATCGCAAGTCTTCCTGTGCAAGACTATATATATATATATATATATATATATATATATATATATATATATATATATATATATATATATATATATATATATATATATATATATATATATATTAATATATAAAAATAAAGAAAACAACTTTATATATATATTATTATTTTTATTTTTATTTTTATAAATTAATATAATGCTCTATTAAATAATATAAATAAATCCTATTTATTTATTATTGAGCACTCTTATACGTACAAGAGTTTTTTGTATTTTATTGCAAATACAAAATATCATACAATATATATATATATATATATATATATATATATATATATATATATATATATATATATATATATATATATATATATATATATAAATTAGTAGAAAATCAATTAAAATCAATTATATATATATATATATGTATATATATGTATATATATATATATATATATATATATATATATATATATATATATATATATATATTTATATATATATATATATTTATGTATATATATATATATATATATATATATATATATATATATATATATATATATATATATATATATATATATATATATATACATATATATATATATATATATATATTTCATTTTACACACAGTGTAAAATGAAAAAAAATTTTTGTAAAGTGATTTTTGTTGCCCAAATTTTATTTCCTAGAATACCCCCTCGTTCCGGCAAACTTTAGCGAAAAATCCTGGTTTCCAACAATTTTATAGAGGGCAGGGTTTCCAACAATTTTACATAACAGCATTCTGAAAAACTTAGATAAATTGGATACTGATACATAATGATTGAGGAAATATGTTGATGAAAAGAGAAATTCATCTATGTTTCAGTGCCAACTTGATTTGTTCAATAAAGTTTTTGACATTTGTCCTTGCAAATGTGTTAACTGTGGTATTAGGGACCGGTCAAATTGCCATCGTTTCATTAAATTTTTTTTTAACGAATGGGAAGTTTGGTTCGATCAAAAGAGTATTCTTAAAATTTACATTTGCCAGATTGGCCAAGAAGAAACAGAAAAAGCAGAAAATTCATTTAGAGTGAGAAATTTTGAAAAATAAATGCAGAAACCTGCCAAGCTTCATCATTAACAATAACTCTTTCCTGAGAGAGCGATAAAGAAAGCAGTTGTTGTGATGATAATAAGGAATATGATGAAACTGATTCAGAATACAATTCACATAGTGAAAATGATCCCAAATATCACGATGCATTTCAGTACAAAGAACTCTGTCAAATAATGGAATGTACATGACTTAGCAACCGAGGCGGATGCAAAATCATTAACGGTTACTTTAAGGATATATCATTCAGTTCAACACAATACATATTAGATCCAGCAAAATTAAGAATACAAGAAAACCTGAGTAAACAAAAAGATGTCAAAGAACATGCAGAATCAGTCAAAAAAATTTTTGGAATTGGTTTTAGTGGCCGCATAGATAAAACCCTAAGTTTAGTCGATTAAGGCAATGGTAAAGTTAACAGGGACACTTCCATCAAAAAAGATCATTATGTTATCTGCTCATATACCAATAGCGCTTACTTTGATCACATTTGTCCACAAAGTGGTAAAGCAGTTGATGTTGCGAATGAAATCATTTCAGTTTTAAATAACAGAAATTCTCTTGTGAATTTACAAAGTGTTGCTTATCATTCTTTTATTTGAAACTCGTATAGGCAAACCTCTTCAATGGTGTATTTGTTTGCTTCATTTGAAGGAGCACTTTCACTGCACTTGATGGCAGTACATCTGGTCCTACTGTATTCAAAGGCATTCTTGGTGAACAACAAAGAAATATTTCACAAAAACTCCTCCAAAAAATTTCAATCATGTCAGGTGGCTCACATTAGCCAATCCCCTGCTTTGCTTTATACATATTGATCGTAAAACCCATGACATGTCTAACAAAAATTGTTGATTACATCATCAAAGTTTACTGTTTCTGTTGGTTTTTAATCAAGAAATATTGGAAATGCGTTGGAGCATGGAATTTTTCCATGATTATGAAATGTATTCATAGTCCTAATCATCCTGATACAATAGCAATTGCTCAGAAAGTATTGCAAAAGAACTGTTATTTTGCTCATCCTGAAAATGTTTTGTTGTCAGCCATCAAAGATAAAGACAAGAAAAAAGCGGTCGATACAGCAAAGTAAGTTATTGCATGTAGAAGAGAAGAGAATACTGATTGGGTATGTATTTTCTCTCTACAAAAGATTTCTCTCAATTTCTATGTTTTCTCATATTTATAAATGATCAACTGGTCAAATGTTAATATCTCTCCTCTTCCAATTTTATCTGAAGTGAACAATGAAGACTTCTTAATTAATGTTACAAATGGCACTCTTCAAGTTCCTATCTCATGCCATTTTCAAAATGTTAAATGTCTGATCAAAGAAGTATCTAGAGTTTCGGAGATTGTCACAACCTATTAAAAACGTTGTGGAATGCTTGTTTCTGCTTCAAACTCAAAACTTAAATATCCGAAATTCAACAGTAAAAAGGACTTAAAATAATGGTTTTACATTTTCACATTCTTTTTTAGTATACAAATGTAGCTTCAGGTAATATTTAGGCGAATAACAGTGGATCTCATACCTATATAATATAAACAAAAGTTGCCCCCTTTAAACTAAATTTAAAAAGGCTAATTTTTTTCAGGTAGTCATATTATATGATGTAGCAACTTTTCCCACTAATAATGATGCAAAAATTAGAAAAATTTAAAATATGACCTACCCTAATGTATGTACTGAAGACCCTGGCAGCATGCTGTTTCAGTGTAATGTCGTAATTCTTATCTAAGTATATATATATATATATATATATATATATATATATATATATATATATATATATATATATATATATATATATATATATATGTATATGTATATATGTATATATATATATATCCATCCTATAATACTTTAATACTGAACTTGCTCCTGTTGCTGCTGCCATTACTCATTTGTTTACAGGTACATTTTATATACATTAGTATACATTTTGTTTGCACAGAACTTCTAGCAGCCATTACACCCGGGTTAATGGCAAAAATGAGTAACAGCACTTTTTTTTGTAAAAAATTTTTTATCTTAATATTTTTCGATTTTTTAAAACGCAAAATAAAATATTTTTGAAATTCTATGGATATTATATATATATATAACATATATAAAGATATATATACTAAGATAAGATATAACAATACTATAACTTATACTTAGCGCAAAATCAGCCTTTTCAACGAATATGTTGAAATAAGATAAATGAGCTTAAAGTTTTATACTTACTAAAAATCATATGTAGTTTTTCGAATAATTTTTTAATCTTCTTTTTTTTATTAAATACATTCTAATGTTTGTACAATTAAATTAAAAATTATTTTGATAATTATTGAGAAGATAATGATGAAGATAATGAAAGTTATTGGCTTTCAGAAATTTATAAATAGTATATAGTAAATTTATAGTGCCGTTTGTGGCATAGGCACAAATGAAGTAAGATTTTGGCTTTATTAATGATGTCTTTCTAATTTACTAAATAAATATTTACAACAAAAAACAATTTGGTTTTCTCTCCTAATAATTTTTAGCTTGTGTTAATACACCGTTCTCCTAAATGAGCAATAAGTGTCAACTCAAATTCCAAAGAAACCACAATATGCCTGTGAAAGCTGGATTCCAAAAATATAAAAAATCAAATCATCCCATTACGTCCGAGAAAGAAAATCACTTTTGAAAATTTTTATTTTGCACATATTCATGAAATGACAGCATTCTCGAAATTTTACATTTTTACAGCATATCTTAACATTCAAAAAGCTCTTTGAAAATAATAAAACCTACTTAACATAATAAAGAAACAAAAAATATGAAAATGTGAAAGATTTTATGTTATAAAATTGGTAGTAATCCGAATAGGTAAAAGATCACTTGGGTAAAATATTACTTTTCTGAAAGTTTTTCTAATAAGTTAACTCTAGAATGATTTCAATAATAGTTTTTTTTAATTTGCACTTTTTGAATAATATTGGTAATTTTAAATTATTTTTAAGAATTTACCAAAAAAATTCCGGGAAAAGGCAGTTAAAAAATATTTTTAAGAATTTACCAAAAAAATTCCAGAAAAAGGCAGTTTACTACAAATCAAAGCTTTTGAAGGTCGGTTTTTTAACCTTTTCTCCTGAAATAAATTGAAAATGCCTAATCATGCAAGAAGTCATGATGAGAACAGAAAAGTTGTTTGTATCATGTGTCTTAGAAAAGGAAATCATGAATTGACACCATTTTTGGTCAGCAAAATTCAAAACAACTACAAAAAGCAGTTCAACTTTGATGATCCAAGAATTCCTCAAGGTCTTTGTGATCCGTGTAAACTGGCCCTTGGAAAGTGTGATCAAGGGCAGAAGGTTGTTTGGCTCAAGTTGTTTCATTTTTGAAACCATTGATATAAAAATTCACACACGTGGTCAAGCTTGTGAATGCTTGATTTGTGACATAGGGCGACTTAAACTGACAGAGAAACACCCTCTTGAAAGAACAAAAACTGGAGAGAAAACATCAGACAGAAGATGTTCTACATCTCTCTCTCTTATTGGTCGAGGTTTACCCCATCATTGCTCTTCATCACAGTTCCGTAAAAACTTAAGGGAGCTTGCAAAATCTGATGGAGTTGTGGCAGAACAAGTTGCCAGCTCAACAATTGTCAGCAAAAAATCTTCTCCTTGTGGAACCATTAGACTTGTGCAGCCAAAAGGAGGAGGACTGCTCCCAATCACACAAGGTTTGTATATAATTCTTCATTAAGGTTGACCATCACATTTAAGTAACTGAAATATTATGTTTTACTCTTTAACAGGTCCTTCTTGCTCTAAGCAGTTGTTCAAAGATCCAGCTGTAGTCACCGCAAAGGATCTTGCTCAAGTTCAACTAAATACAGGAAAGAAGTGGAATAAAAAAACTGACTTCCATCATTAGGCATGTTTCGTCTGCCAAAGTTCTGGAACCAAATATATTGCACAAGTTCCAGGATCTCGGAAAAAATCTAGAAGAACACTTTACACAAACCCCAAAAACATTCATTAGTTCAGAGCAAAAGAAGTCTCAAAGTGTTGTTGTCCATTACAAAAATCTCCAAGCACTCACTGAAGAAGTTCTACTTTCAAAGAAGGTTTTCTCAAAACTCATCATTAAACTTGGAATAGATGGTGGTGGAGGTTTTCTTAAAGTCTGCCTTGGAGTTCTACAAAATGAAGCAGATAGTGAAGCTGTGTCTCCGCCAAACAAAAGATTTCTGACATCTTCAACGTCCAAGGATTCTGGAGTAAAACAGCAACTTTTGGTTGCAGTTGCTGAAGGAGTTCAAGAGAATTACTTCAATGTAAAGCTCATTCTCTCTCTCATTTCAATCAGTGAAATCAACTTTGTTGTCTCGTGTGATATGAAGTTGGCAAATATAGTTTGTGGATTGCAATCACATGCTTCAGCTCATCCATGCACATGGTGCACTGTGGAAAGCTCTAACCTTGCAAACCGGGGTACTCTGAGGACTTTTAGATTTTTGAAGCAAGCACACTAAACATACACAGCAGCTGGATCCGACATCAAGAAAGCAAAATTGTTTGGAAATGTGATTCATGACCCTATTTTCTCATTTGATGATGATGCACTTGTGCTTGATCTAATTCCACCAATGGAGCTTCATCTACTGCTTGGGGTTGTTAACCATCTGTTCAAGATTTTAACAGACCTTTGGCCCAAATCAGCTGAATGGCTTCAAGCTTTGCACATTCAACCCCAACCTTTTCATGGTGGTCAATTTGCTGTGAATGATTGCCACAAGCTCCTCAAAAATCTTGACCTTCTCCAAACACCGGCTGAAAATGACAGTGCCTTTCAAATTTTCAGCATCATTGACAGCTTTCGAAAGTTTGGTCCCATTGTTTCTGCATGTTTTGGCAACAAGTTGGATTGTACATATGGAGAAAAAATTGATTCATTCAGAGATTCATATTTGGCATTGCCAAGAGGAAGCATCACTCCAAAAGTACATGCAGTGTTTTCCCGTGTTAAGGACTTCATCCAAAAAACAAGGTCTCCTCTTGGAATCTACAGTGAGCAAGCAACAGAATCTATTCATCATCGTTTTCAGAACCATTGGCAACGATACAAACAACCTATCAGCCATCCAGATTATGGAAAAAGGCTAGAAATGTGCCTAGTTGATTTTAACAGCAAAAGTCTGTGAACAGTTTGGAATTTGTAAAGAATTTTTTTTGTCAAAAATGTTGCTGCTTTAAATGTGGAATTTATTTTAATATTTCTTTTGTATTTACCCACATGATCTTTTACCTATTTGGATTACTACCAAACTATTATTGAAATTATTCTAGAGTTAACTTATTAGAAAAAACTTTCAGAAAAGCAATATTTTACCCAAGTGATCTTTTACCTATTTGGATTATTACCAATTTTATAACATAAAATCTTTCACATTTTCATATTTTTTGTTTCTTTATTATGTTAAGTAGGTTTTATTATTTTTAAAGAGCTTTTTGAATGTTAAGATATGCTGTAAAAATGTAAAATTAGGAGAATGCTGTTATTTCATGAATATGTGCAAAATAAAAATTTTCAAAAGTGATTTTCTTCCTCGGACGTAATAGGATGATTTGATTTTTTATATTTTTGAAATCCAGGAGACATAAGCTTTCACAGGCATATTGTGGTTTCTTTGGAATTTGAGTTGACACTTATTGCTCATTTAGGAGAACGGTGAATAGTGAAAATATTTAGATTTTAGGTTTAGATAAATTAGTTTTGAATAAATGTTAAAAAATCTAACATTATTGAAATAAAAACAACAAAGAATTGCCTTTTAAAACTTTACACTAAATAAAGAACAATTTCAGATTTAAAAAACTCTAGTATCAAACACATCAATCTCTTTACAAATATATGTATATAATGTATATATATAAATATATATGTATATATATATATATATATATGTATATATATATATATATATATATATATATATATATATATATATATATGTATAAATGTATATATGTATATATGTATATATATATATATATATTTTGTTTTGATTTTATGTTTTGATAAGCATTTGCTCACTTTTTGTACTTACCTTAAGCTATACCGTTTTTTTCGAAAAAGAAGAAGAAAAAAACGATGAATGATGAATAAAACAATAGCTTCCCCATCCCAAACCCTCAGTCGATGTAGCAGCACTCCACTGCGAGTCAGGCTTTTGTCAGTCGATGTATGTACTGAAGTCCCCAGCAGCAGGCTATTTCAGTATGACTTCAGATTGCTTACCATAGTACGCAATACTATTTGTATATATATATATATGTATATATATATATATATATTTATACATATATATATATATATTAGGGCTGTCCAAAAAAAATTTTTTTTTCAGATTTGATTGCATAGTTGTTTATTTTGTGCCATATGACATATTAATTAACTGTGCAAAAAATCTTTCCGATCAGATAATGTTTAGGGGGTGCTCAATAACCATAAAGTTTTACGAAAAATGTGAAAAACATGGAAAAAGTAACAAAGTTCCACAAATTTCTAAAACCCGGTTAATTAGATTTTTCAGATTTGATCAGTTTTAATTATCTCTAAATATTAAATTCTGAATACAAATTACAATCCACATCCACTTTATACTGGTTTATTAGCAGAGAAATTAATGAAATAAAATACTGCAATACGACTAAAGTTCTGCAGTTTTTGTTATATCAGAATTTTTCCAAAATAAAACACTAAGATTTTTGACTCTTTGTCATTGATTAAAATACGAATTATAAACAAAAAAAATTATTGTAAAGGAGTAATAGTTTCTCAAACCGTTATCATCTACTAAGTAGGTCAACTCAAAAACATATGAGTAATTAACATTTAATTATTGTAATGTTATAGTTCGTGCAATGTTAATGCTAGCGAGGACTATAACTCTTCAGAGTACACTTTCTGGCATCTGGCACTCGCTTTCTGTGATCCTCAACCACCTGAATTAACCTCTGCATTTCAGATTCATTCCTTGTAATCGATTCATTAAACATCGACATTAAAGCCACAGATCGTTCGGCAACATCATTTACTACTTTCAATGAATATACTAAATTTTTTCCTTCTTGGTATTCTGGGGAATCATTCCAGGTAGCTGGATCGTTGTTGAACAGAAAATCAATATCAACCTTCATTGACCGCAACGCACTTGCTGAAATTGATGTCACCAGCATGTCCAGATATTTCTTCTCTAGACTTTCAATGTTCTTTAATTTGATCAACCTTTCAGACCAGTTCTCACCGTGAAATCTCATGTTGGAAATCATTTTTCGCTTCTCTTCCGTTTTAAGTTTGTTTGAAAACAAAGCTAGTGGGACCAATTCTGGTGAAAGGTACCACAAATGGTTTTGAAATTTCTTGACTGCTGCTTCGGAAATCGTTTTATTCACAACTGCAAACTGCTTAAGTTGCTGAAACAGAAACAAGTCATTAACTGGAGCATCGCTGGCATTTGGGCATGATATCCAAGATTTTACATAAACCAGACTAGCAAATAAGCAAAATTCACAGAGATTTTTTTCCTCTTTTGTGGTCAACTTGAACTCTTCACGAAATAAATAAATCTTAAAACAATAAATAACCTTGGCCATCCAGCGAGCCATGTGATAAGCACCAGGGATCTTGAAATGATAATTTTTCTCTTCTTGATCAGGCAGTTTTCCAAGTATTAACAGACAGAGATCCATGATTTCTTTGTAGTCATCCCTTGGCATTTTAACATGCAGGTTTTCTTTGAGGAATGTCATCACTTCATTTTGTAGTTCTTGCACCAGGGGTATTTTCATTCGAATGTCATCCAGAGGTTTAAAATTTCCTTGATTAACTTTGGGCCAATATTGCTGAAATCTCTGGAAAAGAGGTATGTTGGGACCAGATGATGGTCCAAATAGTGATCCAAACACTCCTGCTACTATGATCTCATGAACATGGTGTCTGCAAGCAAAATATAACAAATTTCTACCTATATGTTTCTCTAGAACTACACATGCACCATTTTCGGAGCCAGTGTTAGAGGCTGTAGTATCAAAACTCATTCCAATAACATCACCAATTATGTCCCAGAAATTAAGCAGATGAACAACTGCTTTTGCTTGGGCTTCTCCAGTTCCAGCTGATAGTTTTGCTATTCCAAGTATTTTGTCAACATTGTGACCTGTCACACCTACAGATAGCCGGTCAACATTTACTTTAGGGTCTGCAGAATTTGTACGATCTATCATCAGTTTGCCATCCCAGTGGACGATTAATGGTGGTTTGTCCAAATCGCAGAATTCTCTCTTGATTTCTTACAATCTGACAATCTGGATTTTTTTTTTTTTATTAATTTAAATTCCTGGACTAAAGTTTTCAACTTTAAGACTACATTCGGATGAAATGCTGTCGGAATACGGGCTTTATTCCAAATAATAATCAGTTCATCAACAGTTGTTTTAAGACTTTCAGGCACTGAATTTTTGGTTGAATTAAGATGATAAAAAAATGTTTTTAAAACATCAGATGTTAAGGGAAGAACTTTATCTGGAAGATTTGGCTCTGGTTGTCCAATTAAAAAGATTTCGGTTTGAAGTCGTGTAGAGATAGCAACACGAGATGATGCTGCCATTTCAATGATAACTGAAAAATTATGAGAAAATCAAAACTCAATACCATATTATACAAACTTATAATTCAGTTGTTGGTTTATGCAGCTGCAGCAATATATAATAATAATTATTACTAAAGAAATTAAATAAATATTTTTAAATTGGAAATTATTATTATCTGCACTTAATAACAAACAATACACTACCAGACTACCATACTAGTTTTCTGTAATAGGTTACTAAGGTTAGGTACTATCAAAATATTGATACATTTGTTGTCAAACTGAAATTCCAAATAAAAATAATATTTATACTTGTAAACCTTTTTATTCTGTTTGAACAAATTCTAAATTGAGTTAAATAATAGTATTAAAATTATGAATACAAATTTTAACAAAATGATATAAACACAGTTGTTTTAAACACTAGCAGACATTTTTTAGTCTGGTGCCCTGATGACAGTTAATCTGCTGCACTTTAATTAATCTATATAGCACGCAATCAGACAATATTTCAGTGGAAAAAATCTAACTAACCAGGTTCTAGAAATTTTTGAAACTTTGGAACTTTTTCCACGTTTTTGACGTTTTTCGTAAAACTTTATGGTCATTGAGCACCCCCTAAACATTATCTGATTGGAAAGATTTTTTACACAGTCAATTACTATGTCAAATGGCACAAAATAAACAACTATGCATTCAAATCCGAGAAAAATTTTTTTTTCTTGTGTTCACATGAACAGCCCTAATATATATATATATATATATATATATATATATATTTATATTTATATATATATATATATATATATATATATATATATATATATATATATATATATATATATATATATATATACATATATACATATATATGTATATATACACACAGACACACAAATGCAGTTTTGACGAATAAAGTAATTAACAAATCTAATGTCAACATCGATACTTTCAAGACCATCATCGATAACATTAGAACTTGTTTTTAAACTTGTATAAAATGTGTGCAAACATGGAGAAATGAATTCAAGTAATGATATCAAATCTGTTTTCTTTTTAAAAATTATTGTTTTTTCCATCTGGAAATAATAGTTATCTGAAAATAATATTTATAGGATTATTAGGTGATCTGCCTCTTATTTTTTTGTTAAAATCAACTTCTTCAAAAATTGAATCTTCAGAATAATTATTTTTATAAAACATTTTTTTGGGCTTGCTTTTCAGGAGTTTATTCTATTTTATATTTAGCCAATCAACCTTTTTATCTTGATTGACTTATTTCTGTTAGTAATTTTTTTTCAATTCTAACAGTGCTAAAAATATTTTTGTTCAACATTGGATGCACATCAAATTTAGGTAATTTTTTTGTGCAGTTTTTATGATGTATAACCAAGACTTTGGTACAAATATTTGTTGATGATACTTTTTCTGCCTTTCAATTATTGCAAAATCTGTATCACATGTTGAAAAGCTATGACCAGGTACAAAGAATTTCATATTTATCTCAGCTGACCTTTAAACAACACATTCAACATTGCAAGATCAACTTTAATATTTCTGTTTTGCCCTCCATAGCTGTCACTGTACATAGTTAAAGTTGATTGTACATAGTTAAAATTGTGCATAGCTAAAATTGTACATAGTTAAAATTGATTTCGGCAAAAAATAACAAATATGAGCATATTTGTTATTTTTTGAGGCAAGATGAAATTTCTAGACCTCCTCGCGATGCAACACTTTCATCCAAAATATACAAGTGTCCTATATTTTTTACTTCATCATGAATGTCTAAGTTAAATACCTGCAACTGACGTTTATAATAAACTACAGATGTAGTAAGGCTCGGGACTGACAATGCTTTTTGCATGTCAAAAACAATAACTCTTTGAGTGCTCAAATCAGACTCAAATGAGCCTGATTGATATCTTTTTTTTTCATTTCTTTAACTTTTTCAGCTCTAATAACTGATGCAGTTCCAACTTGGTCTTCAAAGGTTTAACTTCAATTTCATTAGTTGATGGCTGATGAATTTTCATATTTATAGAATCACATGTTTTACATGTATCTTTTTGAGGCAAATGAAAATGTAGGTTAAAATTTGTATTAATACAGAATTTTCAAACTAAGACTTCGTGATAAATAATTTTTTGAAGTTTGTAATCTTGAATAATGAGATTTATATGATGGAATTTTCTTGATGAAGCTATTGATAAATAATTGAGTCTCAAAACTAGTTTTATTGTAAGGCTTGTGTCTACCTCTCTTATCAGATAAAGTCAGCATCTGCGATTTTAATCAGATTATGTCAGCATCTGCAATTTTTCTTTTTAAGGTAAAAGTAATATTACCATCACTGATGTCAATCATATTTTTAAAAAATATTTTGCATACAATCTTATTGGATCTATTTTCATCAGGAAGGCAGTAAACTCTAGTTTTATTCCTTCGAGATATAATATTTTTGGTATATTTTCTTTTTGAGATAGTTGTACTTTACCCAAAATAAATGCATTTTTACATTAAAACACTTAACCAACCTATAGAATAATATGTATCAAATATTTTTTATTGTTGTTCAGTTGATATTTTTGTATTGCAATTAAATTTACAACTGCTAACACAGACTCCAGTAACACATTTTTTTTCTGGAATTATGTTACCTCTTTCTGAAACAATTTTTTTATTGGGCTTTAACATAGATCGTTTATAATTTTGAAATGAATTTCCTATCGGCTCACCTAAAAACTTGGAATAAGGGCTCTAATTGTAGGGGAAATAACATTTCCATTATCTAAAAAATAAATATTGCAGCTAGATTTAGTAAAATTCAACAATTTTATTTAAAGAATTAATTATTAAAAAAACAACAAACCTTTAATTTCAGAACTAAATTGCAAACATAATCCTTTTCCTTTATGCTATCGCTGTCATAATTTGAAGAGAGTGATTTGTTAGAAAACTCATTTAACGCCATTTTGTATGCGGATAGGCATGTATGACTTTAAATATTTTAGCAAAAACCGATACGCCAAACTAACTAAAAGTAATTGCTGCCCAGTGCATTTGAATATTTTAATTATTGTTTATTGTGGTCTGCAAAGAAATATTGTGTAAATCATTTTTTAATAAAAACTTATTTTTTTTTAATTTTGTTGTGTAGGCTGGTTTGGCGTCTAACCATCCATATATACTATAACAAACAAAAGGGAGAGAATTTTTTAAAAAAGCTTAAAATTTCTAAAAACATCAAAACACCAGGAGAAATTTGTTACGCATATGTTATGATTGAAATATATATCTTATTAATGTGCTCAAGTAGTTAGTCCTAATAAGCTGCAGATGGTCTGAAAAAATTATGGTTTGAAACTTGATTTAAAAAAGATTTAATAAGCCTGTCCTGCTACTCCAGTACTGCTGTGGAAGCAAAATAAAAAATTACTTGTAGCTAGGAAAAATTTATTGCGTTAAGGGGAGTGCAGTGTGTGTGTATATATATATATATATATATATATATATATATATATATATATATATATATATTGTTATAAAATCATTTTTACCTTTTTAGACCACCTTTAAAGACACTAGAAAAAATAGGTAGGAATTTAAATTTTTGCATTTTTTTTTTTTGCTATTTTATAAACTAAATATAATTAAGTTTTTAAAAAAATGTTAAAAGCAATTCTTAAAGTTGGTCCTTTAATAGACTTTGTAGTGATAGCTTGCTATGTGAGCAAGAAGTTCTCAACTCAAACCCAGTTCTTGCAATTATTGTGCTCAACTTTGAAAACAACTTTTAGATTTTTCTATTTTCATATATTTAGTATAGTATGTTATAGTTTAATGCTGCAGCTGGTAAAAACACCAGCAAGTGTGAAGTGTTGCATACTTAGATTTTGTGTTGATGGCTTCTTGCAGAGAATTCTATAATGGTGCAACTTTATTTGTTAAGAA
Source organism: Hydra vulgaris (assembly GCF_022113875.1). Lineage (NCBI taxonomy): Eukaryota > Metazoa > Cnidaria > Hydrozoa > Anthoathecata > Hydridae > Hydra > Hydra vulgaris. The sequence goes on from NC_061165.1 coordinate 44,879,523, forward strand.
GTTATGTCTAATTCCACTATTTATAAGTATTCTTTTAAGTATTTTAAACAAATGAATTTTTTACCCTCATAGTTTTCACTTCTCTTCCAAATTATGAGTTTCAAATTCTCCTTCGATTATGAATAATCTTTTATATTTGAAGACCAAATTGTAGCAGCAAATTCAATATGTGGTTGCACTTTGTTCAGCAAATTTAATATGTGGTTGCACTTTGCATAGTAACTTTCTTTGCGATGTGCCAAGGTTTTTTTGATTTGATCCAAAACTAAATTTGATTTTGATAAAGATGTTATAATCCGTTGTTTCCACTTTTGATCATTCATAAATTTTATTCCCAAATCTTTCTCTACAATAGTTTTTTTAAGTTCTCTCCCGTCAATTAGGTAAAATTGATTCTCATTTTTTGTTCCATAGTTCATCATATTTGTCAGTATTAAAGGAAAATAACAATTTTTTTTGGCCAAATGACAGCTTCATCGTAATCCAATACAGCTTGAACTTTTTCTTCTTTTTTTATATTTTCCACAGTTGATAAAGTTTTTGTATCATTGGCAAAACGTTTTGTTATATTTTTGAAGAGAATCAGGAAAATCATTAATATATATCAAAAATAGTATAGTAATAATATAACAATACAAGCACAGATCCTTGAGATACACTACTCAAAACATTTTTCCATGTAGAGACAACATCTCCTTGTTTGACTTTGACATCTAATATTTATAAATCTTTTTATCCACTCTAAATGTTTTTTACACACATCATACATGACTCATACACACACCATACACCACTCATACAAACACCATACACCTCAAATTTTAAAATTAAATGTCTGTGAGGTACAGTGTCAAAATGAAATGTCTGTGAGGTATAGTGTCTAAACTAAATGTCTGTAAGGTACAATGTCAAATATCTGTGAGGTACAAATGAGAATGTACAAATGTGAGGTCAACCCTTGTGATAATGTGAGGGGCCTTAGCAAAGTTAAGATAAATAAGATCAACAAAAGATTACGAAAGTGAAGTCATGAAGATTTCAAGAAGGTTTTGATTTTACATGATTTTGGTTTTACAAAACCATGTTGATTAGACAAAATTAAATTATTGCTATACAATGATTTCTCTAAGGAGATTTTTACAAAATCTTCTAAAATTTTACATACAATCAAGGTAAGGGAAACAGGTCTGTATTTAATGCTGACAGCTTGTCAACTTTCTTAAACAACAGTGTTACATCTGCAGATGGAAGTTGCAATGACAATGTGTTTATAGAAGTCTGAAATATTTAAGTAAATATTTAGATAATTTATTTATTTATTTTTATTTCAATTTTAAATTTAAAAAGATTATCTTATGATTATGTGAATTAAAAAGTTGTTTGTGCAGAAATTTTTAAGTTTTTATAGAGGAATTACCACTCCTCCTTAAAAAACTAAAAACCCTTGACCCTTATATTCCAGTTGATACCATATTGTGCCATATGTTGAATATGTTACTTTAAAAAGTAACATATTCAACATGCAAACCATGTCAAAGTTCTGTGATTTTGTGTTAGTAATACTTGTAATACTGCACTCTACTTGTTTCTCCGCATTCAGTCTTATTCATCCACACATTTTGTTTATCCACACATTGGTTCATCAAAGTATTTTGAGTTAAAGGACCAGGAGATGGCTGTAACAACATTTTAAAAAAACATTAGTTGCCTTCTTGACTGTAATGATCTATCCTTTACTATAGTGGTCTTGGGAAGGCATATACAGTAAAATAAAAACAATTTTTTTAACTTTCAGCAAAATTTTATTGAAATAAAATTATTATTCTAATTGAGAGAAATAAATTCTGATTTGATGTTTAAAATTTCATATATTTTTTATACTTGTTTTCATTAATTTTTATGGTTAAGATATTTTATTATAATGTTCTACATTGCTGAACAAAGTTGTTGATTTTAACAAAAAGTGGTTTGAAAAATCTTTTAGTAGCTATGCAAAGGTGTATGTGAAGGTGTATGTGAAGATGTATGTAAAGGTGTATGCAAAGCTGTAATTGATTTTTTTGAAGTAATAAGCTTGTTACATACAAGCTTTTTCTTAATGATTTCAACAAAAAAAGTTTTCTGAGTTCTGCAAAACAAATTTTGTCCTTTGATGATTATTTAGATTATTTTTTTTTTGAATTGCAAATTTGAGGATGAAAGCTTCAGCATTTTACAGCTTTGGGACCTGAGACCTAAGCAATATAATAAGATACATTACAAGTAAAAAATGAATTTTTTCGTTACACTGTGTTATTCAAAATAAAAAATTAAAATAGCAAAATAAACATAACATTATCTTAAATAAACATATCTCATTTTAAATAAATTAACAATCAATCAACTTAAACTCCAAACTGCCTGTTTTATTCAACAAATCTTTAAAAATGAGTTATTAACTGAATTGCATATTCAACTAAATTCATAAATTTTTACACTTAAATCTTTTTATTTTTTGGTAGATTATGTAAAATTAATTTTAGTAAAAGTTCTTTGGTACTGTTTATTATCTAATAACCATCGCCAACTTAATTTATAAAACATCTGTTATGTAGAAAAAAAAGGGTTTGGAGGGGAGGGGAGAGGTTATTGGAAGACTCCTTATGAAATAATATAGTAATTATTAAAATCTTTAACTGATTAGCAAAGTATTAACCCCCAAAAATAAAAATAATGTAAAAAGTGTTTTAAAGTTAAGTTTGCTTCTAAGTTTCAGTGGTAGTCTATTGCTGTGCATACCAGTTACTGTGCATACCAGTTGCTGTGCATACCAATTGCTTTGTATACCAATAGCTGTGAATACCTGTTGCTGTGGATACCAGTTGCTTTGTATACCAATAGTTGTGCATACCAATTGTAGAAAATCTTGAGTTTAGTGTAAACTTTAGTTTTAATTTGACATGATTTGTTCTGTGCACATGGTTTGTTTTTCATTAATTCTTTCAATCACTGTGACTCTGTAAATCATAACATAGTAAATGTGATGACACTAATAATGATTATTGATCACATGATCAAGGCTGACAAAAATTAGAAATTAAATATTAAACATTGTCTCATTTGTAAAATTCTAACAATTAGTTTTTATTTTTTTTTAATGTAAATTGATCATTTCACATGCATAACTATTTTTTGAAGGAGTAAAAGAGGTAAAGAAAAAAAAAAATTCTAAAAAGTGGACGACAGGATTTAAAACAATCAAAAAAAAGTATCCATAGTAACCATAATAATGGCCCAATAGTCTTTTAAAAGGTAACATTAAAAAAAAAAAAAATCATGGTTTAAAAGAAATATTGAAATATAGATATTAGCAAGGCAGCTAAAAGATCATTTCAAGTGGAGTGAATTTCTTTAGAAAGCAATTTTATTAAGGGACAAAAAAAACATGTGTTGAGGGGAAAGGAAAACAAATGTGTTTATTAAAAAAGAAAGCAATTTTGTTGAGGAAAGCACTTTCACAACATTAAGTGTATTTTGGTACAAAGAATGTGCTTTATGGTTATAGAGAATGTTTAGTGGGTTACTGAACATGTTATCTGGTAATAAAAATATATTAGGTTATAGAACATATTATTGAATAGAACATGTTAACAAGTTAACATATTTGTTTGGGTCATGCAACACATACTTTATTATCAAGTGATACTTTATGATCCATTGTAAATTTGTTTGGTTTGAGTCTGTTAAACTAAATTATTTTTTTTTTAAATTGTTTTAAAAAAAACATTTTGAATATTTATGTGTTGATTTCTTTTCAGTTTAAAAAGTAAAGAAAAACTTTTCTTGTATTGAAAGAGAAAAACTTTTCTTGTATTGAAAGAGAAAAACCTTTCTTGTTTTGAAGTTACCTGTACTAAGAGATTTTTTCAAATACACTTCTAACTAAATATTCTTTTTTTTTTTTTTTAATTTTTAAAAAAATTTATAAATCTCTCAAAAATGTTGAGGAATTTATAAAATTTAACATTGCTGGTTTTTTCACTGTTAGATGAGCTACAATTTGACATAGCTGACGTAGAAAAGAAGTTTAAACGATATCAACAATTAGTTGACCGACGTCAGCGTGTAGTAAGTGCTCGAACATATTTTTATGAAGGTGAAGAAAAATGTGATGAGAACATGGAGGTTTTTATTAAATGCATTGATAAAACCGGAGAAACTTCTACTAATGGATTTGCAGCAATAAAAGTTACTGCTTTGGGTCGACCTTTAATGCTGGTAAAGTTAAATATTATTAGAAACTACTATATATATATATATATATATATATATATTACTTTGGACAAAATTAGTTGTACTAATATTGTTCTTCCCCTATTTAAAATAGCTTGAAAAATGATTTGCCATCTTTAGCTAAGTCAAAATTTTTGGTATTTAAGAAATTCCAAGTTTTGATTGTGATTTTTTTTCTAAAAGATATTTTGACCAATCAAAAAAAAAATTGGCTGTCAGTTAACACAAAAAAAATAATTATATACCAGGGTTCCTACAGGTTTCTACAGCTTCCTACAGAGCCTGTTTTCCTGGCCACTTTCATTTATAAAAGTATATGCTTTATAGATTTAGGAGGCAATTAAGATCAAAAAATTAAAAAAAAAAACAAGTAAAAGTTTTTAATAAAATTTTATTATAGGTTTAATATCAGCTATTACATAGATTTTTTGAAGTTATTAAAACAAGTAAATGTTATAAATTGAATTCTTGTGTTTATTTTTTTATTGTGTTATTTTAAACATGAATAAATATTAATTAAATTATAGTAAAAGTATAAATTATGAAAGATATAAAAGTAATTAATTTAATAATAAGTTATAGTATTTTAGTAAGTAATTAGTAATTAATTTAGTAATAAATTATAGTAAATTATAAGTATGAGTTATGAAAGAAAAATAGTTTGTTTTTAAAGTTTAATATCTATATTTGTACTTATTTGTTCTGGATGTTTGTACTTTTGATCGATTGTTCTGAAAGTTTGTACTTTTAGTTATTATTAACTTTATAAAATGCCAAAGAAATATTGTTTTAATAAGGTTGTAAAAAGTATTTTAATTATGATGATGACATTATAAACTAGTTGGTATGAGTTCTTTAATAAGTTACAAATGCAACTATATTATCTTCTTTAATGATTTAAAATGCAACTATATTATCTTCTTTAATGAGTTACAAATGCAACTATATTATCTTCTTTAATGAGTTACAAATGCAACTATATTATCTTCTTTAATGAGTTACAAATGCAATTATATTATCTTCTTTAATGTTAATGAGTTACAAATGCAACTATAATAAAGAAAATAAAGAAAAGATGTTTCGGTTACCAAATGATAAAGAAGTTCATGATAGTGGAATTTAATACCGCGGGATAATATACCTGATAGTAACAATAGTGTTTCATGTGAGCGTCATTTTTCACCCAATTATATAACAATTATATAAGCATGGTAAAAAGAGACCTCGTGACCCACATTCACTATTTTCTTGTGTAAAACATTGTCTTGCTCCTACAAAACCTTCTTAATGTGTAACAAATAAAACTTTGCCTGAAGTGCGCAATAAAAATGAAGTGCTAAAATTATTAAAGCAACTTAAAGTATTGTTAAAAAAAAAATTAAAATAAGATTGAAACTGGCAGTCTTGACTTTTTAATCCACTCTGTTTGGTACTTCACCAACAATACATTATGCATACAGTCTACTGATTATGAAGAAAATACATCAATACCTAGAGTTTTTAAAAAAATTTAGAATGATTTGAAGGATTTTTTTGTGGTATAAAATATATGATCCAAAGTTTATCAAAAAATATAGTTTAAATTATATTCACAAATTGAGGAGATACTTAATACTTTAATAAAAAGCAAAAAAGTTGTTCAGGAACATTTTGATGCAATGAGTCCTGTTATCATTGAAAAAAAAAAATCTTGAAATAATTATTCATGGTTTTAAGTATTATTCTTTATCTAGATTGTTATATAACAAACTGAGACAAGACTACTACCTTCTAAGTATTTCACTTCATCAAAAATTTACATCAAAAATTAATTCTTCTCTTGATGATTTTGAATATACATCCGTGAGATTTTTAAAACGGCCAAATACAGTTATGAAAATGTATTTTATTAATAGACAAAGTCTATGTAAAGCCTTCTCTTACATATTGCTCTGGGTCTTTATTAGGAAAGGCTGTAAACAAACCTGATTCATTAGCTTCAACCCTTTTAAGTCTTATGTTGGCTTCAATTTGCGACAGTCCAAAATATTTATGTTGTATGTTGCCAGTATTCAAATTTAATGCTGATTTTTTATTCGAGCAAGCAAATTATTCGATTGAGAGAAATCTGATGGAGAGTTAATCATTTGTGATAACAATTGTATCAACCAGTCTTTTTACTCTAAGTTTACATGTAGGGAGTCATGGATAACAGAAAGTAATATATTTTTACTTTATAACTGTCCATTTAATAAGTCAGTGTGAAACAACTGGCTTACTGGGAAAACACAAACTCTAAAGTTTGAAGATGATGGTGAAATAAAATCAGCTTTGTGGTCTGATTTAAAAAATTTACATAAAACTGAATGAGGAAATTTATTTAAATTTTCAAAACTTAATAATGTATCAATAGCACCAAAACCCATTAAAAGACAAAAAGTATTGACTTGCCTCAGCATATTTTGTGATGAAACATTAGCTGAAGACATGTTTTAACATAGGTAATTCATATGGTACCATACGATTTATTGAAATTATATTAAAGTTTTGAAAGATGTTAAAGGACCATATTCAGACTTATGTTATGGCGAAGATGATAGAGCATTTATATCTTCAGACTTATGTTATGGCGAAGATGATAGAGCATTTATATCTTCAGACTTATGTTATGGCAAAGATGATAGATATGATCTTCAGAAAATGATGAAAGACTTTTTTGAGCAAAATTGCTCAAAATAGAAAATAACCAGTAGTCAAAGACAAAGACAGTATTAGTTCACATGTGATACAGGGGCAGCACTTTGACATATATGTTCAGAAATAATTGCTCTTGTCAAGTACCTTATTAACTCTGGATTTTGATACATGGTACTTATTGAGGATTTCAATACGTGGTACTTAGTAAATTTACAACAGACCCTTTAGAAAAAATGTTTTGGAAGCTTTGACAAGAGTCTGGTGGGACTTTATAAACACTCAATCTCATAAATACCTTAAAAAAATTTTTTTTTAGGGTAGTTGCTTGAGATTAGTATTTCAATACTGTTTGTAAATAGCTGTGAAAATTTATTTTCAGAATATATATAATTGATTGATTTATAAAATAGCTGTGAAAATTTATTTTCAGAATATATATAATTGATTGATTTATAAAATAGCTGTGAAAATTTATTTTCAGAATATATATAATTGATTGATTTATAAAATAAATTTAAAAGGAGTTTTAAGAGCTAAAACATGTGTTTGAAATTCAGAAAAATTTGATAAAAAATAAAACAAATAAGTATAAATTAAAAGTATAAATTAAATAAGTGCAATGTTTTAATAAAAACCGGGCTGCCTCACTCAAAAAAAATTTAGAGCTTAGGCATCTTTTAAAAAATGAATTAGCTCAATAAATGACTTATTTTATTGATGCAGCTGTGTGTTCAACTTCATTTTCTGTTTTGTATAGAAAATAAAAGTTAAAAAAATGAAGTTTATATACACTACTGTATTTATTAATAATTTTGGAACAACTAAAATGATTATAAAATGAATGCAGGGGTCGGACAAAATGACTGATAGATGTCGCTTATTACCAGACAAATGCCAGACAATGTCTGGCAGCTATTTCGAGTTCTGTTTGATGCAGCTGATGGTGACAATGCAAAAAAAAAAAAAATGAATGTTTCCGGATTGTGAATTTGCTAAAACATATCAGCAAAAATTGGATAAGCTTAAGTATATGATTCAGTTTGAAATAGCCTCCCTTTGAAATAGCCTCCCTTTGAAATAGCCTCCCTTGTATTCAAAAATTAATTTGAATGAGTTGAATTTTTTACCTTTTACATTCCAATTTGATGAAACAACTACATCACAGAAGAAAAAAAAAACACAATGGCGCTTATGCCACCATTCGAATCATTTTCGGCAAATCATACATTGTACTTGGGGACATATTTGTTTGGAGGAAGACCTACTTGACTATTTTTAAAAGTTGTTAGAGAAAATTCAATTAGCAATTGATTTGCACAGTTTTTTTTTAATTTTATGCAAAAAGAATTGAAGAATTTTTTATTCCAGTAAACAACTAAAAATCACTATAGATTCTGCCTAAAAACTTGTGGAAGAGGAAAACAAACTATTAAAAATTTGTGTGAAAAAAATGTCGTTGGTTGCATTTATAGATGGCCAACAATTAGGACAAAAGAATTGGAACAGATATTTTAAAGAAAAATAAGTACAGAGTTGGATATAGAAGAAGAAAAGAATGTTTAGCTAAAGATAAATAATAAAAGAATGTTCAGAATTAAAAGTTAATCACAACGAATTAATGTTTTATATTTAATTTCTTTTTTGTTTACATTAAAAGTTTTTGGAAGTTGATACTATTAGTCATGCACAAAATTTGTTTTATTTTTTATATATTTATAGGAAATTTATATTCTTTTTAATAGTATTTTTACTAGCGTTTTTTTTTTTATATATATGATTAAAATTATAATCATATTTATAAAATGTAAATATAATGTTTAAAAATATATTTTTTATTGTTTATAAAACATTTTTATGTGTTCATTTATAATTTTTAGAAATATATTTTTTAAATGTTGCCGTAAAAAAAAAACTGTTTTTCCGAAAAAAATCCTGTTTTTTAGGCCTCCATAATCATGTTTTTTTTAATATGAATTCTTTTCTTTTTTTTTATCAATAAGCCTGTAGGAACCCTGATAAGTTCATTTAGTTAAGCCATTGGTGTTGCCATGGTATTTAGCTTTGCCATTGGTGAGTGTTTATATACCAGAATATTTGTATCTATTATAAACCTTGTTCATAGATAATAATTATATTATTTATAGATTTATTTTATTCAACTACATAAACTAACATTGTTTACATTTTTTCAGCTTCGCTTGTCACAAATTTTAAACCAAACAAAATATTACTTTGATGTGATTGCTGCAGAAAATCAAAATATTCTCTCAGAAAAAGCAATTGCTGAACAATATTTCCTTCAAGGGCTTCACAAACTTGGGGTACATGGTTAGATTTTTTAAATCTTTGAACATTAAATTATTAAAGATTATAGTTAATATTTCATTTCAGGTTTCAATGACCCCAGAAGAAGCAAAAAAAATTTTTAAAATTATTGACACAAATAACAATGGGTAAATTTTGTTTTAGCAGTAAAAAAAAATCTTCTAAATAATAAATATATTAACATCTTTTAAATTTTTAATAAAGAAATTTTATCAACACAGTTTTTAATGTACATGACAACGTTTATAAACATGAGAACAGCTTCTTAGGATAACAACTGAACTCTTTGAAATCTTAAAAACGAATAATTATCTATGAAAAACATTCTTGGATGACAGGGACATTTTTTGATGCTTTTATGTCATAAAATACTCTCGTTGTTTTTATAGTGGAATTGACATTATTGAATGGAAGAATTTTTTAACTCCTCAACTCCAGTTATCAAAGATCTTTCGTGCCAAACCTACAGCAGAGGTTAAAAAAAGCTTTTTTTTGAAGTTCTTTTAAATGTACTTTAATTAACTTGATAACTTTAGCAAATTTAAATGTGTAGTGTTCTAATATTGTTTAACACACTATAAGTGTGTTAAACACTTAAAAATGTCGACTGTAACAGTTTATTTTTATTTTTGTGCAATTTAAAGGCTTTAATTGTACCTGGACAAATCCAAACCCTCAGTTGAGCTATTTTATTTTGAGACCATGGCTTTTTTAGTATATATTTTTTTAGTATATATATATATATATATATATATATATATATATATATATATATATATATATATATATATATATATATATATATATATATTTATATATATATATATATATATATATATATATATATATATATATATATATATATATATATTTATATATATATTATATATATATATATATATATATATATATATATATATATATATATATATATATATATATATATAATATATAATATATAATATATAATATATAATATATAATATATAATATATAATATATATATATATATATATATATATATATATATATATATATATATATATATATATATATATATATATATATATATACTTATTGAGTTTGCATAGTTTGTTAGTTTGCATAATGGTATCTTGTAAACTATATTTCAGGGTAAAAGTGGTAATGATGGTTTTATTTATTTGAGTAGTCCTGAGGTTAAAGAAATGGAGAAAATGCAAGATCGCCTTCACTGCATAGTTGAGGTAATAGATTTGTTTAAGAATTTCTTTTTAGATAAACTATTAGTTCATTAACAAATTAGTATTTTTTTTAGAGAGCAAAAGAAAAAAATGTTCGACTAATGGTTGATGCTGAACAAACGTACTTTCAACCTGCAATTTCTCATATGACACTTGAAGCCATGCGCAATTTCAACAAAGATTCTGCAATAATTTTTAACACTTATCAGTGTTATTTGAAGGTGTGACTTATTTTGAAACATTTTTTTTTAGCTTTTAAATATTGCATTCTTAGATGCTTAATACACGAAAGGGGAAATTTATTAATTTTTGGAAATTTTTCCCACCCACCTCAAGCTTTTTTTTTTATTACTATTTAATTTTCTGTTGTTTTTATTGTTGTTTTTATTGGTTTTCTGTTAGTTTAATTAGTCTTTTGTTGTTTTTATTAAATAGTTTCCTATTATTTTTAGGATACCATTCCTACTCTTTGTCTTGATATGGAACTTTCACGTCGTGAAGGATTCTATTTTGCTGCAAAAGTTGTCAGAGGAGCATATATGGAACAAGAAAGGTTTAGAGCACATAGTGTTGGTTATAGCGATCCTATTCATGTGTCTTATGAAGCTACTAACGAAAGTTATAACAATGTTTTGTCGTTGTTGCTAGAGGAAGTTCGAGATAGAAAAGCAAACATTATGGTTGCTACTCATAACGAAGCTTCTGTACTTCATGCCATCAATACAATGAAAAAATTTGGCATAAAACCAGATGATAAAACTGTTTTTTTCGGACAACTTTTAGGAATGTGCGACGTTATTACCTACGCATTAGGTAGTGCGGGTTATGCTGCCTATAAATACGTACCTTATGGACCAGTCGAGGATGTGATGCCGTACTTGTCTCGTCGTGCAATGGAAAATCGTAGTCTAATGAAAGGCGTCATAAAAGAAAGAAGTATGCTTTGGTCAGAACTTGGCCGAAGATTTAGAAATGGTGCCCTGTGGCATAATCCAAGTTTAATTGCTAACTTAAAATAATTATTATCAAGTTGTTTATATTATATCTTTAATCATGTTTCCGTTAAAACAAAAACTGCTTTTATGGAGGATTGCGCGGTTTTTTTTCATCCATGAAAACTTTTTTAATTTAAAATCTTATGTAGTTATAAAAATGTTTTTTTATATTTTCTTTTTATATTAGAGTTAATTAATTTATTTCGAAAGTTTTTTTATTAATTGTTATAGATTTATCAATCTTTATTTAAATTACTAAATTAAAAAGTTTTTATTACGAAAATTCTGAAAATTTTTTTAATGGCAGAAATTGTTAATCACTTCGCTCAAAAATGACGTGATATTTTCCAACCTAAAAATATTATGAAGTTAGGTGTAATTAATAAATTGTATTATAGTTATATATGTTATATGTTATTATATGTTGCAAATTTTATTTTTATAAATAAATTTTTTTAATTTTTTTTGTTTTTTATCAAGTTTTTAATTTGAAATACATTTTAAGATTTCTTTGCTTTCAAAATTGTCTTTTAACTATTTTTACAAGACAATCCAAATAAATCATGCGAGTACATAAAATGGTTCAATAATTGGTCACCGGTACGAGTGATGTTTGAGTCCAAATATTTATTTCTTGCGAAGAAAGTATGGTTATTTGTTCAGGGATTATCTTTTTCCGGATATTTCCGAAATTCCTAATATTTTTCTCAACTTTTTGTTTTTATGGATATCCAAAATATTTTCCATACATTCAAGTTTAGGTGTATATTTTTGTAATATATTTGTTTTTTATGCTTTTTCGCTCATCACTTATACAAAAATTATAAAAAGTTTGGAAAAAAATTTTGAAGCAACTCAGCTAAAAGCAAAATTAAGAGGAAAATAGAAAAAATATTGCAGATTTTTTTTGGATATTTTACCTAAACAGTTTTCCGGATTTTTAACATAAGACCTGGATGATCTATGTTGTTTGATATCAGCAAGTAAAAGTAGAGGCCTCCCACAAGTCCTTAAATTTCTGATTTTTAAAAATCTGTCCTGAAACGTCCAAAATTATCTTAATTTGTCCTGGAGCCGTATTCACATCTATATATATATATATATATATATATATATATATATATATATATATATATATATATATATATATATATATATATATATATGTATATATATATATATATAATGTAAAAATTAAATGTAAATTATTTTTAGTCATTCTACCAACATATTGAAAATGTCCAAACAACACGTGTTCTCTTCTCTTACACAATATTGAAAAATGCGCGTGCGTCCAAACTTGCGAAAACAAAAGTCGCGACCGTTAAATTACATTAAGGTTATAGTGTATTTTGGTTGCCACTAGACAAGAAATACTTTGAATTTACAGTTTAAAAAGTAAAAGAACTGCTAAATTTTTAATATTGTTGTCCAAAAAAAATATTTTCTAGTTTAAGAAAGAGAGAAATTGTATTGAAGCCAACATTTGGAAATATTTGCCCAGCTGGATCATACATTTCCGTTTCTCACAAAGATAAACAAATTACCTTATGTTAATCTTATTTATCTAATGCATCTTACAATAATAAATAAGACAAGATTTAACAAGTTGCGTTACCTTTGACCTGTTATTAGTCCTAATATCAAGAGATAAAACTTGACATTATCCTTATTTGGGATCAAGTTGAAGACTCAATTTTATTTGTAAATGTAAAATCCTCTTTTTATGTTGATAAATCATTGTGTCATGACCAATTTTCTAACTTATGAGTTCCATAAGTATATGTTTATAGTTTTTGCTCTTTTCCAAAAAATGATTGGTCGATGACAGTGAAATTGATAACTGATCCAAGTGATTAGTTAGATACAAGTAAATAATGGTTAGAAGATAATATTAGAGACAAGTAATATAATGGAAGATTAATATAAAGATTGCATTTATATAGTTTTTATCGTCCGTAAGTCTTTTAAAATGGCATATTTTAATATAGAATAACTTATTCTATATTAATATACCATTTTAAAAGACTTAATTCATAAAAGTACAATAATTCTAAGACAGCAATAAAATTGAATGTGAAAGTTTTGCGATTAAAATTAGGTTATTTTTAATTACAAAACTAGCAATTTGTATTAAAAAACAAATAGCATTTAAAAAAATAAGGTTTGAATTTGTTTAATTCTCAAAAAAAGGGGTCCACTCTGATACTACCTCGCTAATTAATAGAGACTTCCTATTCAGTGCTACCGAGAGGGAGGGGGTTGCGAGTGACAGTTTACCCTGCGCGGCAGATATCCAAGGGGTGCCAAATGAAAAGAAGACTATAATATAGATAAAATTTGAAAAATAAAGACGCCAATCAGGGTTGCTATCCCAGGCGGCGTGACGGCTCTCTGTGGCCCTGTTCCAATTCATTTTAACACGCATTAACAAAAATCTTCTGCATTTTATTGTCAATATATAATATATATATATATATATATAAATATATATATATATATATATATATATATATATATATATATATATATATATATATATATATATATATATATATATATACTTCTAATTATTTTCCAATTGATCACAGGATTTTTATCATTATCTTTTAAGTTCCAAACCTCCTTTGACAACTCTGTGTCGTTTCTATACTTAGGGATGTTAAACGATTTCAAATGCCTAGCATATCTTAGTTTGAAAGATGTTTCACAAATACCAATGTATGATTTTTTTATTGAAGGGTTATCCGAAGTGATGGTTGCTTGGTATACAATGTTGTAGGTCAAGCAGTTATTGTGTAAAGGACAATTGTTTTTATTAAGGCAGTTGCAGTTATCTTTATTAATGGTTAGATTATTGTTTAGGATGTGTTTGTTTTGTAAATTTATTATTGATTTTATGTTTGGCATGCAACTGTAGCTAATTTTTACCGTGTTTTTGTTGAAAATTTTGTGTAGTCTGTTGTTAATTGGAAAATGTTTGACAATCAAGTTTAAAAAGCTTTTTCCTATATTTATATATATATATTCCTATGTCACCACAAATATAGGAAAAAGCGTTTTAAACTTGATTGTCAAACATTTTCCAATTAACAACAGACTACACAAAATTTTCAACAAAAACACAAACATAAAATCAATAATAAATTTACACAACAAACACATCCTAAACAAAAATCTAACCATTAATAAAGATAACTGCAACTGCCTTAATAAAAACAATTGTCCTTTACACAATAACTGCTTGACCTACAACATTGTATACCAAGCAACCATCACTTCGGACTTTCTTCAATTAATAACAAACTCTCTCAAAAAACTTAATAAATATATTAATCAGGATATGGCCAGTCTTGTTCAATGGCTTAGAGTAAATAAAATCTCATTGAACACTAAAAAATCAGAAATAATTATATTTAAGATTCAAAATACTAACTTTTCTAAAAAGACTAAGAAAAATATTCCAAAATACTTGAACTTTCGATTAAGTGGTCAAAAAATGTACTTGTCTAGTAACATAACTTATCTTGGTGTTGTTTTAGATGAAAAACTTTCATTCAAAGCACACATATCCGACCTTACTCTGAAGTTAAGCCGTTCCAATGGCACATGTTAGCAAAAATTCGACATTACGTTAACTTTGAAACATTGCTCTCTATATATCACTCAATTTTTGGTTCACATTTACGATACGCATGCCAAGTTTGGGGACAATCTAAAACCGTATGTCTCTCTAGAGTTGTTTCACTTCAAAATAGAGCGGTACGGATTATTTATTTTTGTCCGAGAAATTTTCCTACTAACATCCTATATCTTCCATCCAAAGTTCTTCGTTTCTATGACTTAATTCAGTTCTTAAATTGTTCATTTGTCTGGGATCAACAACATGGTGTCCTTCCTACTATATTTCACAACTACTTTAATAACAGAACAACATGTGGGCATAACCTAAAATCAGTCACCTATAACAACTTAACTTTTCCACTAAAACATACAAGTAAACATGGAATTAATTCCATTACATACCAGTGTATCCTTTCTTGGAACTCCCTTCCGAACACCCTAAAATCTGGTCTCATCGGTCAAAAACGCTCCATTTTTACTAGCCCTAAACTGTCAACTGTCGATTTATTTTATTTTTAGTGTTGTCAACACTGTACTGCATAAATGGCGGTAAATTCAAATCTTGCATTAATTTTGGGACACCCTGTATATATATATATATATATATATATATATATATATATATATATATATATATATATATATATCATTTATTAAACTAAATGGAAACTTTTAAAATAATTTTAGGTTTTATAAGTTTTCATTTAGTTTTATAATAAATGATATAGGCTGAACTTATATAACATTTTTTAGCTTGCATGTGAATTCAATTAAATTAAATAAAACAATTAACAACATCAACTTTATAACAGACATGTGCTAAGAGCAAGATCGTCCCGAAGGAAGGGAGGGGGTGTTAAGGGTGTCCAACCCCCTCAAAGTTATCATAAAAGCATTTGAATTGCAACATTGAGCAAGTTTTAAACTATAGTTGGCAAATTGCAAATATTGAGAATTTTTTTTTATTTTATTTTTTGTGTCTTTAGTTGGCAAAAAAATACATACCCCCTCCCCCAAATAAGACCTCTTCGGGACGGCCCTGGCTAAGCAGTATTTTATAACTAGCATATTGTAAAATCTCCACCCTTTGATAATTATTTTACAATAGATGGTCTTTTTAGTATCAAATTTTAGTTAAATATATCAAGTGCTATTTAAAAAAAGCAGTTTTGATATTTTGAATTTGTTTTTGTTATTCCAATCCATATTTTTTTAATTATATTTTTAATAATCATACTCTGTATGGTTGTATCATATCACTGTATGGTGTGTAATTTTCTTGGTTTTGAGAGAATATTTAAATATTATAATTAAAACTTTGAATATTATTTTTTTGTATGCTTTCTACTGAAGATTCATTTTAGCCTAAGAAAAGTTCATTTTAAAAGTTTTTTTGTTTGAGCCTAAAAAAGTTCATTTTAAAAAAGAAAAAATATTTTTAGTATCAAAAAAGTTCTTTAATCTTCTTTTCTAACCTAACTTTCTTCTTTAAATAAGAAAAGTTCATTTTAAAGAGTTTTTTAAGAGTTCATTTTAAAATATTTTTTAAATAGTTGTCAATTTTTTAAACAGAAAGACAGTACAAGGTACACAGTGACATAACTCATTTTGGAGTTATTATACAGTTCAAACACTAGGAGAACTTTAGCCTTTTAATGCAAAAATCCACTTTAGCCTTTTAATGCAAAAAAAATCGCGATTTATTGAAATATGTCGCAATAAATTTACTCGGTTTTAATATTTTGATCCATTTGTAAAAATCGAAGAAAATAGAGTTATGTGTAATCCATAAGAATTGAACCCATAAGCATAAAATTTAAAAAATGAAACAAAGTGTAAAGTAGATACAAACTCTTTGAATTATTCTTATTGTAGCATGTTTTAATTAAACTTAAAATTTTTTTAGATAATCATTATTTAAAAAATCAGCGGCTGCCATTTACCAAATGAACAAAATCCTCGGCTGTTGTCATCGCAACGTTTAGATGCGGCGACAAAAACATTGTTTATATATACAGCTGGGGCAGTAGCAGTAATAGCAGATTGAAGAAAATACTTTCCGTAAAAAAGAAAAATGTAATCTTGGCCATCCTGTTAATCTTATTTGATTCTTCATCATTAAGTTCTAAAGTACATGTAAGAATATTTTTGTATAATAAATGGCTTTTGACATCCACCTTGCATGATGATCAGAACCGGCATGGACTTGCATGATGATTAAAACTTGCATGATGGTTATAACCTTCGTTATAACAAAAAATAGTTAACGGAGTTGGCTAACGGACTGAAAAAGTTATCGGAGCGGTTAATTAACGGAGCATAAACGGAGGGATTACAATACCATTTACTTTCCTCCGTTTTATAACCGGACGTTTAGAGTTTCTTTCTTAACGGGCACTCAAATTCTCCGTTAGTTTAACGGAGAGTTGTGAATACGGCGGCTGAACAATGATATATTATATAACAAGATGTCTAATTTGCGGGATTTTATTGAGAGTCGCTTTTTGTTTATAACAATAGTCCGCCATTTGTAAAAAGGGCAAAAACTGAAGCCGAAGTGCGGAATAAAAGTTAAAAGTGCAAATCAAAAGTTCCCAATAAATTAAAAATAATTCAAAAACAAATTTAATAATTATAAAATACTTATAAAGGTTTTTTTATTAGCCAATGTATATTAAAAAGTATTATTATTCATAAAAATGCTTCAAAAGCGTTTGTCGTTTTACTTTTCTATTCAAAACTTTGATCCCTTTTTAATCGAAAATAAATTAAGGAATCATAAATTATTATTTTACAAAAATTATAATTTCCGCTCAACACTTTTACGTAAATAGTATTTAAATTTAAAATATATTTACTTCATTTAAGAAAAGAAAAGTTAAAAATAATTGTTTACAAATTTAATCCGCCATTTGTAAAAAGGGCAAAAAGCGGCTTCACTTTTCGGATTGAAGTTAGATATCTAGTTATAAATATATCATTGGTCCTGAATATCCTGAAATTTTCAATCACATTTTTTAATGTGTCTGGGCTGAGCGCATTCATTAGGAATCAAGTGACAGAGAGTCAAGTGACCCTGGCCTGTTTAGTTTAACTCTCATCAGGTAGTTTTTTTCATATGTACTATGTGTAAATATATATATATATATATATATATATATATATATATATATATATATATATATATATATATATATATATATATATATATATATATATATATGTATATGTATATATATATATATATATATATATATATATATATATATATATATATATATATATATATATTCAGGTCAGGTTTTCCTGCTACTGGTAACATGTAACCCAGTACAACCTGCTCCATGTCCTGCTGCCTTGTAGGATACGCTTTTTTAGGCAAAGGCTAGGAGAAGTTAACTCCAAATTAAAACACCCCCTGCCTTGGGGCTCTTGGTTGAGTAAAGGCTAGAGATGGTGTCTCGATAAAAATACTCATCTTGGGCAGATGTTACATGCATCCAGCTGCTGTCTTGTAGAAGGCCTCCTAGGCAAAGACTTAAGGGGTAAACAGATTCTATCTGTTGACCAGCCTCGCACCCCTTCCTCATCTATTAGGCTGGCGCAGATGTATTTTTAATACATTGTTTCCAGTTTAGGATGTTGAACGCTGGATCTTCTTGACTCAATGCGTGGGTATTGCTTGTGTCTCTATTTTTATGACTGGGCAACTCATTCTATTATCTCCTTATGAGGGTACAGCTCTAAAACTCAGTTTTATGGTTCTGAGGCCGGCTGGTAGTCAGGTTTCCCGAACTCTGTGGTAGCTCTCAGAGAGGCTGATTCCATCAACAGCCGAAAAATATCAGAGTACTAACAGTGCCATGTTGCGCATGGATGGTGTCCCTGTTTGTACTTTTGGTGTGCATTGCAGAGGCCACATTTGGAGCCCTTTGTTACGGCTTAGGGTTTATTAAGAGTAATGAGGCTATTGCTTAGTTGTTAAATAGTGTACTGAGTACTATCTATACTTGAGTCAAGTTCTTTATAAATTTAAAATGACTAAAGTACCTAAAACTAAAAAACACAAAAAACCATCGTCATCACCAAGTTCTCTAAACCTATCATTTACTAATATTCGTGGTCTTCGAAGTAACTTTTCTTCTGTTGAGTCTTATCTCTTGCAAAGTTCACCAGACCTACTTGCTCTTTGTGAGACTAATTTGAGTTCGGCTGTCCCATCTTGTGATCTTTGTGTTGATGGTTATCTTCCTTTAATTCGTAAAGACTCCAATAACCACATGCTTGGTCTGGGCATCTACATTCGTAAGAACTCACCCATTTGTCGTGAAACTAGGTTTGAATCTACAGACTATTCATTTATGTGCTTTCGTTTAGCACAACTTCACTCTATCGCCTTTCTCTTTGTTCTATATCGCTCTCCTTCATCCCAAGATTGCACTATTCTTGATGTTATTTCTGATCAAATTGACCAAGCCCTCTCTCTCTATCCATCGGCCAATATCGTCGTTGTTGGTGACTTTAATGCCCATCACACCGATTGGCTTGGCTCTAGTGTCAGTGACTCTGCTGGCGTTAAGGCCCTCAACATTTGCCTTTCTCAATCTCTAACTCAAATAGTCAACTATCCAACTCGTTTTCCAGACAACCCTAATCATTTACCTTCTCTACTCGACTTATGTCTTGTTTTGGATCCTAGTCAGTGCTCAATTTCTCCACATTCACCCTTAGGTACTTCTGATCACGGTTTGATCTCTCTAAAACTATTATCAAATTCTTCTACTTCATCAGAATCCCCCTATCATCGTACCACATACAACTACCTTAAAGCTGACTGGGACTCTTTCCGTGATTTTCTTCGTGATGGCCCTTGGGTAGAAATCTTTCGTCTTCCTGCTGACAAATGTGCTTCTTACATAACTTCGTGGATTCAGGCTGGCATGGAATCTTTTATTCCCTCTCGACGATTCCAGGTCAAGCCTCACTCTTCTCCTTGGTTTTCCTCACATTGCGCTGCAGCAATTTCTAATCGAAACTGTTACTTCCATATCTATCAGCAAAACAATTCTCCAGAAAACAGACATCTGTTCACTATCGCCAGAAACCATTGTAAAAAGGTTTTGTCTGACGCCAAAGCTCGCTATTCCCAGGTCATTAAATCTCGTATCTCATCACAAAAATTAGGCTCTCGAGACTTCTGGAGAATCTTTAACAGTATCAATAATAAGGGCAAATCTGTTATTCCTTCTCTCTTGTATGGTTCAGACTTTGTCACCTCACCTAAAGACAAAGCTGAATTGTTTGCTAAGAACTTTTCATCAATATCATCTCTTGATTCCACTAGTTGCGTTTTACCTGACATAGCCGTCAAACAGGTTGATCCCTTGCTTGACATTCGCATCACTTCAGCTTCTGTATCTAAAGTAATTTCCTGCTTAGACTCTTCAACAGCTTGTGGTCCTGACAACATTCCTGTTGTAGTCTTGCAGAGGTGTTCTCCTGAGCTTTCATCCATACTCTCTAAACTATTTAACAAGTGCTTATCAGAGTCTTGTTTTCCATCATGCTGGAAAGCAGCATCTGTTATCCCTATTTTCAAAAATTCCGGAGAGCGATCTGATTCATCTAACTACCGTCCCATTAGTCTTCTTCCTGTCATAAGCAAGGTTTTTGAATCTTTAATCAACAAACACTTAATCTCTCATCTTGAATCAAATAACTTACTTTCTGATCATCAATATGGATTTCGGTCTTCTCGTTCTACAGCTGATGTGCTAACAGTAATAACCGATAGGTTTTACCGTGCATTAGATAGAGGTGGAGAGGTTAAGGCTATCGCACTTGACATTTCTAAAGCTTTTGATAAAGTTTGGCATGCTGGTCTTCTCCATAAGCTTTCTTCTTATGGTGTAGCTGGTAACGTCTTTAAGATTATTGAGTCCTTTCTTTCCAATCGTAGTATAAAAGTTGTCCTCGATGGACAACACTCTTCTTCACATCCTGTAACTTCAGGGGTTCCTCAAGGTTCAATCCTTGGCCCTATACTCTTTTTAATTTACATTAACGATCTTCCAGATATTCTCACATCTAAGGTGGCATTATTCGCCGACGACACTACCATTTACTCTTGTCATGATAAGAAGCCTACACTCTCTGATTGCTTGGAGGGGGTATCTGAGCTTGAAAAGGATCTCACTTCTGCTACAGCATGGGGCTCACAGTGGCTGGTGAACTTTAATTCAGATAAAACTCAATTTTATTCGGCCAATCGTTATCGTAATAATTTAGATCTTCCTATATTTATGAATGGTAATGTACTAGATGAGTCATCTACCATTCATCTTCTAGGATTAACTCTTACTTCTGATCTTTCTTTTAAACCGTATATCAAATCCATTGCAAAATTAGCATCTGCTAAGGTTGCATCTCTTTATCGAGCTCGACACTTTCTTACTCCAGATTCTATTCTCTATCTCTATAAATCTCAAATCCGTCCCTGTATGGAATACTGTTGCCACATCTGGGGCGGATCTTCTAATGATGCTCTTTCTCTTTTAGACAAGGTGCAAAAACGAATTGTAAACATAGTTGGACCTGCTCTGGCAGCCAATCTCCAACCTTTGTCACATCGTGGTAATGTTGCTTCTCTTTCTCTTTTCTACAAATACTATAATAGGCACTGCTCTAAAGAGCTAGCGTCCCTTGTGCCATCTACTAAAATTTATTCTCGTGTTACTCGCCATTCAATTAAGTCTCATCCTTTTTCTGTGACTGTTCCTAAGTGCTTCAAAAACTCTTATTCTTCTAGTTTTTTTCCTCGAACATCAGTTCTTTGGAATTCGCTTCCTTCATCTTGCTTTCCTGATTCATATAATTTGCAATCCTTTAAGTCATCAGTCAATCGTTATCTTGCTCTACAGATTTAGTCTTTTCTCTTCCAGTAACTTCCAACTCTTATAGTGGTTGCTTGCAGCCTTGTTGGAAGTGAAGATGTTAAAAAAAAAAAAAATATATATATATATATATATATATATATATATATATATATATATATATATATATATATATATATATATATATTTAATTTACGTCGTATTTTTTATAAAATTAGCTTTTTAAAACCATTTTATTTCAAAATGGGGCAAGTTGGGGCAGCAAACCTTTTTAGTTTCTTATAGAATTATACAAACTCTCTTTAAAAAAAGAATTAGTTTTGCGAAGGAAGTTTAAGGTAAGGAAGTTTAAAAGTCCTAGCTTTATAAAAATCAGTTTAAACTCGTTAAAATTGCATTTTTTAAAATGGATTTCTAACAAGTTGTATAACATATTATTAGAATATTTTCAGAAATTAAAATCAAATCATCTATTATCTTTAAATATAATGAAAAATAAAATGAATGGTTTTGTATCTGGGATGAAAATCAAGTTTTAATAATGATAAGTTTTTAATGATAAAAAAATCTGTTTTCTGTCACTTTTAAACATAAAATAAAGTAAATATATTATTTCAGTACTTATTTTTTTATTCCGTTAGAATCATAAAAAACTGCAGAAAATAGTTAGCTAATAACATTATTTAAATTGCTCTACTCAAAAAACTACATTTAGGCGAAATTTTAAGTGTTTCTAAATCACTGTGCAGTATAACTTGTTCTTCGTAATAATGCAAAAATATGTTTTATTTGTTACTGATTAACAAGTACCAGTCCAATGTGTCACTTAATGCTATGAATATTAGTTACTTAAAGGGTATGAATATTAGTTCTTTTTAGCGACAAGCAAATACATTTTTTTTATTTTATCGTTTTCTATTTTACCTTGCAGACGTCACAAGATAATTTTTAACTTATTATTTTTCTTCTTTCAACTGCATTACCTCATTAAGCCCAAACTCTTTCAAGTTTAAATGCAAACATGGCGCAGTCCGAAACACCTCTACAGTGAGAAGTTTATCGGACGGAACGAGACTTTTCTTGTTTTTGTTTAAATTGTTGTTAACTTTCTTAACCTTATTGAAATGATACAGTCAAGTTATAGATTGTTTTATTTTGAGCCAAAATCATTATAATCCGCCATCTGTCACTGTAATCCACCATCTATCTAATTTTTGACTTTTCTATAAAAATATTGATGACTATGCTGACGTTGAAAGTAGATTTTGACTTGCGACAACCTATACAAATTAATCTGCTACTGCAGTTATACATTTTTGTGTAAATAAACATATAACGCAAATGATAGGAAAAAAATTAAATTTTATTCTTAGAAATACTAAAACCAACAAAATATAAGTTATCCCATGGTTACATATATTCCAAAGATGGACTTTAGATTCGGGTAACTTTAAAAGTTGAAAAGTTTTAACTACTTTTTACACAGTTTTATTTTAAACCATTAAATATTAATTTGAAACCATTGTTAGAAAATTGAACCAGTTAATACAAATTTAAGCACATCTTAATTTTGTTAATATAATTTGACTTCAACAATTTTTTTTTACTTCTATTCACATGCAATTTAGGATTTTAGTCTTACTAGTTTGCTTATCATTAGTAAGCCATGCTTTGACAGGTGAGTTAAAATCATAGTTAAACACTTTTTCCTACCTTTTTTTGATGCTAACCCTCGACCTGCTTTAGAAGAGGTTTTATACTCTCAGGTGGTATGATTGAATTTTTAAAAACTAATGGAGTGATTGGGTCACGGTCAGAGATTTTATTTGATAGAAGTGGATCTTTTATACTTCTGTCTAGCTGATTAGCCGGTAAAATAAACTATTTAAACCTTTTATTTGGTGGTTTTAGTTGAACTGAATACGGTTAACAGATTTTTTAATTTGAATCAGCATATGAAAATGGATTTGGGCGATCCGTTACATAATTAGGACAATAATCGGCATCAGTAAAAATATCAGGATTTAATGGGTAAATACCCATTACAAAAAAACCACTCAAAATATTCTTGTGATGTCGTACTTTTGAATGACATTATAACTCAAACCAAAAATTTGAATAAACAGTTAAAAAAAAATACGCGTATTCAAGGAAAACGTGATAGCTGTCCACATTTATTTTGTGACAAGTATGCCTTTCTGTTAGTAGAAAGACTATTGTAAATTTACCTAAAAGCGTGTGAATTTAATGAGAAATTTTTATAGATTACGTTTCTCAAATGAATAATAAACTTCATAAATGTACATTTAAAACTCAATAAAATAATTTCTGTTTAGAAAAAGAAAAACTCTAAATAAGTGAAATTCAACTTATACATATCAAAAACATATAAACAAATAACTTTTTTCCACGCTGAAAAAGATGGAAATAACTGTGAAAAAGCATTTTTTTAAATAAGGTTTCTGTTGCATAATTTAAAAATTCTAAATCCACTATAGATTTTTTGTAATAAACTTTGTAACAACTAAAACCGCTTTCCTCTATTTAAGTATGAAAAATTTGATGTGAAATGGCACCGAAATAAAATTAAAAAACCATAAAATTCAAACACAAAAAATCAAAACAAACGCAAAGGACAAAAAGCATAATATACATAATTTCAAGACAAAATTCCTAAGGACCATTTCCTCAAGAAAACATAAGCAAATACTTGATTTGAATAGAGGAAAGACTGTTTGCTTTTTTCACAGGGAATCTTCTTTTTTAAATAAGCCGACCTTTAAGTTTTTAAACGCTGAGAACTAAGGCATTGTGGGTAAATGTTAAAAGGATCCATTAGATTCCTTGTCTTTTTTTAAAAACCTATATGGAAATTTTTTACACAAATTTGATGTTTTGGTACAAGTTCCAAGTTTTTTTTAATCAATAAGACATAAACGTCTTAAGACATGAATAAAATGTAAAGGAGGCCATATTAAATATAGTACTTTCTATATATAGTAGAAAAGAAGTTAAGTCAAGTGATGCAAAAAACCTAAAGATTCTAGCTTTTATAAAAAAAGATATGAGAATGATGTTCATGAAACTACATTTTTCAAACGTCAAATATTTTTCGTTGCGCAACAGAATCGTTAATCTAGATAACGAACTTGTGCGCAATAACTCTAAGCATAATTAATTCGACGTCAGCAAAAATAAAAACAAAATAATGTTAACATCATTTAATTGGTTATTAAATGTGTAAGTACATTTTTTTGAGCTATAAAATTTACTTGTGTAACTTACATAGCCTTTAAATTACATAGCTTACAAATTAATAAAGTTTGAAATGTTGCATCAAATCACTGCTTGAATGCATTAAAGCCAAACATGATTGGTAGTGAGTATATACAAATCTATTTATGGTAGAGAACATAAACAAAGCCCAAAGCCCAAAGCCCAAATTATCTAATGAAGTTCTTGAAATTTTAGTTGATAGGATCATCGAAGCCATTAACAACCACTAATATCCTTTTTCTTCTTTCTATGCCACCTACTTTCATTAGGATCAAAACCTTTTCTGTCATCACCAAAGACTGCCCATTCAGGTGTTGGAGCTAAATAATCCATATCCGAAAATGTTTTCTTTCCGTTTGAATCTTCATAAGCTTTAATCTAAAATAAAATCCACATAAAAATAAATTAAAAGCAAATGAAAAAATAAATTAAAAGCAAAAGAAATAAAAGCAAATAAAATTACCATGATATATTAAAATAATAACAAATGATTATTTAAAGTTGAAATCAATAAAGATTTCATTTAGACTAAAAGTATTTTGTAAATTTAAACCTAAAAAATGTTATGCTTTTTTAACTTTCTTGGATATTTTCTCTTTCTTAAGCAAAAAATGGAAGTATTAAAGTACGAATTAAACACTTTGGCGAAACCAAAAATTTGTTGAATTCGCGAATTTAACAAATTCTGACCCCATTTAAACAAATTGGTTTTTACGTTAACACAGTAGTTCGAAGGTTCGTGACAAACATCTTTTAAAACTCAAGATGTAAACATATTAACAACAAAACAACAAAGAGAGACAACACAAATATAGTTAGAATCAACACAACTACAACACAAATATAGTTAGAATCTAAGCATTCATATAGGTATTCATCCTAGTGTTTTAAAAAGTGGATTTTATCACTTTTATTATTATTAGTTTCTGATCAAGTTTTTACGTGTTTAAAACCAATATCACACCTAACCACAAGATAGGTCTTGCTATACTATATATTTGTTGTGTTAAACCATTAGTTTACCCATAACCTTTTACCTTGACATTAGCATGAATTTGTAAAAAATTGATCACGTGACTAGTCTTTAGGAAGTACAATACATTACTTAGTAATATTTGCTCGGCCCTTGTTAAACCCTTTTGTTTTTATCACTTGACCTAAAGCTAAAAGCTTACAATTAAAAAAATAAAGAATCATATGCTGCTTAAGAATTCCTTTTAAAGCCCTTTCCTTGAGTGACTGGAAAATACAATGCAGAGTAGCTAAAAAACTAAATAATAAAATACTTATGAAATAACACAAAAACAACAATTATTCCAAAATTAACAAATGCGAATTATAAAACTTTTCTAAAAAACTTCATGAAATTCTCAATACTTTGTTAAATTCTTGATAATTTCCTTATACTTCATCTAGTTTTTTTAGTTATTTTAAATAACTCCTTAAGTTTCAGGTCACGCCAGAACCATCATGGCCAAACAGCAACTGGTAAGATAATTTGTTGCTTTAAAGGTCTCGCATTTTTATGCTAAAGGTAAGAGAATTTAACTCTGATTTAAACAACTCCGCCAAAAGTAGGCTTTATAGTAGAGTAAAAGTTAGAGATGGCGTCTCAATAAAAAGACTTATCTGTGCTATAAAGCGTATGGATGGTATCACTGTTAATACCTTTGGTAAAATTTGTTAAAGCCACATAAGGATCTTAATTACAATTTAAGCTTAATTAGCATGACAAGGCAACTGTTTATTGCATAGGTTGCATGCACAACCTATATTTAAGTTAAGTTCTCTCTAATAAGTTGAATTGTGACTTTAGCACAAAAAACATTCAACACAAAAAACCATTATTAACAACAAATTGTTTTAATTTTTACAAGCCTTCGTCTTCTTTAAACTTTTTTATCTCTAGAATATTACCTTTTGCAAAATTCACGAAACTTATTTGCTTGTGTAGAGGTGTGCAGGTATTCACACACATTCTTATATACATATATGGATATACATACTGGTTTAAGTATGAATGTGTATACATGTGTATGACCGTCTATTAATAAAAGTGCAAAAAAAAAAAGCAAACATATAAACCTATCCAAAGAACAGGAGGAAGAGGTGCTCGAATGCATAAAATACTTCAAAGAAATTTTTGTGAAGTGGAGGAGGGAGAAGGAAGTGAAGGAGGCAGAAGAAAAAATGGTTAATGACTTGTGTCAGGCCTTACTAGAAGATAAAATAAGATCTCCACAAATAATTGAAGAGGGAAAAATTAGGCAGAGTTTGGACCACAATCCTTCACATACAATTATAAAAAAATAAAATATAAAATTTTAGATGAGAAATTACACATAGGGGCCATCCATAAATGTCCGTAAATAGTAGGGGTAGGGGGTACTGAAAAGTTTGATAAGAATTAACAATGGGGAGAGGGGAGGAGGGCGTTAAGACCAAAATCATGTCAATTAAAAAAAAAATAATTTAAGTTTATATGAGCAGATTTTTAAGGTATACACATCTACAAAGTGATAAAGAAATGGCATATTTGCTTTGTGGGGAGTTCAATGTAAGTTTCTCAGAGACATTAAATAAATTAAAAATTTAAAAACTTAGGGGTAGAAAAAAAGTAATAAAATGCAAGCACAGTTCAAAGCCACCTTCTTAAAATATATATGATAATTATATATCACTGTAATATCCTATATATATATATATATATATATATATATATATATATATATATATATATATATATATATATATATATATATATATATATATATATATATATATTTTAATTTATTTTAAATTTGTTATATTATTTGGTATTCTACTCTCACTATCCTTATTATTTCTTCAAAAATATTAGTGCTTTACAAATTTGAGTGAGGTATATACCTAAGTTCTGGTTCTAAAATTTAATATATTTTGCCGTAACCACATCTAGCGGGATAGCCTAATGTCCGTTTTGTCATTGTGGTGTACATTGGATAAAATCGGAGCTCAACAGCCACAAAGAATAAATTTTTTTGTTTATGCGACACAATGATCGCAAAAAGTGACCAAAGAAGCTATCCATTTATGTAGACTTGGGAGATGTGAAAATAAAAACAGATTGAAGATGATGTCATTTAAGTAAAAAAACATAAATTAATGTAAAGACCTTAACATTGCCTTAAGGCAGTGTAAAGGGTATTTTAAGTTGGGTTTTATTTCTTCTAGTTTTTTCCTGAAAAAAGCAAACCCTACAACTTAGCAGGGCAGTAGTACTAGGTTACATGATACCAGTAACAATTTATTTCAAACAATTTACAACAGTAAAAAAGCAAACCCTACAACTCAGCAGGTTCAGTAGTACTGGGTTACATGATACCAATAAAAAGGAGATTGTGATGATCCTGAACCTGACCTGGAAAGCCTGACAAAGCAAATAAGTTTCATGAATTTTGCAAGAGGTAAGATTCTAGAGATAAAAAAGTTACTTTAAAGAAGACGAAGATTTGTAAAAATTAAAACAATTTGTTGTTAATGATGGTTTTTTGTGTTTAATATTTTTTTGTGCTGAAGTCACAATTCAAATTACTAGAGAGAAATAAACTCAAATAAAGGTTGTGTATGGCAACCTATGCAATAAACAGTTGTCTTGTCCTGCTAATTAACCATTCATAACTAAAAACTCCTTAACAATTTGTGGCCTTAGCAATTGGCAGCAAATTATGTTGTAGACTTACCAGTTGCTGGTTGGCAACTTTTTAGCAATTGGTTTTTAGCAATAAGTTAATAGTAAACTTTCTAGCAACAGTAATTTCCATTGTAAAAAAGTTTTGTCTAAAGTCAAAGCTTGCTAAAGGTCACAAAATCTTGTACTTCATCTCAAAAATTAGGTGCCAGAAACTCTCACATCTTAAGTGACAGTGTTCGCTGATGATACTACTATTTATTTTTGTTTTGATGAGAACTTCTGATTGATTCTAAATACTCTCTGACTGCTTGGAGGGAGGATTTGAGCTTGAAAAGGATCTTACTTCTGCTATAGCACAAGGTTCAGTGACTAAAACTCTATTTTTTTAGCTAATCATTGTCACAACAATTTAGATTTTTCTATAATAATGAATGGTAGTGTACTTGATAATTCATCCACCCTTTGTCTTTTAGGATAATATCTTACTTCAGATCTTTCTTAAAAACTACATATCAAATCAATTTTCTTGCCACTTTGTTATTCCGGTATTCTTTATCTCTATATATTTCTAATCTGTCTTTATATTGAATACTGTTGCCATATCTGGAGCAGATCTTTGAATGATACACTTTCTCTTTTAGATAAGGTACAAAAACGGATTGCAAACAAAGTTGGAACTGCTCTTGCAGCCAACCTTCAAGCGTTGTCACATTGTTGTAATGTTGCTTCTCTTTCTCTTTTTTGTAACTACTCCAACAACGCTGCTCTAAAGAACTAGCGTCTCTTGTGCCATTTACTAAAATTCATTCTTGTGTTACTCACCATTCAATTAAGTCTCATCCTTTTACTGTGACTGTTTATAACTGCTCCAAAAAATCTTATTCGCCTCGTTTTACCTATCACTAATCATAATCCTAGCATTAACCAATCAATAGCAAGTTAGCATTTACTAAAGTTGCTTTTATTTTTTTTAATTCTCTACCTCTCCAAATATTATATTTGTCCTTATATGGAATACTGTTGTCATATTTGATCTGGTTATTCTTATAAAGCCCACTCTTTCTGCTTTAAACTTTGTCCCATCATAGTAAGATTGTATCTTTTTTCTTTACTTCTAACAAATATTGCAATATTTACAGCAAGCTTTCATCTCATTGCTAGCATAGTTTTAATTTTTTCTACTCATCTGTTTAAGGTGTAAATGCTAGGGCCTTTGACAAATTATAATTATTTTTCAGTGATATGATAGTTTTCTTCACATCTGGGGTTAGGTTGGGGTGTATAACCTCTTTCCTCTAACTAAGAACTATTTGTACTCCTCCTTCAATCTTTTCAAAAAAAAGTTTAAATTGTTTGATGCAGCAGAGTTCCATACCATATTGAGTTTTATTTACATTTGTATCTGTTAGAGTGGTTCTTTATCACCTTTGTCCCACAACCCAAAACCCAATCATGGCTAACTCATCATTTAGCTAAAAACTATTTAGAACTATTTGTGCTCCTTCTTCAATCCTTTCAAAATAAAAATTAAATTGTTTGACACCATTTACTATTTTAACATTTTAATGCTCTAAAAACTTCAAATTTTCCTTCATGTTTTCCTGACTTTTATTTACACAATTTATAGTTTGAAAGTTTGTCTGCTCCTAAACTCATTTCTTTACTTCATAGTAACTTATAGTTGTTTATTTTTTTTTTACTTTCTAGTAACTTCTAACTTATAGTTGTTTATTTTTTTTTTACTTTCTAGTAACTCCTAACTCAAACTTTATTTTCTAGTAACTCCTAACTCAAATTATACTTTCTAGTAACTCTTAACTCAAAATTTGTTTACTTTTGGCAGTGGATTCGTTTAAAAAAAAAATTAGGTTAGGCTATCTAGTCTACTAACATATTTACTAAAATAACTCCTAATTTTAAAATACTAAATTTAACTCTAAATTAAAAAAATCTCTCTGGTTGTATTGCGCTTAACTTCTCTGCTCGGTGGCCTTGTTTGTGAGGTTTCATGTTTTGGAATTATAAAGTTGAGAGAGGGTTGTTAACCACAATCAAGTAGCCCTCTCGGCTTTGGGAGGTGAATTACTATAAAAAACAACAACAAGGAATTCAAGATAGAGTTCAAAAATTAAGAGTTAAAAATCTAATTTTAACTCTTGGTTAACTAATTGTCTGTTTTCTAATAATAGAAGTCTAATGTTTTAATAGAAGTCTAATGTTGTCCATCATTATTAGCAATCTTACTAATAACACTAATCTTAGAAGAAAAAAATATTCATAAAATTTGTTTAAACAATTATAACAAACTAATGGTTAAAATAAAATATGCAGTAGTTATATACATATATTTATTTTATTTTATTTTACTTCACCTCCTCAAGGCCGAGAAGGCCACTACAGACGAGGAGGCTACTTATTTTGTGGCTATAACCCTCTCTCAACTCTATAACTCCGAAACACGAACCTTGACGAACAAGGCCGCTGCGCGGAGAAACGAGTTGAGCGCGGTACTACCAGGGACGTGGTGGGGATCGAACTCGGAACCACTCGTTTATGAAGCGAGCGCTCTACCACTACACCACATACCATAACTATATAATATATACATATATAACTTTGCAGTAGTTTATATTTATATTATACATATATAATATAAATAATATAAAATATATAAATATTATTAAAATAAATAATATATAATACTATATATGTATATATCTAATATATACTATAAGTTATAGTTATATAAATAATATATATTATATATGTATATATCTAATATATACTATTATATATTTATATATGTATATAACTACATGAATAATAATAACTAATTATAAACAACTGAAATTAGAAAAAACTTAATTACTTAATTTGGATTTAAAGATAAAAAAAAAAAGTTATCAATAGCTGAAATACATGTTCTTAGCGCCCAAAAGGCAACATTATTAGTGAATATGTTAAAAGTTAGCAAAATATGTAAATTAAAAATAAAATTTTCCTTCTTCAACTTCACATAAAAAGTTCTTTTAAAACAATACTACATAGGTATAAATTGCTGTAGTCCAGTCATTTATAGCACTATATGCAGAAGTTTCTATTGTGAGGCTACTTCTTCTTGCAACTTGATTAAATCATAATTGGGATTGAATTGTAAAAAATCATAACTGGGATTGAATTGTTTCATTTGCTCATAAGTTTACAGTTACATCTAGTTGGTGCTTTCTAAATTTATTCTTTTTATTTTTTCTAAACTTATGCAGGATTGTAATGCTAAAACTTGCATTTTTCTTGTTTGCATCACTGCAAAATAAAAGATTTTGCTGCTTTTACTTTTATTGTATTAAGTATTAGCACTATTTTATTATGTATTTAGTACAATAAAAGCATAAAGTAAATTTAAGAAAGTCTGTTAATAATGAAGTTTGCTACTTTACTTAATGCCAACTACAAGTACCATTTTTAATTTTTAATTCATCCCACACCAATAATTAAAAAAACTAAAAAAAATATTGCATGTGAGCCATAAGTCACAACCACCTAAGGCAATTTTTTTTAAAACAATTTTTTTTTCAGTTTACTTTGCTTATTAATTTTTAAGAATTCTTCGAACATCACTTGAAAAAAAGTTACTTATTTGTTTGATTATTAAAGTTATTTGAATCTTATTCTTGTTTTCATTAAATTATGTATAAAAACAACCACACAAAATTTTTTTCATTATTTTACATAAATTAGGTTAAAAGATCTATGTTATTTTAAACAAACTTTTGGGTGTAGCTAAAGTGTGACACCCCAAAATCTCAATTGCACAGGCCCTAGATAAAACCTAATTCATACTTAATGTTTATTTATAAATTTAAATTAAAAATGTAAAAAACTTACTAATTCATGATACTTTGCATAATCAATCCAAGTATGCCACTTATTGTTTATTTTGAACTAAATATTTATAAATAAATAAATATATATATACACATACATACATACATACACACATAAATAAACACACACAAATATGTATATATATGTATATATATAATTCATAGATAATTTAAAATGGTAATTTTAAATTATCTATAAATCATTAAAATTGTAAAGTGTGAAAGAGATTAAAAAGAAAATTGAAAAGAATAAATCAAAACTATAGTTGTAAGTTTAACAGAAAAACTTTTGCAAACTTTTAAAATAACAACTTTAATGGTCTTTTAAATATTGTGATAGAAATTGTTTTTCCAAGGGTGAATAAGAGATTTATAGTGGTAGAAAATAGAAAAAGGAACAATAAATGGCAAGCACAATAAAGAAGCAGATGCAAACTTTGCAATTGATTGTATATATAGTTTCCATGAAAGATGTGAATGATAACTTGAAAAGACATAAAGTAGAGGACTCAGTAATGGTGTTGCCATTTAAAGTTTGTTTCACATCAAAATAGATATCAACAATATCGAGATAATTATTAACAGTTCAGGGCGCGAAAAATCGTTTTTTTTAAATAAACGTTGACGTTCGTTTCTTTATTTATTGACGAACGTCTAATTTAAGAGGTATGTCAAATATCCACCCCCCCTTCCTCCACACATACACACTTTTTTTTATTTTTTTTTTTATATTTTTTTTTAAGAGAAATTCAAGATATAGAGGACTTTTTCATTAATAGATGGTTGCGCACCTCCACTACGAACCCGTGTGTCGGCCAGAATAAGCCAGTTTCATTTTAACTTCTTTAAATTTTTTTTTTTAAATTTAAATAACTTTTTTATTTAATTATAAGGGAGTTTTATTTTCAAATTAATTTTATTCTAGTTAATAAGATATATAATAATTAGATATATCAAAGATACTTATCGAATTTTATCAATTTTTATTAACTTAAAACAATTTTTCACGCATTTGCAAAGTGTGCGCAAATTAATGATAACTAATATGCAATAAACTTTTCACTGTAAACTGTTATCTATTAATGCAAAATAGTGAATTTTTCTCAATTTAGTTTGTTAAATTACAAAAAAAAAGATATAAACTTTATAAAATTTAAATAAAAGGGAACTATATAAAAATAAAATAAAAGTTATTTTGACATTTTTATTTTTTAAATATTTAAAAATAATAATATAGTATTAAGCATTTAATAAGTTATTAAATTTATAATTTAATAAGTTACAATTAAATACCTGATATGCTATTATTATATTTATAATATTAAGTATTTAATAAAAAAATATTATTTTATTGGTTGTTGTTAAACGCGCAGTAAAAAATGAAAACTATAATCAACATAAAAGTTCTATTAAATCTATTAAATTTTATATAATTCTGCAAATTTTTTTAAAATTAAAAATTTGTTTTACACATAGGCTTTTAAATGTCTCTAGGGTTAAAAAAAAGTTAAAGAGAAAATATTTGCACCAAAGATTAGGTACATATTTGATACTATATAGGTGTTTTTTACAAATTTTCAAAATTATTTTTGGACACCCAAAAAAGTTATGACCAATTTTATCAAAATTGTTGAATATTTCTAAATTAAAAAATTAAAAAATAAAACTGTTTTGTTTATGGTTATTTAGAGATTTCATTGATGATTGATATTAATGATATATAATGATAACCAATGACATTAATGATATATGATGATAACCAGTAACATTAATGATACATGATGATAACCAAAATCATTAATTATATATGATAACCAATGACATTGAACAACTATTATTTTAGAAACTCATTTTTTTTTTGCAAAAATACTATCACAGCTCACGGGCAACAACAATGGGGGGCCAAGATCAAACCCATTGTGTCAGTGTATTGTTTGCAAAACAGCACGCTATGATCCAATTACCAAAGGTGATGCATACTCTTGGGCATTTTCATTCCTACTGGAGTAACCTCCAGTAGCACAAGATTTTTTACCATTGCAGGGTCCTGTCAAAGCCAGCGTTGTTGGCAATTAATAGGGAGTGGAATCTCTCACTCGAGCACTTGCACTGGTCAAAATGAAAAAGAAAACCTTAGTATATCTCTGATTCAGTTTCCTCGTGCAGCAGAGATCATTGCAACCGACATTATAAAACCTGACATAGGACCTGGAAGGGCAAAAAGTCAATAAAATCTAGTCTTTCAGAGAAACTTAGTGAGCATGATAAACATTTGACATCCTTTTATAGCGCAACAAATATGCTTTTTGATGTAACAAATGTTGAAAACCATACAAGGAAAGCTCATCATGGAATAGTGTATTGCCATAATATTTCTGGATTAATTGATCATATACTTGAGAAATGTGAACTTTCAAATGAGTATATGATCAAAATAAAAATTGATTGAAGTGGAGGTTTTCTCAAATGCTAATTCTGCATGAACATAATCGCTAAAATAACCAAGAAAAACAAAAACTTTGGTGTTCTAAATAAGCTTGTTTTCAATCTTTTCAAGATTCTGTGTAAAGAAACTCATAATTTCCAAGATTCTGTGTAAAGAAAATTTTTTGTTTAATCTGTAAATGAATCTTATAAAAACTTTAAACAAATTTTAGATTTGCTTGCTCTCACAACAGCTGTAGACATGAAAATGGCTAACACATTTCTCAGAATAGGCTCTGCTGAATCCACACATATATGTCCCTGGTGTGAAACTTCAAAAAATGATTTTGGAAAGCCAGGTTTGACTAGACAGTTAAGAACACTTGGGATGACTAGATAATTAAGAACACTTGGGATGACTAGACAGTTAAGAACACTTGGGATGACTAGGCAGTTAAGAACACTTGGGATGACAAGACAAGAACACTTGGAATGACTAGACAGTTAAGAACTCTTGGGATGACAAGAAAAGAACACTTGGGATGACAAGATCAAATGCTCAAAACTATTAAGTAATTTTTGAAATTCACATGAAAAAACAAAACTCTCCGCAGATCGATACAAAAGTTGCATAAACCTCCGTTTAATTGATCTTCCAGATGACACACTTGTTCTTGATTTCCTACTTGTCATAGAATTTGGAATTGCACTTTTGGAATTGCTCTTGGTATTACCAACTGCCTTTATAATCACTTGAACACTATCTTGAATCAACTTTTTGATTCTTTAAAGCTACTGACTGGTCAAATAAATTTGGCATCCAAATGTCTTCAATGCACGGAGAGGAATTCAATGGTAATCAATATTAAAAACTCTTGAATAAAAAATTTTGAAAAAAAATCTTTTTAAAATCACAGTGTCAAAGCTTGTTTTTTGAATTTTCTATTTTTTATTATTATTATTATTACATATATTTTATTATTATTTCTATATATTTTATTATTATTAGAACATTATAATTTGGATTTTTATTAATAATCTATGTTTTATTAGTTGATAAATGATTTTTATTGTGGTTTAAAATTAAGCTTAATTACAACAAGATATTTTAAAATACTTTCAAGATACCAATAATTTTTAGGCTCCTGTAACAAATAAGATCCTAATAATTACAACACATTAAAAGCAAAGGATTTAAAAGTATTTGTAGATTGCTTTTTTTTTTATTTGTCAATACTTTGTTGTTGTGAAAGAGATTCCATATTTTTTTGATAAAATAAGTGCTCAATTCAAGTAACAAACCTTATAGCGTATATATCAGCATACGCTTTATTTGAAAGTAGAAAAGTGAATGATATTAATAGTTTACAATATTACTTTTATTTACGCAAATTACTTCTAGTCTACACTTATAGATCCCTTTAATGAAAATGACTAGAATATGTGAGAAATGTAAAAATTTTTATAAAAAATAGTGACAAGCAACTCAAAAAGTTGTTGGGCAACCAAAACTAACCAACTGGTTACTTTCAGCCGTTCTTCTGGCGACTGACCAAGAGTAGGAGTGTACACCCCTGTTGGTGCATAATAAGATAGTCGCTTCTCACTAACCGAAAATTTGATCCAACAGAGATATTTTTGATATATAAGTTATACTTTTGTTGTATTAGACGCAAGTAATCTGCAATGCTATAACTAGACTGAACAATTAAAGCCCACAGAAAAATATTAAAAAAATTTTTATCGAAAAAACTTTTTATATAAAGGAGGATAAGTAATAAAAACAAAGAAAAAGGATCAGACCTTAGCATCAGACAACCTTAGCAGCAGACCTTTTTTACATTGATTTCTTGCAATAAGAAAGATTGTAGAAAGCTGCACAAAAAACCATTAATTAGAGTGAAACTTAAATTAAAACAAGAAGGAATAGAAGCTTTTTCTCCTAAAACAAGAAGGAATAGGAGAAGGTTTAGGAGTATATAGGAGTAATAGGAGTAATAGGTTTAGGAGAAGCTCCTAAAACCGAGTGATTATAAGATATACAGTTTTTAACAGAGATAAAAGAAATCAGCCTAAAGACTATTACAAAGAAAATAACAAAAAAATCCAACTCAGCTGCAATATTAATTTCACTCATAAGGTAGAATAAAATAGCTTGACAAGGTAATCCAAGAAGAGGTAATAGTTTTAGTGAGATCATAAAATCATCTGAACCTTCAAACAAGAAAGAACAAGTAGAAACTGAGCACAAGCTATGGTAAAAGAAATAACAATCTAGGAGTAAAGGTAACTGATTTAGGTTATCAGGAACTTAAGTCAAAAAGACGGTCAAAAACTAAGCATGTGGAACATGTGTCTATTGGAATACGGTACTACTAATACTCTGATATATAAGATTTGTTGATGGAATCAGCTTTTCTCTCACAGAGTTTGAGCTCACAGAGTTTGAAAAATCTTACAAACAGATGGCGTCAGAGTCATTAAACTGAGTTTTAGAGATGTACCCTAATTAAGAGATTAAAGAAAGAGTTTCCAAAAAAGCCCAAGCAAAAACCAATGACTAGAATCAAGATCCAGTATTTATCATTATAGACATTGTAAAACAGGTTTACATCTACACTAACCTATATAACAAGGCTGGTCAACAGAATTGTTATTGACAACAAAAATTAATAAATTGCAAATATCATCTAGCTATCCTAAAGAAAATAACTAGAGTATAAAAAATGACAATGTGCCAATAATCAATTATCATTTAGAAGAAAATGGAGTTCAAACAATTTGAAAAATGCCATTATGTTTAAGCTATTTACAATGATTTATTTGATTATATGAGAGAATTGTGATGACAATTACAACCCATCAGTTATTTATAGTAAAAACAACTTGAATTATAATTTATATTATAAGTTTCATAATGAAATATAAATAATGTAAATGACCCATAGTTTATAATTAAAAAGAACAACTAAAGTAAAACATTTTAATAATGAATTATCAAAAACTAAATTCTCGCAACTTAAAAAAAGTCAGATAAAATCTTATATTTCTAATGCAACTTATTAAAACTGGCATTAAAATTAAAAATTATTGCCATTAACATTATAATTGGAAATATTATTATTTTTTCAAATATTATTATTTTAAAATGCAACAAGAAAATAAATTACTCTTTTATGACATAGAAGAACACAATTTGAATGCTCGTGTTCTGACGCTAACTCATAATCAGGAAGAGATTCAGCTAATGTTTTGACAAAACTTACAACCTATAATAATAAAAACCTATGAAATTACCTTTGAAGAAAAAAAAAGTATTTTATTATAGTATATTATATAAAATTATGTTATATAATATAAAACAAAAACTTATTTAATTAACAAGAAGAAAAAAAAAAAAAAATGTAGGGCTACTTCTTCATGCCATGGAATATTTTCCATGGTCAAACTTGATGCTTTTGATTCTCCACAATAGGTTACACCCTAAATGTAATCAAAATATTCTACATCTTAAATGCAATAAAAATATGTTAAACCATAAATATAATTATGTTAAACCTCAAAAATACAATGATAATTTGTTACAACCTATATGCAATTAGGAGTATGAAACAATATTAAAACTAAATAATTAAAACTTAGTTAATACTTGGAATAAGGCATTTCATAAATAAAACACCTACCTTGACTTCAATAAAACCTGGTTGTCCAAGACTAACTAATTTTGCGTAGGATTCAATTTCTTCTGTATTGAAAGCTTTAACTAGCGTAAGCCGGTACACAGTCCGTTGACCCTTGATATTTTTAATAATAAATTGCAAAACTTTAAAAAACAATATTGTTAAGTCTAAGTAATAAAATTCTACTGTCTACTAATGTCACAAAACTGATCTACCTAATCTATTACCTAGTTTACAAAGTTAGTTTACATAAATTTTAACAACTTTTAAACGTTTTTTTAATATTTTGCTTAATTTAACTTATATAATTCAAATTCTAATTATTTTAAAGATGTCATAATTCAAATATAATTCAAATTCTAATTATAATTATATAATTATAATTATATTTATAATTCAAATATATAATGTATAATTCAAATGTATAATTCAAATTCTAATTATTTTAAAGATGTCAAGAGTACATTAGTGGTGTAGTGGTAGAGAACTTATCTCATAAGCGAGAAGTTATAAGTTTGATTCCCACCAAGTTCCAGGTAGTACGCTTAACTTGTTTCTCCATGCAGTAGCCTTGTTTGTCAATGTTTGTGTTTGGGAGTTATTGAGTTGAGAGAGGATTGTAACCACAATTTAAGTAGCCTTTCCGACTGTATTGGCTTTCATGGCTTTGGAGAGGTGAATTAACATAAATAAAAAAAAAGCTACACTAAATTTTGGTTACAAGCCATTATCAAATTTGTAACTCTGAAAATAAACCTTGACAAACAAGGCTGCGCAAAGAAGCAAGTTAAGTGTGGTGGCACCAGGGATGTGATAAAGATCAAACTTAGAACTTTTTGAATACAAAATGCTCACTACACCACTATTTACTCATGCCAATTTCGACTGTTTTATAAACAGCTGAAAATCAGCTAAAAATTGAAATTTTTCTTTTCCAAATAACTGATTCAGTTGTGATTGAAGTAAAACTATATAAAAATAAAATATACTTTCGACTCTTAAATAAGAAAATATTTGTTATTTTATAGTATTAAAAAGTAAATTTGAAGCAATGTGAAACAGTGTTTAGATTGCATCACTTGAGATTGACATCACATAACATGCAATTAGTAAATAAACTCTATACTCACTGTGTGAAGAAAAAAAGACATCAATTACTGAGAAAACTAGATGTAAATATGATTTATCCATACAAAATGTTTAACACAATTCACTTAAAAACAATCTTCTATATTTTAATTAAAATTAATAATAAAAAACTCCTTAACTTTTAATAATTTATGAATAAAATGTAATTAAAAAAACCTTTTCAGATAAAGCCGATAAACTGTCTAAGAATCGTTGCCAGTAGTCACGAAATAGAGGCCTGTCGATTCGTTTTAAACTTTCTTTTGTTGCAGCATCAACACTTACATAAAGCTGAGTTACAGGCTTTAACTGTCTGAAATTTACAATTGTAAAAGTTATTATAATCATAATATGAAAAGTATTTTAAACAAAAAGTATAAATCATTTTGAAGTAAAAAAAAAATTTATATTTTTAAATACTTGATAGCATCTGGAAATTGAGCATTGGTTACCAAAAATGTAGAAATTTTTTTTCCGTGCAAAAGATTTATTAGCTTGTTGATTTCTGGGTACATTATTGGTTCTCCTAATTATATAAAAACATAAATTATTTATATCCTATTTATTTGAAAACATAAGTAGATACAAAACACACAATTATATAAAAACATAAATTATTTATATCCTATTTATTTAAAAACATAAGTAGATACAAAACACACAATTATATAAAAACATAAATTATTTATATCCTATTTATTTGAAAACATAAGTAGATACAAAACACACAATTATATAAAAACATAAATTATTTATATCCTATTTATTTGAAAACATAAGTAGATACAAAACACACAATTATATAAAAACATAAATTATTTATATCCTATTTATTTGAAAACATAAGTAGATACAAAACACACAATTATATAAAAACATAAATTATTTATATCCTATTTATTTGAAAACATAAGTAGATACAAAACACACAATTATATAAAAACATAAATTATTTATATCCTATTTATTTGAAAACATAAGTAGATACAAAACACACAATTATATAAAAACATAAATTATTTATATCCTATTTATTTGAAAACATAAGTAGATACAAAACACACAATTATATAAAAACATAAATTATTTATATCCTATTTATTTGAAAACATAAATTAAAAACAAAACACACAGAAAAAGATGAGCTCTTTTTATATATCAATAAGAATTTTGCAAAAAAATTTATTCAAAACTAACATAGCAAAATCTGTTTCCTTATTGTGAAAAAATTTATTTTACCATTTAACCACATTTACTTGATGTTTTTGAAGAAACATAATATAAAACCCTTACAAAAATAACACAAAAGTGGTAAAACATTTACCCACAAGTGATAAAGCACAATGTTGAATATCCATAGCTTCTTGGAATCTGTCTAACTTGACACCTGGAACGCCTGAAAAGTATAAAAACAAAGCATTTTCAAATAGTAACTTATTATATGTAAAAAACTTTAATATTAAAATAAAAAATTGTGCAGGCTTAAATAAAAATTTTATAATAAATTTTTCTTTCTTATAAAATAAGTATTAATTCAAAAATTCTTGTAAATTTTAGATCAAGAAAAGATCAAAGTACTGTAATTAGTACATTGTATATTATTTATTATTATTTAAAAAAAAAAAAAACAACCTACCAGCCAAAACTTGTCAGCTCCTGTCAAAATTTGTTTTATTAATAGTTTGCATTTTTAAGTATTTCTAATACTGAATAAAAAGTACTCAGGTTAAATGTCGTAGTGGTTGGAAATTTAAATGTAAACCACATATACCAAACTAACATATACCAAACTAACATATACCAAACTAACATATACCAAACTAGAGTAGAGTTATGAAAATCTGAAGAGAAACATAGAGACTAAAACAATGATGATGATGGCGATGATAATGATGATCATAATGATGATGATAGTACCATAAATGAACAAACCCAGGTCAGGATAATCAAGATCAATCCCGCTACTGGTATCACGTAACCCAGTACCACCTGCCACAAGCCCTGCTGCCTTGCCGAGTGTGCTCTTCTTAAGCAAAGGCTAGGAAAAACAAACCCGACTAAAAATTCCCCTGCCTTGGGGCTCTTGGTTGAGTAAAGGCTAAAGATGGTGTCTCGATAAAAATACTCATCTTGGGCAGATGTTAACTGCATCCAGCTACTGTCTTGTAGAAGGCCTCCTAGGCAAAGACTTTAGGGGTAAGCAGAAAAATTCTGCTAACCAGCCTCAA
The DNA here is from genome assembly GCF_022113875.1 of Hydra vulgaris. Lineage (NCBI taxonomy): Eukaryota > Metazoa > Cnidaria > Hydrozoa > Anthoathecata > Hydridae > Hydra > Hydra vulgaris. The sequence goes on from NC_061165.1 coordinate 44,921,824, forward strand.
ACCCCTTCTTCATCTATTAGGCTGGCGTAGATGTAACCTGTGTTACATTGTTTCCTGCCTAGGATGATGAATGCTGGATCTCCTTGACTCTACTCATAGAGTTTTGCTTATGCCTCCTTGATAATGGCTATGCAACTCTTCCTGTTATCTCCATATGAGAGTACAGCTCTAAAACTCAGTTTAATGGTTCTGAGGCCGGCTGGTAGTAAGGTTTCCCGAACTCTGTGGTAGCTCTCAGAGAGGCTGATTCCATCAACAGCTGCAAAATATCAGAGTATCAACAGTGCCATGTTGCGCATGGATGGTGTCCCTGTTAATGCTTTTGGTGTGCATTGTCAAGGCCACATAAGGAGCCCTATGTCACAGCTTAGGGTTAATTAACAGGACTGAGACAACTGCATAGCTCATTGATTAGGAGGCTGTGCTCTATCTATGAATGAGTCAAGTTCTCATTAAACCCAATCATGACCAAAGTAACCAAAAATTTAAAACCTAAAAAACCATCACTACCACCTAAATATTTTAATGAATCTTTTACAAATATTCGCGGTCTACGAAGCAACTTTCCATCAGTTGAGTCTTACCTCCTGCAAAATTCAACAGACTTGCTTGCACTCAGTGAAACAAATTTAAGTTCTGCAATTCCTTCTTCAGATGTCAGTGTTGATGGGTACTATCCTTTGATTCGTAAAGACTCAAACAGTCACAAGCTAGGTTTAGGGGTATACATACGCATTAATTCCCCTATTTGTCGTGAAATCAGGTTCGAATCCTTGGACCATTCTTTTATGTGCTTTCGCCTAGCACCTCTTTACTCTATCACCTTTCTCGTTGTTCTTTATCATTCTCCTTCTTCCCATGATTGCACTCTCTTAGATGTTATCTCTGATCAAATTGACCATGCCCTCTCTCTTTACCCCTCTGCCAATATTGTTGTTGTTGGTGATTTTAATGCCCATCACACTGAATGGCTTGGCTCTAACACCACTGATCCTGCTGGCACTAAAGCCTTTAACTTCTGCGTTTCTCAATCTCTTACTCAGATAGTTAACTTTGTGACTCGTTTTCCTGACAACCCTAATCATTTACCTTCACTCCTTGACTTATGTCTTGTCTCTGACCCTAGCTTATGTTCAGTTTCTCCCTTTTCTCCCTTAGGTGGTTCTGACCATGCGATGATCTCGATAAATCTTTCTTCTCGTACTTCTTTTTTGGGCTCACCTTATCATCGCACCACCTTCTATGACCCTAAAGCTGACTGGGATTCCTTTCGTGATTTTCTTCGTGATGGTCCTTGGGCTGATGTTTTTTCTCTCTCAGCTGACAAATGCGCCTCCTATGTAACCTCCTGGATTCAGGCTGGAATGGAAGTTTTATTCCTTCGCGTCAGTTTCAAGTCAAGCCTCATTCTACTCCATGGTTTTCTCCTTCTTGAGCGGCTGCTATATCCAATCGTAATCATTTTTTTCATCTTTTTCAAAAGAACAACTCTTTTGAGAACAAACAGCTATTTATTATTGCAAGAAATTGATGTAAAAAGGTGCTTTCTGATGCTAAACTCCATTATTCTCAGTTCACTAAATCTCGCATCTTATCACAGAAGTTAGGCTCTTTTGGAAAATCTTCAACAGCATTATTAACAAGGGCAGATCTAACATTCCATCTCTCATTCATGGGACTGATCTTATTACCTCTCCCAAGGATAAGGCAGAACTATTTGCAAAGAACTTTTCTTCTAATTCCACTCTTGAATCTTATGGACATTCTCTTCCTTCCATTCCAGTCAAACAGGTTGACCCATTGTTAGACATTCAAATCACTCCGGCTTCTGTTGCTAAAGTCATATCTTAATTAAACTCGTCTACAGCATGTGGTCCAGACAACATTCCTGTCACAGTCTTGCAGAATTGTTCTCCAGAACTTTCTTCAATTCTCTCTAAACTATTTAACAAGTGTTTGACTGAGTCTTGTTTTCCTGCTTATTGGAAACTGGCATCTGTAGTTCCAATATTCAAAAACTCTGGAGAAAATTATGACCCCTTCAATTATCGTCCAATCAGTCTTCTTTCTGTTATTAGCAAGGTCTTTGAGTCTTTGATCAACAAATTCCTCACATCTCATCTTGAGTCAAATAAACTACTGTCAGACAATCAATACGGTTTTTGATCCTCTCGCTCTACGGCCGACTTGCTAACTGCTGTAACTGAAAGATTTTATCGTGCATTAGATGGAGGCGGGAAGGCTAGGGCTGTTGCTCTCGACATATCTAAAGCTTTCAACAAAGTTTGGCATGCTGGTCTTCTCCATAAGCTTGCTTTATATGGTGTTTCTGGGAAAGTTTTTGAGATTATCAAATCATTTCTTTCTAACCGGTTTATTAAAGTCATCCTTGAAGGCCAACACTCTTCTTTGTTTCCATTAACTTCTGGGGTTCCCCAAAGTTCCATCCTGGGCCCTGTTTTGTTTCTTATCTACATAAACGATCTTCCTGACAACCTTTCATCTAAAGTAGCTCTTTTTACTGATGACTCAACTTTATACTCCTGTCTTGACAAAAAGTCTTCTCTTTTCGATCGCCTAGAACAAGCAGCTGATCTTGAATCCGATCTCACTTCAGTAATAGATTGGGGTTCACAGTGGCTTGTGAATTTCAACTCTAAAAAAACCCAGTTGCTTACTGCAAACAACTACCATAATATGGTCAACATTCCTATATTAATGAATGGCAATCCTCTTACTCAGTCGTCCTCTTTACGTCTTCTTGGATTATCGCTTACTACTGACCTTTCATGGAAACCATATAGACAATCGATTGCTAAATAGCCTCTGCTAAGGTTGCTTCTCTTTATCGTGCTCGCCATTTCCTTACTTCTGATTCCATTCTCTACCTCTACAAATCTCTTATTCGTCCCTGTATGGAATACTGTTGTCATATTTGGGCTGGTTCTTCTAACGATTCACTCTCTCTTCTTGACAAGGTCCAAAAACGCATTGTAAATGTTGTTGGACCTGGACTATCTGCTAAGCTTGAACTTCTTTCCTATCGTCATAAAGTTGCATCTCTTTCTCTTTTCTACAAACACTATCATGGTCACTGCTCAAAGGACTTATCATCTCTAGTTCCATCAACTAAAAACCATTCTTGTTTTACTCGTCATTCAGCTAAGTCTCATTCGTTTACTGTATCTGTCCCTGCATGCTCTAAAAACTTTTATTCATCTAGTTTTTTTCTCCGCACTCCAATCCTTTGGAACTCTCTCCCATCTTCATGTTTTCCTGACTCATACAACCTTCAACTTTTCAAGTCTTCTGTCAACCGTTTCCTTGCTCTATAACTCTGTTCTTTTTTTTCCTAGTAACTCGCAACTTAATAGTGGTTGCTTGCAGCCTTGTTGGGAATGAATGCAAATAAAAAAAAAACATGCAAAATTACAAAAGAAAAACAAAACAGTAATAAAAAGCTTTTTTTTTATTTTCGTTGATCTATTAATTAAAGGAAGGTCTACTTTGAGTATCTTCTTTGAGAATCTTCTCTAAGTTTGTGTTCAGTCTATTTTAAAATCTTGTTCCTCAGTGTGGAACTTTTATCTTTAAAAAGATAAATAATAGATAACAAAAAGTTCAAAATGTTTGACTAGAATTGTCTGTAAAAGTGTTTCTTCATAAAGATTATTTTTCAAAACTTATTACTTATTCATTAACACTAATTACTTACTAATTATTTACTAATTACTTACTAATTATTTACTAATTACTTACAAAATTAACTCTCTAAAACTAGAATGAATTCTCTAAATAATCTTTAAAATTATACAAATTCAAATTATAACTTATTTTTTTGTTTTTGTTTTACATATTTGCTATTTAACAAGATTTCACGCCTAAAAAACTCCCAAAATACCTGTATAATAATTTTGTAATTTTCTTTAAATGCAAAAAAGTTAAAATAATACAAAAGATTCAATTACCTTTAAACTGCTTAATCATTTTGTAGTGGTTTTCCATAGCTTTTTCAACAATAATATTTGGATCATCCATTGCCCATTTCCATTCTGTACCAACAGGATTTGTATGATGCCTTTATAAATAGAGTATTTGAAATTCTTCATGAATATTAAGAAAATTTTTTTAAATACACATTTTTATTATTTCCATACACAAAATAATAATAGTAGGAATTGGTCAAATCTTTAAACTGGCTTAATTTTTTTTCAAGTCATAACTACACAGCCTGCTATATGGCTTCTATATGACCCGCTACATAGTAGTAGCTCGATATATAGGTACTAAATAGACTGTGGACTACCCACTTACAATATAGCTTTTATACAACACATAACCTGTTATACTAATGCTACTACTAATGTTTTAAAACAATTTTAAATAATGATCATGTTTTAAATAAATTTTTGTAAGAATCATTAAATTTTATATATCCAAAAACATTTTGGTTGCAAAAAAATAAGTAAGAATAAGTGAATTAATAAGTTGATTTTCTTTGAGATTTATTGACCTTTTTTTTTTTTTTCCTGTTCCTTAGTGTTATAACAGGTGTTGAATTATTAATTATTTTTAACTCTTAGTTAACTTAAAAATAATATTTTTAAATGAAAAATAAAACTGACCTCCAACAAAAAACACATTTATTTGCACAAGCAAGACTTGGTGTAGTTTCCATACATCTATGACTTTCAATACCATAAAATGTGTGTTTGTAACAACCTCCTCTACCTCTCATCATTGACTAAAATTTATCATATTATTACTAAAAATTGAAAGAAGTTTAAACGAAATATTAATAGAACATAAAGTATATATATATATATATATATATATATATATATATATATATATATATATATATATATATATATATATATATATATATATATATATATATATATATGTATATATATATATATATAGTGAAAATTTTTATAAGCAAGCAGCAAACAATCAAAGAAAGCTTTTAATAAAAATACAGTTAACCCCCAGTTATTTGAACTTCCTATGGGAATAAGAATACACTTCAAATAACAGAAATTTCAAATAACTGAAAACTTTCTTTTTAGTGACCTTCTTTGAAGTGATTTCAAATTACTATCAAATTTTAACGAAAGTAAAAAATTAAAAAAAATTAAATGTAGTCTTTTCCCTGTAAAAAAAACAAATTCTTTATAACTTTTTGAAAAAAAATTGTCCATCTTGATTGCTTATTTTATAAAAACATCTTCAATACAAAACTTTGTGATGGTCTAATTTTGCTGCCATTATTGTCAAAAAGGGACAAATATTGAAGTAACTCTAATCCAATCTTTTCTATTATTAATATAGGCAGCTTTTCACCAGCCCCATTTCTAGCTGCAAGACGCAAGCTGATTACAATTTCTAGCTTGCAAGATGCAAGAGCTATTACATGAATTTTGTTAAATTTTACCACTAAACAACATTCACAAATTAAAGGATTTTTTTGAAAGCCGTTGATAAAATAAACTAAACTCATAAGTGTTGTAAACATCCTCCAATTCATGCCTTAAGAGGATCTTAGGAGGATCTAGCCAACCTTCTGAAGCTTTAAAACCTGTTATGTTGAATTTCTTCGCAAAAATTAAAGTTTTTCCCTGATGATGCATCGGCCAATCAGTACATTATGTTAGGTGCATTCATAAAAAATTTATATACAGCCTTGCAATGTGTTTGATTTTTTAAATTAATTTTGAAATGCAATGCTATCTTAAATTGAAAAAAAATTTCGTATATATCTGAAAGGTTTTTGTTTAGGGGAGCAATAAGTCATTTCTAATAAACAAAATTTTTAATAACTGTAGGTTTGAAATGCATATTTGCATGAGTTAGTTAAGGAAAGCTTCTAATTGCCAGTTCAAATAACTGAGAGTTTACAGTATTATTTTGAATTAACCTTTGTCCATCTACATATTTTTACACCAGAATGTGATCCAATAATTTTGTACCCTAAGTTTGTAAAATATTTTCAAAAGTATATTATAAATTTTAGATGTAATAAAAAAGCATTAAATAATTAATAAATTTTAGACATGAAAAATAGATTTGTTTGTAGTATTTTAAGTTTTTTTTTATTATTATCTATTTTTGATATTTTCCATTTTATCTTTGGTTTCAAATATTATTTGTATTTTTATAATCTATAATTACAATACAGTTTTATTTAATCAAAGTAAAAAGAATATATAGTATAACAAGAATGAAATACAAAAAAATAACTAAAAACAAAGAAAAAAAAACGCAACCCTGTTTTTCCAATGACTTTTTCAATAAAGGGGTAACCATCTCACGATTAACTGGTGCAGTTTTTTCTCCTGTAAAGTTTTTTATTTAAATAAATGATAATTTAAAACAATAAAATTGATGATTTTTCAATTTCCTATTTTCAGTTTACATGATCATCATCATAAAGAAAAAAAATTAGAAATAATAAACCACTAACCCACAAACGATTCATCATATTCATCCTGTAAGAATAAAAAACAAAACAATAACATTAAATTTAATTACATTTTTTTAAAGTTTAATTATGTTAAATTTATGTTGACGGTCAAATTTTAAATCTGTGTATTTTTTTTAACCTCTTTTTACTTCCAACAAAGCTGCAAGAAGTTATTGTAGGAGAAAAGATGAAACTTATAGAGCAAGATAATGATTAACAGACAACTTTAAAAATTGCAAATTATATGAATTAGAAAGACAAGATGAAGGAAGCAAATTCCAATGAACTGATATTAGAGGAAAAAAACTAGACAAATAATAATTTTTGAAGCATTTAGGAACAGTCACAGTATAAGAATGAGGCTTAATCGAATGACGAGTAACACAACATTTTAGTTGATGACACACGCTAGCTTTTTAGATAAAGAGATGCAACCTTAGAAGATGCTAGTTTTGCAATAGATTTGATATATGGTTTCCAAGAAAGATCAGGAGTAAGAGTTAATCCAAGAAGATAAAGGGTAAATGACTTATTGAGTACATTACCGTTCATAAATATAACAATTAGCTGAAAAATATTAAGTTTTTCTGAGTTAAAGTTTACCAGCCACTGAGAGCCCCATGTAGTAGCAGAAGTGTGATCCTTTTCAACTTAAATGCCCCCTCCAAGCAATCAGAAAGTGTTGGCTTCTTCTTAAGACAAGAATAAATGGTAGTATCATCAGCAAACAATGTCACCTTAGATGAGAGAGTTTCTGGGAGACCATTAATGTAAATTAAAAAAAAAAGTAAAGGGCCAAGGATAGCACCTTAAAGTACCCCTGAATTTACAGGATATGAAGAAGAGTGCTGTCCATCAAGAAATTTTTATACTACAATTGATAAGGAATGATTCGATAATCTTAAAGATGTTACCTGATACACCATAAGATAAGAGCTTTTGAAGAAAACCAACATGCCAAAATTTATTAAAGGCTTTGAAACGTCAAGAACAATAGCCTTAACTTCTCTACATCTATCTGATGTATGATAAAACCTATCAGTTATTACTGCAAATAAATCAGCAGTAAATCAAGAAGATCGAGATCGATAGTTCAAATTCCTTACTTTTTGTCTTTCTTTAATCAATAACGGCTTTAAATCAAGAAAAATTGTAAAATACTGCAAATATTTATGTCAAATCTTTTTATATATATTTTTAAGCTTTTCAATATTTTAAAAGATTTTGACAAATAATGAACATCAATGGAAATGGACATCAATATTAGCAAATAACAAGATAAAAGTGTTTTAGAAAATTTTGAAAACAAATCATAGTTGCTACTTATAGTTATAATAAAAAAACTCAAAAAAATACCAAGAAAAGTGTTTTTCAAAGGGACTATATACCACTAGCAGATCATAGATAGTATATAAACTTGTTGACTATTGTAAAAAAAAAGTTCTATTCTGCATTTAATGAAAATAGTGAGGCAAGGAACATATTATAGAGCATGCAACTGATTTGAATTTTATCTTCTTTTTTTTGTGACAGTTTCAGGCTTGCAATAGCTGGTGAATTTTCACCCAAATAAAACTAAAGTCCATGATAAAAGATGAAGTATTTTTTAATTAAAGATTCAAAAGCCTTGCTAACGATAGTAAGAAGACAAATGAGACAGTAGTTAGACAAGTCAGATCTTCAAAGTTTTTGAAAATAGGGATAACAGAGTCCATTTTCCAGCAGGCTAGAAAAAAGACTCTGATAAGCACTTGTTATATAGATTTTAAAGTATAAACGACAGCTCCGGAGAGCACTTCTGCAAGACAATAACAGGTATTTTGTCCAGACCACAAGCTGTAGAAGTATCTAAGCAGGAAATCACTTTAGATAAAGAAGCTGGAGTGATTTGTACATCTGGCAATAAATTAACCTGTTTGTTGGCTATATCAGGTAGAATGCGACTAGTGGAAACAAGAGACTATATTGATAAAAAGTTCTTTGCAAACAATTCAGTTTTGTCTTTAGATAAGAAGAAAAATTCTGAACCATGCAAGAGAAGTGGAATAACAAATTTATAATTGTTATAGATACTGTTAAAGAGTTTCCAGAAGTCATGAGAGCTTAATTTTTCAGATGAAATACGAGATTTTGTGACCTGAAAATTGCAGACTTTGGCATTGGACAAAACTTTTTTACAATGGTTTCTAGCAGTAGTAAACAGACTGTTTTCTGGGGAATACTTTTTAGATGATAGATATAAAATGATTGGAAATTGCAGCAGCACAATGAGAGGCAAACCATGGAGAAGAGTGAGGCTTGAAATTGTAGAGAGGGAATAAAATATTCCATGCCTGAATCCGAGAAGTGGTGTAAGAAGCACATTTGTCAGTAGGAAGACGAAAGATTCCTACCCTAGAGCAATAACCAAAAAAATCACAGAAAGATTCCCAGTCAGCTTTAAGGTAGTTGTAAGAGGTACAGTGATAAGAGGATCTTGATGATGGAGAAAAATGAGATAATAGTTTTAGAGAGATCAAACAGTGATCAGAAGCACCTACAGTTCAAAGTGGAGAAACTGAGCACTGACTAGAATTAGAAACAAGACATAGGTCTAGTAGAGAAAATGATTTGGAGTTAGAAAGTTGAGTATTTGATTTAGAGATAAAAGCAAAAGTTAAGGGCCTTAATGCCTGCAGAGTTTTGAAACTAGAACCAAGCCATTCAGTATGATGAGGATTAAAGTCACCAATAACAATGATATTGGCTGATGGATAAAAAGAGAAGACTTGGATCAGAAATAACATCAAAAAGGGTACAGTCTTGAGATAAAGGAGAACGATATAGAACAAAGTCCGTGGATTCAAACCTATTTTCGCAACAAATAGGTAAATTCTTATGTATTTAAATGCCCAGGCTAAGCATGTGACTATTGGAGTCTTTACAAATTAAAGGAAGATAACCATCAACAATAAGATCACAAGATGAGATACTCAATTTAGTTTCACAAAGAGCAAGTGGTTCACAAAGAGCAAAAAGGTGAACTTTGCAAGAGATAAAAATCAACAGAAGAAAAGTTATTTTGAACACCACAAATATGAGCAAATGATAGATTTAGAGAACTTGGTGATAGCGATAGTTTTTTGTTTTATAGTTTTTAGTACTTTAGTCATTTGTAAATTTGTCAAAGAACTTTGACTCAAAGCATAGACAGTACTCAGTACACTATTTCATAGTCCAAGCTATTGTCTTATTACTACTAATAAACCCTAAGTTGTAACAAAGGGCTGCTAATGTGGCCTTGATAATGCACACCAAAAGTATGAACAGAGACACCATCCACGCGCAACATGGCACTGTAGGTACTCTGATATTTTACAGCTGTAGATGTAATCAGAATCTCTGAGAGCTACCACAAAGTTTTGAAAACCTGATTAATAACCAGCCTCAGAAACGTAAAACTGAGTTTTAGAGCTGTACTCTCATAAGGAGATAATAGAATGAGTTTCCTAATTATAAAAACAGAGACACAAGCAAAACCCATGCATTGAGTCAAGAATATCCAGCATTCAACATCCTTAACTGGAAACAATGTATTATAAATACATCTGCGCCAGCCTAATAGATGAAGGGGAGCGAGGCTAGTAAACTGATAGAATCTATTTAAGTTTTTGCCTAGGAGGCCTTCTACAAGACAGTAGCTGGATGCATTTAACATCTACCAAAGATAAGTATCTTTTTAACGGGTGATGTGAAAGTTATGAGACAAATTTGAATTTAATTATTTGAGCATAATCATTTGTTTTTGTGGTTTTACGCATAGGCATAAATATTCTACAAAAAATAAACTTTATTATGTGAAACACAATTATTTAAAATGAGGTTAAATGCAGCTGAACAAAAATCTTTTTGAAAGCGACTCAAAATGTTTTTTTGCAAATAAACTTAACATATATACAAAAAATAGAAATTGTAAGTCATTTTGAAAAGGAAAGATTTATTTGAAGTACAATATATGATAACCTAAAAAAATTTAAAACTGTTCAATCCTTTTCTAATAGAAAGCACCCTGGTCATCTAGCATCCTGGACTAGAGAAAAGAAAGCTAACTTAACGAGAGTTGTTAACAATCAAAAAGGGATCAGTCAGAGAAAAATAGGTTTTAAATTTGATATAAATCAATCGACAATTAGATGTCAGTTTAAAAAATTGAATATTAAATACAGAAAACGTGAAAAGACTCCAAATACACTATATATATTATAATATTGCCTATAGAACAACAATTAAAGGCAAAGAAAAGAAGCAGGAAACTAGTCAACCAACTCTATAACACAAAATCGCTTCTGGTCAACGATGACGAAAAATACTTTTGTTTTGCAGGGGACAACACACCTAGAAATTCTGGATACTAAACAAAAAACAAAAAAACATGCCCAGAAAGTGTTCGCTTTATGGGAAAAGTGAAATTTCCAAAAAATTTATTAATGTGGATAGTCATATCTGACTGCAGTATGTCCGAGCCATTGTTTTACACCTCCAAGTCTGTAGCAATTAATTCATTGATCTATGAATGTTTAGAAAAACAACTTCTTCCATTCATTCACAAGAATCATGAAGACTTTAATTATTTATCCAGATTTATCAAGTTCTCATTATTCTAAAGATTCTCTAAATTAGATCAATATGTCTTTTACATTGATAAAGAATCCAATCCCAAAATAAATTAAAAATACAAAAAAGAAATTTAAATATTTGATTGAGATCAATTGCAGATGGTTATTTTTTTATTTAAAAAAAGTATAATAATAATAAGTTTTTTTACATTTATAAATAAGTTATTGATATTTTTATTTTGTCCAAAAACTTAGGCATCACTCGTTACTCAACCAAGTGCATTAAGGCAGGGGGTGTTTTTAGTTTAAGTTGGTTTTTCCTAGCCTTTGCCTAAAAAAGCATATCCTACGAGGCAGCAGGACATAAAGCAGGCTGTACTGGGTTTCATGTTACCAGTATCATTAAACCTTAAGTACTACTTATTAAAAATATTATTATAATAACAAGAATTTTTTATTATAACAATAACAACATAATTACAAGTATTACTATAATAACAAGTTAACATTAAGTTTTACTTAATGCATATTAAAAATAAACTTAATAATATAATAAAATTTAATATTCAATAATATTTTAATGTTATCTAATTGCAATAATATAAATAAAGTGAAGAGACAAAAAATATTTGGAATATATAAAAATCATTATAACAATTTTACCAAAGATTAAAGAAAAGATCAGAAGGAATCCCGAGGGAAAAAAACCATGATCTTAAACAAATCATAAATAATGACATTTTGTGCAAACTAAGTTCATTTTACTAATAAATGTGTAAAGAAGAAGTGTTACAACAATTGTCAGTGTGATCAGCCAACTTAATAAATAATTTACAACTATAATATTTTAAAATATATTTTAAAAAATTACTTGATTTTGGTTGTTGATAACTTTTCCTATATCTTCAACATCAATTATTCCACTTGTTCCACTGGTTGATTTACACCCACCACCACCACTTCCAGCAGTTGACTCATCTTCACTTTCGCTTTCATACTTTTTCTATAAATAAAAATTTCATTATTTACAATTACTATTATTATTACATTATATATTATTACAATTATTACATTATATATTATTACAATTACTACTGTTATGATGCTACTGTTACCAAAAAAATATAATTAATATATTATTAAAATTACTGTTACGATAAAAAATTTTGTAACTTTATTACGAAAATTATATTTTACGAAATCATATTTTCTTTACCTTAGAGCAAACTTAAAAGCTTATCTGTCAAATAAATTATTTTAATTTTTTAGATTAAAATGAGAATGACAAAAAAATTGGGAGTTTTTTAAAATAAAAAAAATAATTGGTACAACAATTTAGTTAAAAAAGATATTAAGTAATGTAGAAAGAACATTTTGTTTATTTTTATCAATTGTGTAATACACGCATGCACATGATTGCTGACCATGTTTGCAGGCCTTCTCATAAGAGGCGTGCGATCGCATGCCTTATATGACCTCGAATATAGTTCTTTGTTTTAACAACTTGACCACAGCTCTTTGCAAGATTTGATATTTAGCGCATTTTAAAAATGCCCAAAAAAAAACAAACAAATGCGATTTTTAATTTAATTGATTCCATAATTACAATCAAACTCCCACAAAATTTCCTGAGTACTTTAATGCAACTTAATTAAAGGCAATCATTGACAAAAATATTCAGATTAGAGTTTAAGGCAAAATGAGTACAGAAGCTAATTACAAGCCATTTTATCATGGAAATATAATTTCTAATTAAGAAATTGTTTACTTAAAAAAAGGAATTACAATAATCTTGAAACAATCACATCTGCCAACTATTTTTATCCCAGGGCGTGACATATCGTTGTTTTTTTTAATGAATGTTAACTTGCCTATCTTTATTTATTGACAAACGTCTAATTTAAGAGATTTATGTCAAAAGAAAATTCAAACAATTTTTATTCTAGTTAATAAGTTATTAAATATATCAAAGATGCTTAGTAAATTTATTTAATCTTTATTTTTCAAAAACCTTTTTTTTACACGTTTGCAAAGTACGCGCAAATTACTGATAAATGCACAATAAAAAAACTTTTAAAAATGCAAAGGTTTTAATATGCAATCAAACATTATTTCACTTTATGGAAAATAAGAAAATTTAAAAAAAAGTATGCTAAATTTTATTTATAATGAATACATTTGCTTTAAACTTTTAATGTAATTGCTAAAAACATATAAGAAGCCATCGTTAAACACTATGATCGCTTTTCTCAATAAAAGAAAGCAATCGAAATGTTTGAGCATAGTTTCTTTTGAAATTTTTGCAAAAGGAGTAAAATTACGTATGTATTTGTGAGCGCATGCAAAAACAATTCTAAAACATAATTACTTTTTTCTATAGTGTATTTAGTTATTTTACTTAAAAATGATGCTATTAAAAAAAAGTTTTGGCATTAATTTAAGTCTGTGAAATTAATTGCTTTTCATATTAAGTATGTGTTTTTTATAATAAATAAAAAACTAATGATCGCAAAATTATTTTGAAAAATATTGCTGAAGTGAGACGTTCGTTTTGAAAAATCCTAATCAAACGGCAAAGTTTGCATAGCAAAATTAAAGTCTTTTAAAAATGCGCGCACTTTTGTTGATTTGTTGCACCCTGTATCCTATTAATTTTTTAATAAAATTTTAAACATGCACCACAAAATTTTATTAAATTTCATGGCACTTTTAAACAGCCTAAGTTACTTACATTTTTAAACACTAATTTCTAAAAAAAATAAATAAAAAATCTGAGGGGATGTGAGACCCTTTTCCTCACAATGGATTCGCCTAATTATTCATGGGAAGGATTGATAAAGATTATTAGAGCTGTGATAATTTTTTTTTTTTACTTTCGTTTACAACTAAGTTTACATTAGTTAATTAATAAATGTTTTGATTTTTTTTCCTGGTTTTTATTTATTTTGTCATTCTTTGAATATTTTATTTTTTTAGGTTAATTTTTGGATTTTACTCTCTTTTCAGTTGATGTTTATTCTAATTTTAATTTGCTTTGTTTTTTTTTAGCGCATTTTTTAAACGCGCAAATTATCAAAACTTGCAAAGAGCCGTGGTCAAGTTGTTAAAACAAAGAACTTTATGTGTGGTCATATAAGGCGTGCAATCACACGCCTCTTACGAGAAGGCCTGGTTTGTGTAATGCAGTAGTTTACTGCATTATTATTTTAGTATTGAACCATGATTTTTTATTCCTCTAAATCATTAATAAATAAGGAAAGTAAAAAACTTAAAACAGAAGTAAAAAATAATGTCAACTTTGGTATTTGAAAAAAGAACTTTAAATAGAAAATTGAATAGAAAAAACATCAAGAGGAGTTAGGATAATTAAGAAAAACCATTTTAACAAAGAATCAAGAACAATATGTTTTCCTCAATTTTGCTTCAAAAAATACCTTGAAGCAAGGAAACTTACAATCAGGGACAGTTAAACCAAATAAAAATGAACTTCAATTAAATTGCTTCATGCTTAATTTTATTGAATAATTAACCAACTGCAGCTATAGTGTACTGCAGTCATAGTGATGGTTAGAGCTCTGACTTAACAACTAGAGGTATAGGGTTTGAAGCTGGCTCTGGCCATACCTGCATTATTGATAAGAATGGGGACATGAAATTCCTGGTTAAATGCTATTCTGCAGCACTGTGATAAACCGCTAGTACCTAGACTTCTAGCACCTAAATAGCTAATTTAAAATTTAATTAAAAACTAGTTAAAAAATTATCGGTGTCAGTTATACCAGGTCATAATGAGTGGCTTGCAACTTAGATCAAAACCCACTCTAACATTTGTATATTGTTTAGAACCTAATAAGTGCCAATAATTTTTGAAAGATTACCAATATTAAAAAGAGCTTAAACAAAATATTAAACATTAAACGGTTAGTGATTGATTTTATACTTTAAAATTGCATAAGAAGTTAAAAGAATTGCATAACATATTATAACAAATAAAGAATTTACAAGTTAAAATGCAACATAATATAGAGGCAGGGGAACTTGAATACAAAAATGTTTTCTCACATAGTAGAACACTTCTACGCTAAAGACAGATTATATAATTTTTTTATTTATAATGCAAGTAAAAAATTTTTTAAATATTTTGAAAAACCAAGCTAGACAAAATGCTAGGGAGCCAAAGCAATAAGTTTAAAAAAAGTTGGTGTTAAAATGATAATTTTTTTTTAACTCAACAAATGTTTATTTATCTAAATAATGCTTTTATAAATGAAACACATTGCAGAAAAAGACCTATTCTATTCTAGAAATAATAAATATAAATAATAAAGAAATTCTAGAGTAATTAAAAGTAATTAAGCAAAAGTAATTTTTGTTAACAACACAATTCAACGACATGAAGTTCTGAGCACAGATCAGATCTGAGCGAACGCTGATCCGATGTGCATTGTGGAGATTCCAACTGAACGTGTGTGTGAGTGTCAGCGTAGTCATTAGGTTATTGATTGCCATAACCACATCCAGCGGGATACCCTAATATCTTTTTTGTTGTTGTGGTGTACATTGGAAAAAGTTAGGGCTCACCAGCCACATAGAATAAATTTTTTGTTTATGCGACAATGATCGCAAAAAGTGACCAACGGAGCCGTCCAGACACAACTCAGCTATTATTTAACACAAGCAGCTAATCATTTCTCAACAATGCATCATACATGTTCATTGATTTTTATTTATTTTAACAAAAACAAAACAACAACAATAACAAAATCATTTTTATAGTGAATAGTTTTAACTAAATACACAAATAGTGAATAGATGTTTATGTTTTCACTATTTTATTATTTTCACTTCACATTTATTTCTATATTGAATTTATTATAATATATAATAATTTATTATAATATATAATAATAATAATTGAATTAAATTATAATTGGAAGAAAAAAACGTTTACCTCTTCTTCTACTTTTTTTTCACCTATGGTTTTATTTTCCACAGTAAAACACTGACTTTTTTGATATTCAAGAACAAGAGTTTTCATCCAGGTTGTAAAATCATCACTGATTGTTCCTATTTTATAAAAATCATAAAAATTGAATCTTAAACTTTTATTTGAAATAAAATAAATGAGCATATATATTGGTTGTCATCTAATAGCAATTGAAACTCTATGAATAACTTTAATTGAATTTGTTGTAAATATGATAACGAAATACATAGCAAATGTGTGTGTGGGTGTAAATATATATATACTTATATAGTTTTTCTGTTTTTATTTTAATTATTTTATTTTAAGTTTAAATTAAATCTTTGCTTAGCTGTTTTTATTATAATTACTACATTTAGAATTTAAATAAAATGTTTGCTTTGCAATTTTTATTTTAATTTTGATAGAAAATAAAAAATAAGTTTTGAAACCGTGCATGCCAGCCTAAAAAATGTTTGCAGTAAATTACAAATGGTAATGACTGTAGATGTTCACTAACAAATATTATGACAAATGTCAACATTTATTAAAAAAAAAAGATTTATTAAGACCTGCGTTATATAAACATAAATATAAAAATAATAACAAAAATAACAACAATAACAATAAAATTATTTTTAAAGACAACCTTTTTCTTTTCTTGATACATTCTCATCACCAAGTCCAAGTGGGAATACTTTATTAGCATATAGTTTATGAAGCCATTTGTCCAAACTAATAGCAACCTAGCGACCAAAATACAGTCTATATAATGTCAATTCTTTTTTTTTCAATATTTTTTAATCTTAAGGGAATTTTTGGTCTGTACTTCTTGCTTATGAAGCAAAGGCACTAGGTTCATAAGGAAAAAGTACAGACCATAAAAAATATCATATCATTAAACTTAAAATGCTTAGAGTGTTAATATATAATGTATACAGTGCAGTGATAATCCAAGTCATATTTTCAAAATAATTTCCTAAAAATAACATGTAAAACACTGGAAATAAAAAATGCATTAAATAAAAATAATGTAAGTAAGAATATCTCATGTGTTTAAAAAGAAATTCATTTGTTTGCATGTACAAATGAATGTACAAATGTACACATTTTATTGAAACATTATTATTCAAAAACATCAATTAAAGTTTAAAACTTTGAATGTTCAGAAGTTAAATACCTTTGCGTAAAATATAATTTAACAAACTACACATTTTAACTGATATCTTCAATTTGGTTAATTTTCATTTCAATTTATTAAAAATGTCAAAAGAAAGCAGAACAAGTAGAACAGAAAAAATGAAACTTGACACAGAAATACACAAAAGAACTAGTTATCTAGTTATAATACTTAATGAACTCGACAAAGGAGAATCATCTGTATCTATATCAAAGTATAAAAGCCGACATGTTTTACTTAATTTTGCTGCAAAAAATAGAAAGCAATACCTTGAAGAAAGAAAACTTACAATCGGGGACAGTTAAACCAAATAAAAATGAACTTCAATTAAGTCAGACAATATATATATAGAACTCGACAAAGGAGAATCATCTGTATATCAAAGAAATAAGGCATTCCAAAACAAACATTGTCTAAATGGTCAAAAGAAAAAGTGAGGATGCGAGTCTCCCTATATGAGGATTATAAAGCATGTTATAAAAAAAGTTATATACGACTTTTAAATACCAAATACCAAAACATTCCTGTGTCATTCTCGTTTGGATCTCAAGTTGGATTTTTTTAAATCTCAAGTTATATTTTTTCAAAAAGTCCAACATACGCATAAATCAATCAGTCGAACAAAATATATACATACCCCTTCAGAGTCTGAGTTAACAGGATTCCCATGTAATTGTAGAATACTTGTACAAATTACAAAATTATTTGTTGTAGATGCGCCCAAATAATGCCTAACCTAACTAAATATAACATAAAATAATTGATGAAATATTGAAATATCCGCAAAAATATTTCCCTAATAGTGGCATGCATAAATTTACACCCCATAGCATTTTGTGCAAAATTTATTAAAAAAATTGTCTAATGATTTTATGACTAAAAAATTGACTAACATAATGATATAGATAACTAGTAAAAGTATAAGGTCCTAAAAAACAGACCAAAGAAATATTCTACGATTGAATCAGTGGATAAACACTTAATATTTGTTATTAATTGATTTAAGGCCATAAAAAGATAACTTTTAAAAGTTTTTATTTTTTGATATCCATAGACTTCTACCACCAAAGGTGTTTTCTATAAAACTCTAATAATTCCAGAGTTCACTAGTGATAAATGGGTAACAAGTAGAAAGAAAAGAATCTCACTATAAATAATCATTTTTCACTCTAGTCTCTAGCTTTTTAATAATGATCAGGTTTAGATTAAGGGTTCAAGCGGTTTATTTGATGTTACTATGGGATCGCTCAACAGTGCAGAGGTTTGTAGGCTGATAGGAATATTTCTTCTTTTTCAAATTTTACCATTTTATAACAAGTTTAAGTTACTGTGACAATGAAGTTTTTAATAATTAACTCTCTTAATGGAATGACATTTATACAGTGCAACATGAAAATTGTTAACTATCTTGATGTTACATTAAATCTATACTTTTAAATCATACTTCAACAATACATTAAATTACATCCTGATTCAAATCTCTAAATATACTTTAACAAATACCAACATACAAATCAAACACTTTGCTCATAATAGTAAGAAAACTGATTGGGTAATAGTTAGAGAGGTCAGATTCTTTTGATTTTAACTAAATTCTTATTAACTTCAGAGTTCATAAAAATTGATTTTATTAGAAAATGCGATGTCTAACAATGAAATTTTCTTCTCTAGGATGACAGGAAGAGTGTGGTCAATAGATTAAAGAAGCGAATTAGAAAAAAAGTTATTTGCAAATAGTTCTTCTTTTTTTCTTGGAGAGATAATAAGGTCAGACCCATGTATGAGAGAATGTTAGACTGTTTTTGTTGTAAATTTTTAAGTCTCTAGAACATATATTCTGAGATAAAACTGAATTTAGGATTCTGTGTTTAATTTAGGAGTAACTGAGTTTAAATTAGGAGTAACTGAGTTTAATTTAGGAGTAACTGCTTTTTAATACAATTTATCTTTTCAACTATTTAAAACTTTCACATATTTAATTTTTTTATTCATATTTTTTCCTAAAATTATTTTATGCAGAGCAAATATTTATAACATATATATTTATTACATACATTATAAATATTTATAATATTTATAATGCTTGTATACATTTTGAAACTAATGATTTTTATCATGTAAAAATATTTATAAATAAACTTACAGTATTATAGTGGTCTTCATATAACGAGTTGCCAAGACCAAACACAGTGTACTTCAATCCTTTAAGTAAATTCTTTTGAACACGAAAATCATCACTAGCTTCTTTTAGGTAGGTGCAAAACCAGGTTGCACTCTCTGGAGGAGAACCACCCATATATGTCGATATGATAAAAACACAAAGAGAATTACTGTCTGTCTAGGGAAAAATTAATTTCAATTTAAAAATCAGAGGAAAAAATTTTTAACATGAGCGAAAAACTGATTTATACAAATTTGTAAATTGCTAAGTCAAATCTAAAAATGCTAAGTCAAAAATTTTGGCTCTCTCTCTCTCTCTCTCTCTCTCTCTCTATATATATATATATATATATATATATATATATATATATATATATATATATATATATATATATAGAGAGAGAGAGAGAGAGAGAGAGAGAGAGAGGTTATAATAAGTTATAACTTTGCAATTTACAAATTTGTATAAATATTAATCTTGTAAAAATAATTAAATATTATTAAATGTAAATTACTTTAATTAATATAAACTCATTATTTAAACTAATACATATTAATTATTTTAATAAATACATACTAATTATTTTAATTACAGGGTTCCCACTATTATAACTGAGGCTAAAACGCTCATTTTTTTAATTGTATACAACTTTAGACTTAATAAAACTTTGATATTGAATTTTAGAATTTCATATTTTATCCATATTGGCTACCTAAAAATTTTTTTGCAAATATAGAAATTTAGTTTTTAATGAGTCTATATAAAAAATCTGCAATTTAAGAAGTGCAAAAACATTTTTTAGTTTCTATAAATGGTAAGCTTTATATTTATATAAATTTACTAGAAACAATAAGTATAAAATGATGAACTACTAAAAATGGCTCTAACTAAATCTTATGAATTTGTACCTTAACTTCAAACCACAAGTTCAACTCTGATTTTAATAAGATTTTTTTTTTACTGATTTAATAGACAAAAAAAATTTACTGGGTACTCATGGGGAAGTTAAAAAATTAGAACCATGAAATTTGCACAAAATGCATTAAAAATAATATAAATCGAGATATATTGTAATACAAAGTATGTATATGTGTAAAAGTAATTCATTATCAGTACTAGAATTAAATCTTAAATTAAGCAATTAAACTCAGTTTTTATAACCCTAGCCTCCCATTTATTCTCTTTTTAACATGCTTATTTTTGCCCAGAACTTAGAAAAAATTGTAATTAAACATTTTTGCTTTCTCAGTGTGTCTGGTTTTATGTCTAATGCATGAAGTGTGTCTATGCAAAACACACTACTAAACTTACGCATTTAAAAGCTGTGACATTCAGTTTGTAATGTTAGATAGTAAAAAGACTGCATATATAATTTTTTATAAAGTAGCATAATTATTAATTTTTTATAAAGTAGTATTAGGTAAAAGATAAGAGAAAGACTTTTAGTCTAGTTTCCTTACTTTTTAATATCATGGCTATAAATTTTGTAATAATTTTTCCAACCTCTTCACTATTCTACCCCCTCCCCATTTATTTGACTTTTACATGATTATCATGCTTTATTTTAGATTACAGCTTATACCAAGTTATAAGAGTTATGATTTGTCAACACAATGTACAATTTAATTGTGTAATAAAAAATATTATAATGTTATAAACAATCAATATTAAAATTGAATCTTTTATGCAGGCCTTGCGATAAAGCGTCGGGCGATGTGAATTTTACATTGTCCAAGAGCAATTTTGCGTGTAGCTAGGGCTATTTGCGTCGAGCAAAAAATTTTTTGTTTGAGTATATTTAAAGATATTTTTGAGCGGAATTTTAATGAAGTAATACACAATTATTTTAACATTTAATAAAGTATTTTAAAAACCGCACGCAGTTGATATAAAAGTTTGAATTTAAAAAAATTAAATATGCTCATTATTTACAAGTAGAAAAAATTCAGATTAAAAAAAAAGTTTAAATCTTTTAAGCTAACATTTTAATAAAATTATTCAGCAATAGCAAAGTTGTTGATAAAATTGAACAAAAATACTTTCTTTTAGTTTTAGATTTTAACCTTAAATAATTATTTTACGGGGGTTTGTTAGGTTTTAAAATTATTCCATAGATTTAAAAATATTTATTAACTGTTAGACGTATTTAAAGTATTTAAGAGTAATTTCGAGGAAACATTTTAAAAATTGGTGAGCACAAATAAAAAAAAAAAAAAGGATTAATATTAAAACGTATTCTACTTGATTCAATAAAAAAATACAGTTATTAAAATTTTTGTAAAAAGTAACTCAAAAAAATTACTTAAATAATAACGATCGCTTTAATGTTAAAAGTTACCGAAACTCAACGAAGCGTGCTCAAGAACAGCTGCTGAAAAATATAACGTCAATAGTTTTTTGAATAATTTTTAATAATAATTTTTAAGAATAATTTTTTCGCTGAAATATTACTTTTATACCTATAAGATTTTTATTCTAACATTTTATTTTATTTTACTAGAAATAAAATTCCTTGTTAACATTAAAAATCTATTCAAAACATTCGTTTAAGTTTTTTATTAATAGGAGTGATTGTGCTTATCAACCGCTTTATGAAAATAAATAAAAATCGCTTGTAAAAATATTAGCTATTGCACAGTTTTTAATCGTACAATATTAAAATTTCCAGTTTATTACTTGCTGACTTTTTAAAAAGAAAAAAATAATTATTTGAAAAACTTTAAATTACATATTTGAGAAAAAAAAAATCAAATATTATCATATTTTATAATCTTTTTTAAATTTTAGTTATGTTTTTTATTCGTTTAGTAAAGACAAAACGTGTCAAACGTCGAGAAAATAAGCAAATGTTTTTACATTTTAAAAAACAAAACATTCTAAAACATTTTTAAATAATAACATTTCTACATTAATGATTTAAAGTAGTTTTGCAGTAATTAAGTAAATTGGTGCAGTTAATGTCGAAAAATATGAAAAGCAAATAAAAAGTATTTAATGACGTCAAAAATCACGTCTTGCTTATGCGTGGCCCAGTTTTTATTCATCACAAGGCCTGTTTTATCTCACAGCTTTTAAATATTTTTAGTAGTTTAGTTGTGCTTAAAAGCACTATATGCATCAGACATAAAACCAGACAAGCTGTGCTCAATTTCAATTTTTTCTAAAATTGTCCGTTTAAAAAAGTAAATGGATGGAGGGGGATGAGAGGAGGTGCTAGGGCTATTGTTTTATTTATTTCCACCTCATATCTGTGTACAAAAGCACCTAGATCTCTTTCTAATACACTGTTGAAGAGGTCATAAATCATTTCAGGTCAGTTTGTATTTCTGCTTGCTTATCAATGGAATCTTCTATGGCTATTATTTTGCTATCATTAGCATACATTTTAAATGTGTTTAGCACAACTTCTGGCAGGTCATTTATAAATAACAGAAACAGTATTGCACCCAAAACAGAACCCTGAGGCACGCCACTGGTAACATACCTATTCTGAAACTGTATTACTAATAACAACTCTTTGTTTCCTATTTGCAAGTAAACTTTCAATCCAGTTATAAATTTTACCAGTTATACCATATGCTTTAATCTTTATCAATAATCTTTTACGTTTTACTTTATCAAAAGCCTTTGCGAAGTCAAGATATATTACGCATAATGATTTACCTTTTGCAGCTTCAAATGTAATTGTGTCAATTGTCTTAATAAGATTTGTTGTGCATGATTTGTTTGGAACAAAACCAGTTTGCTCAGATATAAGTCTATTTGAAACTCAGTGCTCCAGAATTGTGTCCCAAACAAGCTTTTCAAGCATTTTACAAATCACAAATGTTAGGGATACTGATCTGTAGTTTTCTGGTTTAAGTTTTGATCCCTCTTTGTAAATTGGTGATATATTTGCAACAAACCAGTGGTAAGGGACACATCTAGTGTCAAAGCTTAATTTGAAAATTTGAATAATTGGGTCCACAAAACCTTCTGCAGCATGCTTTAAAACAAAAGGGCTAATTTCATCAAAACCCATCGCTTTTGACTCATCTATACCTTCTATCATTTTGAAAATTTTTTCATAAATTATCATATTAGATAATTTACTGCAATCGCACTGGTTTTCACATCTTTGCAAGAACTCGGGTATTACTTGTTCATTATCATTAACAAAGACTGACTGAAATTGCTTATTTAATATACCTGAAATGTCTGATATTTCAGTTGTAACTTGATCTTTTTTTATTCTTGATTGCTCTAATTTGCGATTTAACGTTTTGTTTTCTACTTACATATAAGAATAAAAGTTTTAGTGCAAGCTTTGCTCTCTTTACTAAATCCATTTTGTATTCTCGAGTTGATTTTTTGATTTGCTTTTTAACATTAGCACACATTTTGTTAAAAGCCTTTCGGTATTCTTGACTTTGCCGATGCAAATTCAAATAAAATATAGAATGTTTAATTTTTATTGCTTTTATAACTTTTGCATTTAACCAGGTTTGACTGTTCTTTTTTTTTATTATTCAAAATAGGAACAAACAATCAACAAGATTCATTATATGTATGCAAAAATTGCTTATAACATTCACAGACCAATTTTTCATAAAATAGCTCAACCCAGTTGACTTGTTTCAAGTATTTATTCATTTGAAAAAATTACCTTTTTTAAAGCAAAACTTATCTTTTGTGAGTACTGTATTGTCACTAAAACTAGTAAAATATTGCCAAGTAATAGAGTAATGGTATCTTCCCTTTTCATAGTGGCCTAACTGTGGACCACATTGAAGAAAATCAATGCAATTTGGGTTGCAAACTAAAACAAGATAAAGGGTGTTAACTGCAGGCACAGAGTCACTTTGTTTAAATGTTGGAAAATTTACTATTTGGTATAGAGATCATTTAAAACTTTAATTTTTTAATCATTTAAAAATCTAATTCAGATATTTAAAATTATATAATCTAAAATTATAATAGTTAGAATTTTAAATTAAGTAACCATTTAATTTTATAATCATTATAAAAAATTGTAAAAATCAACTGTTGCTTGTTAAATTTAAAAAATTTTCAGAATGCAAATTTCCTTTTGGAATTCTTTCTTTTTTAAATGCACCCTTGGTACATATATACATATATATATCAAGCCTTCCCATGAAAGGCGTGCGGTTTTTTTTCTCGTATCTAGAAAAAATAAAGCGGATATTCAAATATTATTAAAAATTTAAGGAACATTTAAATTTAAGGAACATTTCAGCATTATTATGTAACTTGCAAACGGCTGTGTTCACGTTTTCTAAAATATTATAATCGCGTGTGGTCATACGAGACGAAAAACCGCACGCCTTTCCTGGGAAGGCTTGATATATATATATATATATGTATATATATATATATATATATATATATATATATATATATATATATATATATATTTCTAGTTAGACAACTTTTATAAAAAGAAAAACTCTGCTATAAAACCCTAATTTAATTGTAAGGGTAAAAGGAACATTTATACCTTTTATGATTATATTCCTAGTGGTGTTATCACAATAAATTCCTAATCTGCAAAACACCACAAATAACATTTAGTTGTCAAAAACTGATTTTATTTAAACATCAGAAAATTGATTTTATTTATACATCAGAAAATTGTATTAAGAAAACTGTTCAAAACATAATCATTCGACATAAAAAAAAAGTATTAAAACAAAACTCTTGCTAGTTTTTACTATCTAATTTATAAATAAAAGATATAAAAATATAATTTTCAAGCAAAAAAACTAGAATAAAAATGTTAAAATTAAAAACCTCTTCAAGTAGAACTTCTTCAGGTTCACAATTTTTCATGTTGATAACAGATGTTTTTATGCCATTGCTTTCTGCATACTCTTTAAATATTTCACTAAAATACTAAAAAATAATTATTTCGTATTATCTTTACTCCGCGACATTTCAATACATATTTGTGCATAACACTCTTTAAAAAATTACATTTCTAATTAAAAATAAAATCATTTTTTAAAAAAATTATTTAAATTTTTTTTTTTTTTGCCTAATGTTTTTTATAAAATGATGATTATTTTTGAAATTTTTATTTAATTTCATTTCTTTTGAAACCCAACATAATATACTTTTGAAGAACTTTTTTTTATAATATCAGGGACCTGTCTGTTTCTCAATCAGTAGTTCATCAGGAAGCTTTCTCACAAACCTACTGATAGAGAAATAAATTATTATAAAAAATTAGATAAGTGTTTTTACTAATTTATTATTGTCCTGTTCTTTAAGAACATTGAGCACTCTATTTGTAGAATACACTTTCATAATATATATATATATATATATATATATATATATATATATATATATATATATATATATATATATATATATATATATATATACAGGCAAAATTTATTTTAAT
This sequence comes from Hydra vulgaris, assembly GCF_022113875.1. NCBI lineage: Eukaryota > Metazoa > Cnidaria > Hydrozoa > Anthoathecata > Hydridae > Hydra > Hydra vulgaris. Next base: position 44,947,595 of record NC_061165.1, read on the forward strand.
TTTTTTATTTTACTGTTTTTATTATTTAATTTATTTGTTTTCTTTAATTGTTTTTTCATTTTTCAACTACTTTATTTAGGGATTAAACTTTTTACAGTCTTCTAAATTAGTTTTTTTTTTACAGTAGAAATTAAAGATGACCATTTAAGAGTGTGTGTGTGTGTGTGTATATATATATATATATATATATATATATATATATATATATATATATATATATATATATATATATATATATATTATAGGCAAATATATATATATATATCAGGGGCTAATCTAGACTGTTTTCGATAGCGTCAACCATATTTGGGTGCCACCCAAATGACAATTTGAGGATGTTTTTTTACAGCAAATATTGTTTTTTTCGGAAAAAAGAACGAGAGGGTACCGCCGTCTAAATATTTTTCCTAGAATAGGTCCTGCATATATATATATATATATATATATATATATATATATATATATATATATATATATATATATATATATATATATATATATATATATATATATATATAAATGTATATATATATATATATATATATATATATATATATAAATATATTTATATATCAGGCCTTGTCAAGAAGCTTTTCCGTATTCACGATTTCATGTACATGTTTCGCAATTTATGTTACGCAAAAACTTTTTTCAATAAGTTTATTTTACACAGTCTTTTAAAACAGATTATGCAAAAAACATTAAACTGTAATTATTTGTTGTAAAAAAACATTTTTAGAATATTTCTTTTATTAGATAAAAAACAGATAGATATCCTTTTTTCTATTTTCCGCTTTTAAAAAAAATATATACATATTTAAATTATTTGATCAAATTTAAATTAATTTTATTATTATTCATAGTTTTAGTAATTTATTTGATTAAATTTAATTAAAATTATTTTAATTTAATTAATTATTTCAAAAGGCTTTGTTTTACAATTTTTTTTATACTGATAAAATTTCCAAAATTCATGTTAAAATAAAAAAAAAAATGTAATAAATTTAATTCAAGTTACTTTAAAATGTTTGCTTTACATAAAATTTAATTTTAATTTCATTTAAGTTTCAGGTAAGTTCCAGTTCCAGATACTGGTTTGAATAATATATATGCGCTTTTGTAATTAATAATTGAGGCCTATACAAAAAAATTCTTTTAAACTCGAGTTTAAATGTTATGTTTAGGTTTTCCATTTGCTATTAAGTTCTTATAAAAGAAACCAAACTTAAAACCGATTAAAAATAACGCAATCAATAAATAAACTCTTAAAAAGCCCAACTTATATTTATTTTATTTTAAAAACAAAACTAATAATTCTTTTTGGATTTAGTAAGAATTAGTAAAAATACATTAGGTTTCACAGTACATAAAAATAAAAATTTTAATGGAAATAAAAAACAAAGCCGAAAAGCAGTAATCTTTGTTTAATTACAATTTTTAATTTTATCAATAGCCAGTTAGCGTAAAAGTTTTTTTAAAAAGGGGAAAACCCTATCTAACTGTGTTGTAAGTACACTTAAATGATTTAAGCAATTTAAATTGAGGGAACATTTGTTTATGGTTTATTTTCTTTAAGGGATTTAAATTAAATCCATTAAAGAAAATAAACCATAAACAAGTGTCCCCCTCATTTTAAAAAAATAATCATAAAAAGAATGTTTTAAAGAAAAAAAGGCAAGTTTAAATAAGTATAAGATTTTAAAATAAGGATTTTTTTTTATCACTATTAATCATCAAATTTAATTTATAAATTTTTTTATAACAACATTGTTTAATTTAAAGATAATTATTTTAAAAGACTTACAATAATTTCTAATGTATTTTTGAATTTAATTACAATGAGGTATTTTAAAATACGCAACTGACGCAATTAAACTTTTAACTTTTTTTATTTAATAAAACTACATTTATTCACATTGCGCTTTTCCGTTACGCAACAAAATCTCATAACAAGGCCTGATATATATAAAGATCACATATATGTATAAGTTACACATAAATATGTATTGAAACATTAAATTAAACAATTAGAGCTGCAGATAAATTGATACAAGACAAAAAATCAAAATATTTGAAATATCTACATAAAAATAAACTCTCTTTTAGGAAAGATTTTTATTTAGAAAGGTCTATTTCATCAATGACATTAGTTTTTTAAGTTATCAACAAGTCTTGCTAATTTTTTTTTTCATTTAAAAAAATACATGTAAAATTTTATGACAATCTGATCTATTAATGAAAAAAAAAAAAAAAAAAAAAACAAGCTGAGCAATGGCATTAAAAGAGTAATGTTAGCTGATCTTGTGGAGTTTTTAATCTACTATAGCCTATTTAGATAAATAACTGTTACTATTTTTTCCTACTCTTACAGCATTTTCAAAAAAAAAAAAAAAAAAAAAAAAAAAAAAAAAAAAAATCAATGAAAAGATTGCTGTCCCATTCCAAATCCTCAGCAATGTAGAGGCACTCCTTTGTGGCAGCAGGCAATAAGATAGTCAATATATGTACTGAGACCCAGGCAGCAAGCTATATTTGTGTGATTTGGAGATTTTAACATATATACTGCTTTTATGTTGTGTAATATATGCGCAAATTTAAAAAATAACTTTTTTAAATAGGCGCCATTTGTACTTTTTGTACTAAAATAGTTTCTGCTTATTGACAGCTGTCAATATATAAACATTGGGGTTAGTAAATATAAAGAAATATAATTGAACAACACGCCTTTATTGTTAAAAATTATGCAGTAAAATGTTTTACACTAACACTTGTTTCAATAATTCATTAACAACTCACTCTTGTTTATGTTTCATAATGAATTATATTTAAAAAAATTAAAATAAAATACTTAAGAATCAAAAAGACAACTTTTAAATTCCTCACATAATAGTTTCATGACCTAATAGAGATACTCCTGCTTAAAGCAATTAATATTCTAAAAAAACTTGAAAATTGCTGGTACCCTTGCTAAATACCCTTGTGATTTAGTTGGTAGAACGGTAAAACATCTTTTTGAAAAAGCCAGTTTTCAGTCACTTAACAACCCACTTAACAACCACAAACCACTAGATTCTGAGCTAGAACTATAACCACTGCGCCATGGCATCCTATTTTATGTAGCACAATAATTTTAATAGTGATCTGTAGAGTAACTTAATCGATTTATTTGTTGAGTAACTTAAGTCAGATTTATTAATTTTTATTTACTCTACTCTAAAAGTATTTCATATATACTTACAATCTTCGAAAAATAGAAGTATAAAACATGTTTAAAAGCTACTAAAAAGCTAGACAAAAAACATTTTTGCTTGAAGAGAGAAGTTTTACTTAAATAGTGTCCTCTAAAGAGCTGTATCAGATATTAATCTGAAAATTTTAAAAAATGTTTTTCTTATATATCATACCATGTTACATCACTTGGCATGGAAGTTGAAAAGGTCACATGCAGTTAAAAAAAAAAAAAAAAAACTTTCTTATGTGTTTAAACCTGATAAAAGTGCAATGATTTAAAGGGAATTTTGTTTGTTTTTCTCTTTTAAAAAATGCTTGAAATTTGTGGCTGGATAGCTCAATTAGTGCTAAATAAAATATTGTGCAATATAGGTGCAATATAGCTAACTCAGCATACTAGTAGCACTTTAGTACGCAAAAATATTAGTTAGTAATAGTGATTTTGCCGGTTATCCGGTTTTGCGGTTAACCGGATTATGTTCGAATATCAAATATTTATTTTCGAATAATAAAAACCGACTTAAAAATTTTACGAAATTTTATAGAAAGTAACAACGTAATTATGACGATCATTGTTTGACAAATGTTAATTTATCAAAGATTATAATATATTTCTTTTATTAATTTAAATGTTAATTTAATCAGTTTTGTTTTATAATATATTCTTAAAACAATTTACAATAGAAATCTCAAAGATTTATTTATTACTTTTACAACTCAAGCAAGAAAGTTTCTTCAGAATATTCTGGAACTCTAATTTGCTTATTCAGCGTATTTTTTGAACCAATAGAATTTGTTGATTCGTAGATTTGGCGGTATTTTAGTGTTAGCAAATCGTCTTTTCTGCAACAAGTTGTTTCCATCTATGTCCGCATAACAATTTAAAATTACATTATTATTTAGTTTTTAAAATACACGCTAAAAAAATTTACTTCATAACATCTCATTTTTCCAAATCAAATGTTTTTATATGAGAAAATGATTTTAAAACATCTGCTGATATTAAAACATTTAAACTATACTTGTACATTATTCCTACCTTTTTTAATTATATAACTAAAAAGATAAATTATATTATAATATAAAAAATATATATATCTTTTTCCATGTTTTGTTATAAATATATGATATAGGACTGCATTCACTAACTGTCTTGAAAATGTAAACTTTAACATTAATTTTTAAAAAATTTGTTTAAAACGCTCAGTTCGTGAAATCCTGTATTCAGAAAGCGTCACTAATTTACCGAATAGTCGGTTATCTGCAAATTGATGAGAACTGTTATCTGGTTTTTGAAACGGATAACCGGCGAAATCACTAGTTAATAACAAATTAAACTTTTGCTTTTATGAATATTTGTGGTTGTTCCAATGCTAAACTAACAATATCTTCAAATATTGAAGGTTGATATTAGAATATTGTAAAGCAAAATAAATAAAATTCAAATTTTAAAAAATGTACAAAATCAAAAAGTTTTAATGAAATCAGAGATTTTGAGGAATTGACTTAATAAAAACTTGACAAAGATTTTATATTAACCATTTATATATACACAATTTTAATAAAATTAAGCATATTACATATAAACCATTTATATATAAAAACTATTGTTTTAAGATTTGTGTTAACTATTGTTTTAATGTTTAGTTAAGCACATTTAAATTTTATCTCCAGTATGTAAAAAGTAATATAAAAATAACAAGTAATAAAGAAAAAGATATAATTATTAACAATTTACCTTAGCATTTCCAGTTTGAGTTCCATAATATACTTTGAAAGGTGTATTTTCAACTTCAACACGTTTGCCTTTTAGCTAAAATAAAATTTATTATAAAAACACACTAAATTATGATAATAATTACTAAATCTAAATTTATCAACTCTAGAGAAGGCCTCAGTAGAAGAGACTTTATTTTCTGGTTACAACCCTCTCAAAACTCTATAACTCCTAAACACAAACCTTGACAAACAAGGCTGCTGCACAGAGAAATGAGTTTAGCACAATACTACCAGGGAGGTGGTGAACTTGGAATTTTTCTCTGATGAAGGAAAGGTTCTACAGCTACACCACTGCCACAAATATTTTTATATTATGGGTATATTATCAATTAAAATGCATAATAAGTCAGTTAAACTTGATTTAAAAGTCAGGTTTGAAAAAATAAAGCTAGTTTGTACCCTAAGTTATTATTAATATAGGGATTGAGGTGAAAACTTTATATATAAAATTATAATCATGTATTTTTTTGCATGATTTTTCTGGAATACTCTCAATTTTTATTATTTATTATTAACCCTTAAACCATTAAGACCGTCTACAGACGGTCATTGCTAAATGTAATACTATTCAAATTAAATAAAAAATCGGTTTTAACCACTAAGGCCATTTTTAGTCTGTAAAATTTCCTACAAATGACAACAAGTTTGAACACGTTCTGGCGCGTAGTTTGATTATTTTGGTTATTCTTGTTGAAATTTTCCTGTAAACAGCCGTCAAAATTATTTGTGATTGCAGTACAAATTCAAATTATAAAAATAATATATTCAAACAGCTCAATTGACTTGAGATTTTTTGTGGTAAGTTGTTCAACCTTATATTATAATAATATGTTTTTTGTTTGATAAATAAAATTTTTTTTTTTTATTTAAAACGAGTACTTTATGAACACCTTCTACAGACGGTGTTAGTGGTTTGACTATAAAAATTTCCTCTTATTTTACCTACATATATTTATATTTTATTTTAATTTTTTTTGTACTTTTTTTCCATATTTTTGATTTTAGAAAATGCCACAACAAAATAATGGAAAGAAAGTTTAATCTCTCTGCGATGAGTGATGAAGAAAATGTAAATTTTATGAACTCAGCTGAAACTGATGATGAATGTGAAGATTTTGACCTCAGTTTTGAAGATCCAGATTATCATTGCAATGAGCTTCAACCTGAACCTAATACAACAATAAACAGTAATTTCCAACTACTGGATTTTGACAACAGATTCAAAGATCCAGATTATCAGTGTGATGAGCTTCAACCTGAACATAGTACCATAATAAATAGCTGTTTGCAACTAATGGATTCCTCATCGCTTACAAAGGCACTTCATTTTTCAATGAATGTTAGCAATTTTAATTTGAGTGAAATTGATGAACCAAAACAAACTGTAACTTCAAACAAAGATATGAGTATAACACTGCAAAATGAAGATGCTAATCCAGCACTTCACGAACTACAAACAAAAGCTACTATGTCAACACCACAGAGTGAAGTTGCGATAAAAACGTCATTCAAACCAAAGAAAAGAGCTCGATCACCATTACCATGTGTAGAGGTTTGAGGACCACCTGTAACACCATCAGCTGGTGGGTTCACAGGAGCTAGCTTGGTAAATATTCACAAAAACTCAGATGAGTTCAAACAAATCGTTTGGCGTAAAAAGTGTATGCAATTACACGTCAATGAAGTAGCATTTAGAGGAAGTACAGTTCACCACCTGTAGCAAAAAAACCGCAATCACCATCGGATTTTTTTAACTATTTTTTTACAGACGATCTGGTAGAATTGATTAGTTTGGAAACGCATCGAGCTGCAATTACAAAAAACTTGAACAGAAAGTTCAAAATTGACAAATATGGGATTCGTCGATACATTGGAGTTTTGATTTTTATGTCAGTTTACCGTTACCCAAACATTGAAGATTATTGGAGTGAATTCGGATTTCGACACATACCAGAGAGTATGCCAAAAAACAGATTTGAGCAGATAAAAAAATATTTATCGTTCAACGATGAATCAAAACGAGTCAAAAAAGGTGATATAGGATATGACCCAATTTTTCGGATCAGAAAAGTTGCAACACATTTGCTTGAGCGCTTTGATTCAATTCCAAAAAATGCTCGATTTTCAATTAACGAACAAATGTGTTCCACAAAAATGGTTCACCATTTACGGCAGTATTTACCTGACAAACCTCATAAGTGGGGCGTAAAGCTCGTTGGATCGGCTTATGGTGTTGACATCACCACAGTTTTGTGGAAGGATACGAAGAATGTCAGACTGTGCTCAACTTATGTTGGTACTAAGCCCTTCTAAAGAAATAATACATCAAGTCAATTATCAAAAATAGCTCGATACATTAAAAAAAAAAGTTCATATGATGAAATTGATTGTCCACAAATTATCAGAGAGTACAACACACATATGGGTGGTGTCGATTTAATGGCAGGCCTTGTTTTAAAGCGTTACGCCTAGAGCGATTTACGTACGCCTTAAGCGATTTTTACGTACGCGTAGAGCTGTTTTGGTTAAGCTACTTTTTATCATTTTTTAACTTTTAAATTAGCGGTAACATAAAAGAGGTAATTAATTTTTAAAAAAACCACATTAACTTTTGAATATATGTAAAAATATTTATTAGAAAAAAAAATTACGTTAAAAATAATTGAAGTAACTTTTTATAGCAACATACGTTTTTATAACATTTAATTTTATGCTTAACTTTTTATTCAAATATTTAGTAACATGAAAAATTGTTCGTCAATCCTTAACTACAAATTTTTTGCTAATGTTTTTAATAAAAAGTAACTTTTTTACTGAAAACTTTAAAAAGTAATTTTTACTTTTTAAAGTTTTCAGTAAAAAACTTAAAAAATCTATATTCCAAACTTATTAATACAGAATATAAATGTTTTTTGTAATATAAATTTTTTAAGAGTTTTTTACTAAATTCATATTAAAAAACATTTGCAAAAAATTTGTAATTAAGGGTTGACATTTTTTTAATATATCAAAAAACGTCTTAATATTTTTGTTATCATGATAACAAAAATATCAAGACATTTTTTCAAGATATTAAAAAAAATGTGCCAATGAATAAACAATCTATTTGTATTTTTCTAAAAATTACTTCATTAATTATTACTCTTTGCTTTTCTTATTAGTTAAAGGTATATAGATACCTTTGCTTTTAAGTTATGCGGGGGGAGGGGGCCAGCACAGAAAAAAAAATTACCTGTTACTCGCAATTTTTGAATGAAGACAATTTGTTAAATTTCTTCTGCGTGCGATTCAATAAATTTTTTTCATAGATCAAGTTATAAGGTAAAGAAATCACGAGTAGACTATAACATCCGCTGATGACACTAATATTACGTCGAATATATTTATATAATGGAGGTTTCATTATGCACGCACACATTACAGATTCCGTTAAATAAATACTAAGGCACGTTTTAGTTTAATGACAGTCTCTATTTTTTATTAATGAATATTTATTTTTCTTTATAAAACAAGACAAACTAGTATATAAAAACCTTTTATATTTCTATTCTCTCTAAATTGTTTAAAGTTCGAATATGGATTGTATTTTGAAGGACAAAAGATTTCCTTTAAAAACTTTTAAATCTTGGGACTTTGCCGATGCTTTGCCGATGCGATGATCACAGAAAAAGAGAAGACTTATGTTATTAAAATCAAATGTAAGTTATCTGATCTTCATCAAAATAAAATATAATCCTAAAACAATTGTGCCGTAAGGGCAGCTGCCCTACGGTTTATAAATAACACAAGTCATGTTAAAATATTTTAACATGTTACTATATTTAATTTAAGTTGATATATAAATAAAAATAAAAATATAGTTTAATAAATAAATTAAATTTGTTCTTAACAAAGATTACCTCATATTTATTCTTTTTTTATTTTATTAAGTTAAATTGCTTACAAACAAAGAAAAAAAAGAGGTTTTTTTTTTTTTTTTTTTTTGTAATTATACGTAGAATGAAAATACTTTTGAGTTTGTTTATAAGTTAAGGAACTTAATTTTTAATAAACAAATTTTTATGAACGTTTATTATAAACAGATACGATTCAAATTATTAAATATACTTATATTATTTTAGTTGAGTATTTTTTTAAGTTTGCACGATTAAAGTTTTGCGGAGAAGTATTTGTTTTTTGTTTTAAGAATAATTAAGAAAAGAGCTTGCATAATTAAGACTTTTATATTTAATTTAATTTTTTTTTAATTTCCTAAAATTTAAAAAAAAAAAGATTTAATTGTTAAAAACGATATTTCTGTATAGCTCTGTTTCTTTGTGACTTGTTTAAAATGTAAAACATTTTTACAATAACATAAAAAATTTATGAATTAAATTCCTGGCGAACGCGTTCTAAACAATGTATCAAAAATATGCTAAAAGCAGACAAAACGTTTTTATATTTTTATATAACGCAAGTTGAAACGCTAAGCAAGATAAATTTAAAAAAATATTCTTTCCTAAATTATTCTTTGCTAGTCAAAACAAAATCGCTGTTTAAATAATTAACATGGTTTTTGTTTATCAATGTTAATATTTTTTGTTTACTCCAGAAATTTTTAAAATTAAAAAAAAATCATTATTTTTTATTCAATAACGATTTATAAACAATAATTATTCAAAAACAAATTTCAGAAATAATTAAAATATATATATATTTTTTTTTTTACTAAATAATATTGAACTAAAATTAATAATAAGATAACAATTAAAAACATTACAAACTTTTTATTATAAATTTACATTTAAAACGTGTATAGTTATTTGAGTTAATTGTTAAATTGAACTAGTTAGCGGTTATTTATTTATTGCGGTAGTTAAAACACTTAACGTCTATAAAAAAAAATAAAGATAATTTTATGAAGTCAAATATCGCGTTAAGCTAATGCGTTAAGCACTTTTTAATTTAAAACAAGGCCTGAATGGACTCTTATTTGGGTCGCAATGGACTCAAAATTAAAACTCAGGACATGGCAACCAGGATCTTCTATCATTTTCTGGACATGACTGTAACAAATGCGTTCATTTTGTATAGAAGACTTAATGCTGAAAATAATAAAACTGTGGATAGTGATAATAAAATAAAAGACATGACCATGAAGGAATTTCGCGTAAGCATTGCTAAAGAACTCTTTTGAAAAACGTTCAGTTGGCCGTCCATCTGCTACATAACCAACTAACAGCAATTATGTCGGTAGAAAAGCAGCTCATCCAGTAGCAAGTGTAAGATTCGATGAAATGAATCATTTTCTTGAATGGGAATCAAAAAAATCGTGCAAATTTTGCAAAAAATCTGACACACACACATTTTGCATTAAATGTAATATCCACTTGTGCTTTTCCAAAGCAAAGACTATCATCAAAATGAATAATACTCTTTTTTTATGTTTTGAGTATGAAAATTGAATAAAAACATTTGTTTTACATAAATTATGCATGTGTTTAGTTTTATTTATTTTTTCAGCCTAACCCACTAAGACCGCCTAGAGACGGTCTTCCATTTTTTTCACCTGGCACTCTCAGATGAAGGTTATATAAAAAATGGACTTCGTATTCATGTTTGTCAGGATAAAATTATGCTAAAACCAAAATTATCATGACAAGATTCAAGTTATTTCTATTTCAGTGGTTTAAGGGTTGATGTCAGCCTCTTATATAAAACAATTAAGCATTATAATTAAATCAATTAAATTATAATACAACAATATTAAACAGATAAATAAAGAAAAAAATCTGCATAAAATTTTTTAAAATTTAAAGTTTTATATTAATCAGCACAAAAAAAGCTCAGTAAAATTAGCACAATAACATTGAAAAGTATTAATTATTTTTAAAAACTAATAGAAAATAACATAAAAAACTCTAATTTATTAATTGTGTAAAAATAAAATCGCCATTATTGGTATAACTACGCGATTGCATATTATAATATTATTTATAAAAATAAACTCGCAATAAATGTGAAATATGAAACTTATGAGCTCCTGTTTATTATTTTCAAACCTTTTTTATTTTTACAACATTTTACTTTTTGGACAAAATTTATTACATGATGGTGTGAGGGTTCCTCTATAAATGATGTCAAGCAAAATTTAAATAATAATTAAAAGTAGATCATTTCTTCTGCAGAGATTTTATTGAACATATTTCGCTATATTACTTAATCTAATAAATAATAATAATAACTAAATATTATTAAATCAAATATATTATTCTTAATAATATTTAACTAATATATACTGATTATTTTATAAAATAATAATATATAATTCTTAATTCACTTTGGAAATTGGAGCTTAATTTGGTGTGTTATTGTGAAACTACGTTTAATTTTGTGTTGAATGAAATAGCGGGTAGAATGAAATAGTTATGACAATGTTTATTCTTTTGCTCTTAATTATTTATTGAAAAATCTTTTTGCAAATATTTTTCCATAACGTTGTAGAGAATACTTTTTTGAGTGAGATGACGTCAAATTTTATTTTTAATAAAAAAAATATTGTTACAAATTGTTAAGTTTTAGAATGCGTAATAAGATTTTTTTAATTATTTTGAACAATGAACTTAAAACTCTTGGAAATTAAATTTGATATCATTGAACCTAAAAGGTTTTATGGTAAATAATGTTTAAAAAGTAAAATATAACGTAAAAAGCTTTATGGTACAACGTTTTACGCTGATCAAAAATCTTTTTTCAAAATTTCCTATTTAGGAAAAAAAGTAATGAGTAAAAAACGGAAAAGGAGAATTGTGGGGTTAAATGAAATACGCTAATAATAAGTGAAGCAATTCTTAAATGCGACTTTTTTTTTAATTAATTCTCAAGTGACCAATAAATCTCCAGCTATAAATTTTTGTATAAATTTCAATGAACAAATTTTTCTACCTGAGCTTAAATGAATTTTACTTTTACTGCTGATGATGTTGACATCATCAGGCTTTAGCCTTCCTCTTTTATGAGTTTCTCTAATCATGATGAATGCTCAAACGAGCTATCATTTCTATTACAATAAACCAAAATTCTTGCTAGGCTTCTTATTCAACAAGTTCCATCCTTTTACTGTATCTGTCCCTATTTATATCCCTATATTTATTAAATGCTAACATATATATATGCCAGAATTTAATAATTAGTAAATGTAAGTATATAATTATAATGTATAAAGAATTATAAATTTATTTCAAGCCCTGGCTATCAACCCGCTAAATCTTATAATTTTGCCAAGACCAGATTTACAAAAAGTCCCATTTTAAACCAAGGCAGGGGCCCGGGTCACTTACTAGAGCTGCAGTAGAGTAGAAGAAGTAAGACTATAAAAAAAGTATCCCAAAATACACTTGAATCTCAGGGGAGAAGGAGAGGGGAGGATTGGAAAATAATTTCTTAAATTCCCAATTTTAGGAAGCTTCCTGATAAACCTACTGATGGAAAAGCCAGTTGTTAAAGAAAAATTTAGATGAGTGATTTTACTAATTTTTTTAAAGAACATTAGGGGGGGGGGTATATTTAAGTTTCCCTCCCCCTCCTTCTCCCCTAGTTAAAACCGGTGCCGCAACAATGATTTTTAGCCATCATTTATTTAATCATCCTTGTTTAACTTGTTTAGATTTATCCTAAGATAAGGAGTTGATTTAAAGGCATTTTTTTTAATATATGAATTTACCGGTGGACAAATATTACTTAAGTTATGATAAGAAAACTATTATGTAAAAAGACTTTAATAAACACTTTTGTTGCAAATACCATGCAATACCAATACAGTACCAATACATATTGTTAAATAATTATAGAAAGTTGTTTAAAGTATTTTAAACATATACTAACTATATTTTAATAAATTCAATTTTAGTAGTCATTAATGTATAAATAAAAATTAAATGTTTAAATACTTTTTTTTTATTACTTTTTTTTTTTTTAAACAGATCTTAATTAAGCTTTTATTAAGTTATTTAATCGTTATTAAGTCGAAAAGAATATGGAAAAGAAACAAAACTTTCTGAAAAAGTTTACACTTCCTTTTTTTTGTGTTTATCTCAAAACTAAAATAGCTAAAAAATTCATTCATTCAAAAATTAAATTTGCAAGATAGTTATTAAAAATGAAATTTTTTAACTTTTGTTCATTTATTATCAAAAGCAGTTTGCTCTTAATTGCCAAAAAACAAAGTTAACTCTGAATGGATATTTTAAAATCGTTCTATCATTTTAAAAAAGCATATTTTTTATACGTTCCATTGTTATAAAACTTTGCAACAAGTTTTTAAAATTAAGTTTGGTAACATTCATTTTATTTAAACTAACGTTCAGTTAGTAACTGAAGGCAACTTTTAATAACATGGCAAAAGAAAAATAATTTATAATAATTTTTATATAATAATTTTAAATAATTGGGCACCCATACCGCTCCAGCTGTACTTAAACAGGTCTGGGTTATTCCCTGATATATATATATATATATATATATATATATATATATATATATATATATATATATATATATATATATATATATATATATATATTTATATACACACACAAACACACACACACATACTTAATAATTTAAAAATTTTTGTTAACAACTTGTTTAACATCGAACAATTGTTAATTTTATGTTAGATATAATAATATACAAAATATTTTTTTATAATTTTAAAACATAATAAAAAATATTTTTCTATAGTTTTAGAACAATTAAAATATCAATTAGGTTTATAACCTTTTGACTTTTTTTAAAAAAAATTAATTTTCTGTGTTGCATCTTTTTAGTGTATCTGTCCCTATTTACCATGTCCTATAAATCGATGAACTATAATTAGAAAACATTGAAAAATTGCTTAATTTCTTTCGGTTGTAAAAAAAGGTTACCCTGCAATTCAAATTACATTTCGTCATTTATTTAATTTTGTCACTGCTATTACTAATATGTGTGGCTTTCCTGCAAATCATTTAAAACTTGTATAGATTAGAAGTGTTTAGAACTTTAAAACATTTTGGAAAATAACAGAATATTTTAGAAGACTTTAGAACATTCTAGAAAAAAAAACATTCTGGAACAATTCAGACTATATATAGCTGCTCATCTAATTTTATAATTATTACAGTAGCAACAAATGGCGTCGTACAAGCCTAGCAATAATAGAATTCAGAAGAACAAGGATATATAGACCAATAATCTGGTAAAATTTGAAGACTCTCATAAAAGAAGAATGATCCCTTTAGAAGAATATTCATTGGAAAAAAAGTGCAGAATGCATCTCCAAAAGCAAATTATCGGACGCTACCATTTCCTTGGACCAAAAATCAAAGGAAGAAAGGAGCGAATAGCGGAAATTTCCAAAGAAGTCACCAAAGTGTGGAAGAATAAACTGAATTTTCCTCCTGTATCTGATCAAGTTATACAAGCAGAGCTTGATAAAATATATAATGTTATGATGAATTTGTCAAGTGAGAAGCTACGAACTCCTTGATGAAATTTTTGATATTACTAAAGTGGATGGAACGTGGCTATCTTCCGAGGACAAGTGATTGTACCATTATATATTGAATAACCCTGTAATTCCTTCAACAAGGACAGCTCTGTAGAGAGTCGATTTATATTGAATGGCTGGGCAGACCATTGGTTTACAGACCAACTGTACAATGAAAACGAAATTAATAACTTGGCTGAAATGCTAAATCCAGACAAAAAGGCTTTAAGCTCTTTGAAAAATCACTGGAATCGAGAGCTATCCATACTACAGATACCCAGAAGTAATCAATGCGCAGAGCGCGCAATCAAAGTAATAGAGGAAATTTATTCATCATGTAAAAATAAAGACAAATTGCACCTTCGAATCCTTCTGTGCAACAAGCAAAAGCAAGGTCAATGGTCTGAGTCATTGTTAGATTGAAAATTATTGTATTACATGACTATTTCATTCTAAGTACATTTGAATACATAGTAGTACTTATGTCAAAATCGATTTTTCAATGGTGGGGTAAACTTTTTCGAAAAGATATGTAAATAATAGTTTATGTATATAGAAAATATATTTTAATAGAAAAACCGGAACCAGGACCCCAGTCAAATTTAGAACAATAAATGATTTTAGAGTCAAAATTAGAGAAATAAATTATTTTAAAATGTAATCCTTGTTATTAGTTATTTTAAATTTATATGAAATTTGTATTGTTATAAGTATAAAATTTAGATTTTTAAATATATACATTTTTGTATGGGGCCCTGACAGATTTAAAAAAAAAATTATAAATTGTTGTAAAAAGTTCAAAATAAAATTTAAATTTTATTAATTTATAATGATAACAAGTATAAATAATGATAACAATTAAGTAGTTAAACTATTAACCGCTATTAAATAATGATAACAATTAACAATTAAGTAGTTAATTTATTACTTGATTTTTACAATTTTTACAATTTTTGCAGAAAGAAAAAAATATTTCTAACCACTTTAATTATTATAAATTTTTAAAATAATTTACTTTCAAAATCATTTTTTTTATAGTCACTAATGGGTTATTCCATATCAAATCACCTTAAGGCTTCCAGGGTACCACCTCAGATTTGCTTTAAATTTTAACCACACACAGATCTTATGAAAAAAATACAATCCAGAAAATTTTAGTTTGACCAAATTGTTCAAAAGTTATAATTGAACTAAAAATGACCAAAATCCGAAAAATTTGTGTATCAGAAGCTTACAGCAGTTTTTTTCGATTTTTCACAAACCATAACTTTTTAAATAGATGGTGATCACCTGAAATTTTGTATGGTATTAGTTTTTCACCCAAATAATCCATTATTGCAGTTGTTTATGACTGATTTTTTACAGTTTTTGAATATGGGGGGGGGGGGGGGGGGGTTCCAAAATTCTATATTTCTTGTTTAACCAATTATTCTTAATTAATTTTTTGAGAAAAGTTCGAAAAACAATTCAGTTTTTGCTACTTTTTTATGGTTGACCTTCTACTTCTATTTTAAAAATTTAAAGATATAAAAAATAAAAGTCTTTGCAAAAGTTTCTTTGCGTATAAAGTTATGCAACTTTTCTTTCAAACTTATGCTATTCAAATTTTGATTGGATAAATTTGATTTTTAATCGTTGCGTTTTAGAAAAAAAAAGTTTTATCTGAAGTCTTTTTCTAAAAAAAACGTTTTAAATAAGTAAAACTTCAAAAAAAAAGTTTTATCTAAAGTCTCTTTCTAAACAAAACATTTTAAGTAATCAAAAAGACAGATTGCTTCAAAATATCTACTTTTTTTTTATTTATTTTTAATCGTTACTGAAGCTATCAAGAAGGCTATTCAAGATTTCATTTTTTTCTCGCTTTTCTTTAATGAAGTCAAGAATAAATCTTCTTTTAAACTGCCAGTAGAAGTTCAGTAAAATTCTAAAGGTTTAACAACTTTAAAGATAAACAGGCTAAAGGAATACCGCTACCTAAAAGGCTTTATAAAAACAAACTGGGTGATCAAATTTTGAAATTTTCTGCTTTACTCTAAAACGCAGTGAATAGCTAGTTAAAAAAAATTCAAGAAACAGTTAATAAGTATACCTCAAAGTGGTTGAATGATTGTATCATTCTTGCTAGAGTATTTTGGCAAAAGTTAGCCTCAGGACTTCAAAAAAGAGAAAAATATTATGTGCTTGGTTGATAATGGAATATGATTAGTATTAACTTTCTGGTTAAGTTGTTGCAGTTGGAAAGCTTCGGAAAAAATCCACTTAATTTCAACAGTAGATGTATACTTAATTATTTAAACCATATAAAAAATGAAGGTTCACGTAGTTTAAAAATATTTTGGAAAATTATTGTCCAATTATTTATCAAAAAAGTTAAAACAATGGAATAAAGTTGAAACCAGCTACAAAAACAAATGGATAACAATGGAAGAGCAGCAAACGTTACATCAGGTGTGCAAGATGAGTTCTATTTTAGTTTGATTAAAGTTACAAGGCAGCCCATTTAGCTGTAAACTAGACATTATTGAAGTAGATAAAGATATGTTAAAATGAAAAAAAAAGTTCAAAAAATGATGTTCTTTATTTTAGGGATACAATGTAGGTCACTGTCGCGGAGATCTATTCTGTTTAAATACATGATTGTTGATATAAAAATACAAACCTCCATCTTATGTCTACCAAAGAACACGCTAATAACCTAGATGTTCTACATGGAAAGTTCCCACAGTAATCTCTATCACATATGATAACTTTTATAGTCATTTTCCATTTTCAATAGTATATAACAAACTGTATGAATTATTTTCATATATAATGCCTAATTTTTTTTGTTACTTATAAATCGTAAGGTATATTATTGATAAATTAAACAGAAAAAAATTTTTACTTTTCTTATATTTAATGATAATAATAATTTCATCTATTTTTAAAAATGCCTATTTTTGTCAATATATGAACTTTTACTAAAATCGAAGTAGAAGGCTAAATAATTAAAATGAAATAAAATGATTATGATTTTCAGAATCAGCATGAAAAACTAATTAAGAAAAATTGGTTAAACTATAAAAAATCTGAAAAAAGATGATTATGGACCCACCCCTACCTCAAGGGGTCTCAAAATATGTTCAAATTATACAAGTTTTCAAATTATGGGAGTTTAATCCTACATATTAAACTCTGAAGGGGTTCCAAATGACCAATTATTGCAGTTGTTTTCGACTGATTTTTTACAGTTTTTGAGTTATTGCACTTTAAAGTTGCTAAATATTGCAACATAAATATTTTTTTGAACTTTAACGTGTTACAGTTTAATACTTACAGAAAGTGGATTTTTTTGTTTCCTTTTTGTACTTAGGGTGACCACTTGTTAGAATAATCAAAATTATACATTAAAAATTAATTTAGCACATGCGTATATTTTTTATTTATCTCTGAATGAATATATTCAGTTTTTTTTTATGACATAATGTCTTAATTTGCACTAATAATAATGACATAATCAGTGTCATAACGTATTATTGTAGAATGATTGGAAGAATAAAACTAAAAGATATTGTGAACACAGATGTTAAAGTGTTAATTCAAAGAATTGGACACACTTTTGAACTAAATGAGGAGATAGGTTTTCACCATGGAAAAGCCTATATTTCTAGATATGAAGTGATTCAAATACTGCTGAGATCCATTTAAAGTCCACAAGAAAAAATTATTATGAGATTGTATAAAGTCGATATTTTAACAGCAAGTCAACTTAAGATAAAGAGTTTAGTTCTTCAGACCTAAATAAAACAGATTTAAATAAGAGTGCTTCTTTACTGGAAATATCTCCTCTAAAAAATGTAAGTAAACTTGACATTAGAATATGGAAAGCAAAAAGTTAAAAAACTGGAAACAAGTGACAAACCTAGTAGCATCAGCATTGGATATAGACTCAAAAGAAATAATATCTGAAAAAAAGCAAAAAGGAATTAACGGTAATGATTTAGAAAAACTTATAGATGCAATAAAGGAAAAATCAGTTTAATTGAAGAAAAAGTTCAGTTACTAACATTAACTCCTGATAGTTTGTCAATTAAAAACTTGCAACGCATTTTCAGTTTCAGACCACCTTATTAAAAAAGCCAGAAAGCTGAAAAATGAAAAGAGAATATTTGCCAAACCTGAGGCTACAAAAGGACATCCTTTGGAGGATATTGTTAAGCAGAGTCATTGAAATGTATGAATCTGACGAATACACTAGACAATGTCCAGGAAAAAAATATTTTGTTTCTGCGCGTATAAATAATGTTAAAGTTCATAAACAAAAACGCTCAATATTAGTTTGTTTAAAAGAACTTCATCTGGAATTTAATAAGTTATACCCTGAACACAAAGTTGGATTCAGCAAGTTCTGTGAACTAAGGCCAAAGTGGTACTGTTGATAGTAGTGGAAGCCACTCAGTTTGTTTATGTTCTTACATAAGCCATTTAATATATTACTTTGTAATATATTAAATGGCTTTCTTAAAAGCCATTTAATATATTACAAAGATTTAATGAAAGTATGTGTTTGTAATATTGATAGTCGAAACTGCATGTTTCATCTATGTTCCAACTGCTCTGGTAAAATAAATTTGAAGACTTACTTGGAAAATGTGTTTGAAAAGAATGATTTTGATAATCAGATCACATATAAACAATGGGTGTCAACTGACCGAACTGCACGCATTACAGTCCAAACAAGCATTAGTGAATTTATTGAAACTTTAAGTGAAACTTTGCATGACCTTTGTCACCACCACTTTATCAAAGAACCACAGTCTTCCTACTTATCAGAAGCAAAACAAACATTAGACCAATATACCTGCATTATTCTGATGGATTTTGCAGAGAACTATAGTTTTCTTGTACAAGATGCTATACAAGGATTTTACTAGCAAACCGATCAAGCTACCTTACACCCATTTGCTGTTTATTACAAAGATGAAAAAGATCATCTTAAATGTGATTGCTATTGTTTAATTTTTGACCCTCTTTGTCATGACCAATTAGCAGTTCATTATTTTCTCGCAAAGTTGCTCCCTATGATCAAAATCAAACTACCCACAGTGATCAAAGTTAAATACTTCAGTGATGGTGCTGCGTCACAGTATAAAAACTACAAATGTCTAATAAACTTAATTTATCACATTATAGATCACCAAATTAATGCTGAGCATCGCTTCTTTGCTACGTCACATGGCAAAAGTCCATGTGATGGAATAGGAGGTACTATAAAAAGAGAAGCAGCAAAAGCTAGTCTACAATTACAATTTGTAATTGTAGAATCTAATTTGTAAGCAATTACAAATTAGATTCTCACACCACAAGATCTGTTTACATAGGCTCAAAAAAACATCAAAGGTGTTATCATATTTTATCTTTCAAGTGATGATATCAATAACCATGAAGCAACTTTTATCCTTCAGAAACGATATAAAGGGATGCACACAGTTCCGGGAACAAGAAGCTATCACTGTTTTGTACCAGATGGAGAGAAAGTTTTTATTACGAATCTCTAGCGATACTGTCTATGATACTCATGTGTTAAACAATGTTAATTTGATTTGAAAAAATCCAAGATGTTAATGTAAAATTTATGCAAAGAAACAAATTAAATTTAAAATGGACAAACAATGCACGATCAAGTCAGTGTTGGGTTCCATTTGACAAGATAATATGTCAAATAAGTGTTCCATTGATTAAAAGTATAAGTGTTCGTGACTATATTCTTACTAGTAATGAATTTGACAGTATTATGAGTTATATAAATCAGAGATAAACTAATTAGTTCATGTATACATACTTTTTCTTTCAACTGATTATCTTACTCTTTGAATGCATTTTTTTACTGTATAGTTTGTATAAAATTTGAGGTATAAATTTTATATGTGGTAAGTGGTATTTTTTTGTTCTCCTTATAAAAATATCATATCCTCTCAAAGGGCTACAATCGTGTCATAAGATAGAGTATAGGTCTTTAAATTTTGTTTGGTGTCTATATATAGAACCTCAACATTAAAAAGTTTCATAATTTATTTCAACTGTTTACGCTACTTTCTATGTAGATGTAATTTATCATAATTTAAAAAAAAAGTGATTTTTTAATAGATTGCTACATGTGCTAAATTAATATTTAATGCATAATTTTGATTATTCTAACAAGTGGTGACCCTAAGTACACAAAGGTAACAAAAAAATCCACTTTCTGTAAGTAAGCATTGAAGTTCAAAAAAAATATTTATGTTGCAATATTTAGCAACTTTAAAGTGCAATAACTCAAAAACTGTAAAAAATCAGTCAAAAACAACTGCAATAATTGATTATTTGGATGAAAAACTAATACCCTACAAAATTTCAGGTGATCACCATCTTTATTTAAAAAGTTATGGTTTGTCAAAAATCAAAAAAAATTGCTGTAAGTTCCTAATACACAAATTTTTCGGATTTTGGTCATTTTTAATTCAATCATAACTTTTAAACAAATTGGTCAATCAAGTTGAAATTTTCTGGATTGTATTTTTTTCATAAGATCTGTGCGTGGTCATAGTTTAAAACAAATCTGAGATGATACCCTGGGGAACTTTCCAAAAACTAGGTGAATTGATATGGAATAACCCAAATAAAATTGACGTTAAATAACAATATAATGAAACATACTTGAAATCGATCTCTGTTAAAATAAATAAAAAGCCATGTTGTCAAAGTGGATGCAAGAACAAATGTTGCTAAAGGAAACTTAGCATAACTCCACCACAGTACAAAATCATATTGCCAAGTATCAGACTTATATTCTGGAAAAAAAAAATAATTTAATTAAGCAAAGATATAAATCAATTATTATAGTTGCATAAATTATTATAATTTTTTTAAATTAAACTCACCATCTTCACTTAAAGAGCACCATGCAAATAAAAACATCATCGACAGATTAAAGATACCTAGGGCTTTCATCTTAAAAAATCTTTTTATTCCCTGTAATTCAAGAACTTTTTTTATAAAAATGTAATTAAGAATTCAAGAACTCTTTTAAAATTCCTAATTACATTTTGGACATAATTTCATAAAAAATTCATGCTTCATAAACAAATGGTTAATAATAAAAATAATAATAATAATAATAATAATAGCAATAATAATAATAACAATAATAATAATAACAACAATAATAATAGTATTAATAGCAATAATAATAATAACAATAATTTCATATATATACTTATATATATATATATATATATATATATATATATATATATATATATATATATATATATTATCATACATACATACATACATGCATACATACATACATACATACATACATACATACATACATACATACATACATACATACATACATACATACATACATACATACATACATACATACATACATATGTACATATTAATGATATATAAAAAATCAAAATCATACATAAAAAAACTTTACTTGCATTTTATAATGAAGTTGTAAGTAAATAATTAAAATTATTTACTTGAAGTAAATAATGGTAAATAATAGATGAATACTAGGGTGTCCAAGAAAAAAAATATTTTTGAATTCAACATTGTGCACTATGTAAATCCTCCTTATTTGGTCTCAGTAGACCACCATAAAAATATCTGGGCTTAAAGTCACTGTTTAGCTGAAGGTGTTTTAGAAAAAAACTGCATATAAATTTTAATGAGATTTTTTTGCATTTTTTTACTGAAACTCTATGAACATATTTTAAAATACAATAAATTTTTAATAAAATATCCTTGATTAGGATGTTGAAAAACAGTAGTAGTATATATTGTATACTGCTACTAGACTCATAATTTAAATAGCATACATTTAATTACTTCATTACAATTTTTACATATATGTAAAATATGTATAAAAAACTGTATATTTTGTGATCAATTCTGTTGTATATTTTAGTATAGAAACTAATATTAAATATGGCTAGTGCAGGATATGTTGGAATAGCTAATGAAAGAAGAAGTCTTTATTTGTTGGGGTACCCTTGCCAAATATTTTCTCCAAATAGATTTCCAACCGGTGAGGAGGTTTGTCGAAGAATTTACTGTATTAATCGGACTCATGCAACTGCAATCAAAACATTATCATCCAAAATTGGATGTCCTCTAGCGAGTAAGGGCAAGCCTAAATGCAGTGGTGGTATGTGTTATGCTGATAACAGAAACGAAATATTAAATGTGTGCATCATAAGAGAGCTGGTTAACATTTGGAACAAAGCAGGCTTTGATGAAAATTTCATCCACAGTGAACGGTTGATTAAGTAAGCCACTAAATATAAAGTCTCTTGTCATAAAAATTAAATATTCTATGAAACACATTTATCTATGAAATATGTTTACATATAAGTTTTGCTGAGGGGTTTATTTAATGTTGTAATTTTTTAATTTAGGACTAGAATTATTGCTTTGTATACACAGTATATTAAAGTTTTAAAGATGAGAACCCTTGAGATGAGCAAAGAAACCATGAGCCAACACACTCAAGAGTTCTTAGACAAGGCCAATGTTTTGTTTCCTATACACAAGGAAGACATTTTCAAGTTAATTAGCCAGGATCCTAGAAGAAGTAAGGAGGCTGTAAAAGAGAATTCTATTTTTTTGAAGAGATGTTTGAAAGGGGACATGGTCAAGATGTCCTACAAAAATGACAAAACATTTGCTGAAATAGTTTCTGAAAGTGAAGAAAGGATGAAAAATCTGCTGATGAAGATGATAGAAGAAGAGCGACTGGAGGAGAGACTGAGAGCAAATGTTGAGCAAAAAAAGAAAACCAATTACTGGAAAAAGCAGAAGAAGAAGCTTTGAGAAATTTTGAGCAGGAATTCTCCAGTGGATGTAGTGGAACAGATTATGATTCAGACTTTGAGTCAATCCTTATACAAGAAACATCTAGATCTTTGGCCTAAGATTGAAAAAGGTGTGAATACATTGGCCAAAATTGAGAAATTTGATTGGAACAGACCTGAGTTTGCTTTTGGAACCCTCTTTTACAATCTTGCAAATGAAACCATGGAGTTCTGCACAACATCTCTAAAAACAAATATTTTTGACAGAGGTGATTATAAGTATTTATGTTAACTGGTAGCTTTTTACTT
Organism: Hydra vulgaris; assembly: GCF_022113875.1. NCBI lineage: Eukaryota > Metazoa > Cnidaria > Hydrozoa > Anthoathecata > Hydridae > Hydra > Hydra vulgaris. The sequence goes on from NC_061165.1 coordinate 44,971,250, forward strand.
CGGAGCAGATTTATTGAACTTCAGGTTTCTACAACCTGGTGCACATCATGAAGCAAGATTTATGATTCATTATATCTGTTAGCAATGCAAATGACCAAGAATTACAACAAGCAACTCAGTGTCAATAAGATTAAAATGATACAAGATGCAACAGATTATATAGTGATCTTTCACTGTTTATTCTTCCAGAAGAGCCCAATGGCATCTCAGGCTCCATCCAATGACCTTAAAGCATTCAAGATTTTATCACAGATTATGATAGATCCACTTTACTCCAAAAAGTACGGAAAGATTGGCAAAGCTCTTAATCTTAGGATTCTCAGACACACTTATTATTTTACACCACAGTTTGTTATCTTTGCTTTAGCAAGATAACACACTGTGGTAGACAAAGAACAACCAGAACCTTTTACACAAGTTTGCCCCCTCTCAAAACTATCAGATTTTGTTTCTCAGGAGTCTTATCTCTTTTTTCTGCATCTTGGTATAACCAAAGATGACATTCTTGCACGGAAAGAAGAAGGCATGTCAAATTTGGAGAAAAATCTCAACAAAAGATCTTTTAAGACATTTGTGTCCAGTGTACGTCAGTTAGCAGTTATTAAGGGCTAAAAGACACATCAAATTGGCGCAGGATTTCATTGGCAGAACACATTCCGAAGACAGGCTCCAAAACACAATGATGGTGGTTTTAAACCGGCAGAAGGTGTCTAAACATGCCACTAAACAAGACTTAAAGAATGTTTAAATAAAAAAAAAGCACTTTATGGCTGTATTTATGTTTTTGAAATATATTTTTTCTAACAAAAATTGAATAATTTTTGCACCAATATTTTTTTTTTGTATTCCATAGTATTTTATTTTAAAAAACATTTCAAAACAATGCAATTTTAATAAAGAATAAATTAGTTATGCATTTTTTTCAAAGTTGCAGTAACTATAGCAGTCAGAACTAATGCAATGGATGATTAATATAAACTTGACTTTATTATTTTATAAAAACATTGAATACTACCAAAGTTTTAATAAAAAAAAATGCAAAAAAATCTCATTAAAATTTATATGCAGTTTTTTTTTTAAACATCTTCTTTAGCTAAACAGTGACTTTGAGCCCAGATACTTTTATGGTGGTCTACTGGGACCAAATAAGGAGGATTTACATAGTGCACAATGTTGAATTCAAAATTTTTTTTTCAATGGACACCCTATTGAATACAATTAAGACTTACCTTGTATTGTATTTTAAAAATGTATTGTATTTTTAAAATTTATGACTTTTTTAAATTAACCTTTAAGTATGTATACTTAAAAATACTTTGAGCAATTTTTAAATTATTTAAAATCTTTATTTATATTTTTCTTTGAATCATACAATTTACTTTCTATATATATAAACACATATATATATATATATCTTTTATATATATATATATATATATATATATATATATATATATATATATATATATATATATATATATATATATATATATATATATATATAGACAACCCTTGAAATTTGAAAAAATGAGGTAGGTAATAAATAGCCGATCTCTTTTTTCCTATATAATAAAATAAATTTGACACAAAGATGTTACCATAAAACATAGAAACAAGGTCAACAATTTTTTTTTGACATTAAACACTTTTAAGTCGGCAGTTATGTTGACATTGTCGAATGCCGACCCTAATTCCAATGGATATATATATATATATATATATATATATATATATATATATATATATATATATATATATATATATAAGTATATATAATATATATATATATATATATATATATATATATATATATATATATATATATATATATATATATATATATATATATATATATATGTATATATATATATATATGTATATATATAAGTATATATTCACCAAATTATATATAATAATGCTTGTCATAATTTTTACACAAATGGTATCATCAATAACTGGAATAACTTGCTGATTGCATGCAAAAAGGCTCCATTGGTTAATGTGTAATCATTACTTTCATATCTATCAGTAAACAATTTTCCAAAAAACAGTCTATTTACTACTCCTAAAAACCATTGTAAAAAGATTTTGTTTAATGTCTAAGCCAGGTCAAATCAGGTCAAAAAATCTTGTATATCATCTCAAAAACTAGGCTCTTGTGACTGGAAAATTTTCAACAGTATCTATAACAAGGGCAAATCTATTATTCCACTTCTTGTATGGTGCAGATTTTGTCACCCCACCTAAAGACAAAGCTGAATTGTTTGCTTAGAACTTCTCATCAATATCATCTCTTGATTCCACTAGTCATGTTCTACATGATGTAGCCAATTAACAGGTTAATCCATTGCCTGACCTTCATATCACTCCAGTTTCTGCATATAATGATTTCCTGCTTAGACTCTTCTCTAATTTGTGGTCTGGACAACATATCTGTTTTAGTCTTGCAGAAGTGTACTCCAGAGCTGTTGTCAATTTAAATAAATTTTCAAAACTCTTCAACAAGTGCTTCTCAGAGTCTTGTTTTCCAGCCTGCTGGAAGGCGGCATCTGTTATCCCTATTTTCAAAAACTTTGAAGATCTGACTTGTCTAACTACTGTCCCATTAGTATTATTATTTTCATAAGCAAGGTTTTTGAGTCTATAATTAACCAAAACTTAATCTCTCATCTTGAATCTAATAACTTATTTTCTGATCATCAATATGGATTTCAATCTACTTGTTCTACTGCTGATTTGTTAATGGTAATAACTAATCTGTTTTATTGTGCATTAGATAGATGTGGAGAGGCTAAGGCTATTGTTCTTGACATTAAAACTTTTGATTAAGTTTAAGATGCTGGTCTTCTCCACAAGCTCTCTTCTTATTGTGTATCAGGTAACATCTTTAAGATAATTGAATTCTTTCTTATTAATCATAGCATAAAGGTTGTTCTCGATGGACAGCACTCTTCTTCATATCCTGTAACCTCAGGAGTTTCTCAAGGTTCTATCCTTAATGATTTCCCAGAAATCTTTGGCCCTATACTTTTTTAAATTTATTTTAACAATCTCCCAGAAATTCTCACAAGTAGCATTGTTCAGTGATGATACTACCATTTATTCTTGTCTTGATAAGAAGCCAACATTGTCTGAGAGCTTGGAGAGGACATTTGAGCTTGAAAAGGATCTTATTTTGCTACAGCATGGAGCTCTCAGTGGCTGGTGAACTTTAACTCAGATAAAACTCAATTTTTCTAGCCAATTGTTATTGTAATATCTAGACCTTCTTATCCTTATGAATGGTAATGGACTTAATGAGTCATCTATGCTTCATTTTTTAGGATTAGATCTTACTTCCAATCTTACTTGGAAACCATATATCGAATCGATTGCAAAAGTAACACCTGCTATAGTTGCATCTCTTTATCTTGCTCTCCACTTTCTTACTCAGGATTCTATCTTTTATCTCTATAAATCTCAAATCCATCCTTATATGGAATACTGTTGGTATATCAAAGGCAAATCTTCCAATAATGCACATTCTCTTATAGGCAAGGTGCAAAACGCATTATTATTATAGTTAGACCTGCTCTTGCAGCCAACTCCAACCATTATCACATCATTGTAATATTGCCTCTTTTTCTTTTCTATAAATACTATAATGGACACTGCTCTAAAGAGCTAGCATTTCTTGTGCAAACTCAAAAAGTTAAAAAAAAATGCCAAACACTTAGTCGATTTAGCAATAACTGTGTGTGTATTTATATATATTTTTTGTGATCATCGTAATAGGATAAAATAAGTAATTATTTTTAAAAATAACATGTTTTTTATCCTTGACATGTTTCGTAAAATTTATTTACATTTTCAAAAGATTATATTACAATAATAAAACTCTGAAAAAAATATTAAAAAACAGAAGTTTTTATAGAGAAATAATAACGGACAAAATTTACCATAATAAACCAATATATTTATTACAAAATAACTTGGTAAATAACCAATCAAAATAACTAACTGTCAATAAATAAATAAATAATAATAAACTGACAGTAAAATTAAATAGATAAGTTTATAACATATTGTAAAGTTTGTTAAGTGAGGGACTTTTCAATTTAATGTGGAGGGCTTCTTTCATCTTTAATTTGTGTTTGATTGGGGTATTACCCGAACTCGCAAAAAAATCAGAGTTAGCCAGATTTTTGCAATTAGTAGATAAATTTAAGTGTTTAAATATATTAAATTGTTAATCACTTTGAAGGTGCTCGTTTATTCTAGTTGCCTAATGTCTGGAGGCTTCTCAAATATAACTGGCATTACAGCCAGCACAAGAAAATAGCTTTTTTTAATTTCTTGAATAGTAAAAATAAGAAACATGAAAACTTTATTATTTTTAAGAATTCAAAGTTGTCTATTTTTACTAATCAAGAAATCTAGAGGTGCCGTCCTTTACTGTTTAAACGACAATTGTTTCAAATTGCAAACAACTTGTTTACATAATCCAGATAACTATACTATACTGCGTAAATCAGGGTTATCAGGTGAGCCATGAAGATCCTATTATAAAGTTCAAAAAAATCTTTATCTACATACCTCCCTTTAAAGTTTTTTACTACCACCCGTATCTTACTATTTTCATTAATTTTCAAAGATTTAAATTTTTTACTGTTTCATAAGTGACTGTTTTTCCACTCGAGATTCAAAAGAAACCACGTTTTTTTGATTGTACTTCGACCTAACTATTTGATAAGGTTTACATTCGATAAATTTTATTCGGTAAAAACGTGGTGTTTAAATTTTATTCGGTGTAATCACGATGTTTAACAAGATTTATCGTTCGATCGATTAGCTATGGTTTAGTGTCTTTTGAGAAAAAGTGAGTGAACTTTTGAGAAAAAATGAGAAACTTTTGAGAAAAAGAGCTAAGCACCCGCAAATAGTGTTTTCATTCGTTAAACGAGTAGTCCAATTCGTTATTACGAATAGTCCTTTTCGTTAAACGAGTAATCCTATTCGTTAAACAAATAGTCCTATTCGTTAAACAAATAACCCATAATCCTTGAAAGAAAAAGTCTTTTTTTTTGTTAAACGAACGGTTCTATTCTTTAAACGAATAAATATATTCGTTAAAGGAATAGTCCTATTTGTTAAACGAATAATCATATTCGTTAAACGAATAGTTCTGTTCCTTAAGCGTATAGTGATGTTCGTTAAACAAATAGCACTACTTTTTAAACAAATGACACTATTTGTTAAACGAGTAGTACTTTTTGTTAAACGAATAGTACTATTTGTTAAACGAATAGTACTAATCGTTAAAGGAAATGTCAAATTAGAAAGTTTCAAAGATGCAATAGCGAATAGTATTTTGAAAATTTATATATATTTTCTGCAAGAAGGTATTTCCTGAAACAGAATATGACATACAAATTTTTTATTTTAGTGTTACTTATCTAAAAATAATTATAATTCTTTAAAAGTTTGCCGAAATATGTAAAACTGCATTGTTGGGAAGATTGTTCCAAAAGTTCAAAACTACCTCAGTCATTTGCAAAAAAAAATGACTGAGGTAAAATAAAAATATTTGGCATGCACTCCCTATTAATATTAGATAAAATCCAGATAAATTGGACTGGAGTATTGGTCTAGGGTCCAAGGTAGCGTCCAATATCTATGATATTTCCGCTTTTAGACAACTTAGAAATATGATTCTTGAATTTAGTATTATGTTTTGGAGGTCAAAGAACTCATTTAAACATTTTTTATTTTTGAGCAATCCAAGATGATGTTAAAAATAGAAATTCACTAGTTGTTAGTACATTTGCAATGTTGTGATTGTCTGCTCAAATCCATTTGAGTTTAGGAATTTTTTATATTATTATATTATATTTGTTAAATAAGTAAATGTTGAAAATTTAATGTAGCAGTTAGGAATGGCACTTTTACTTATTTTAATGTAAAAACGCGATTTACTTTTAAGAGTAAATTACTTACATAACTCATATTAAAATATATAATAATTTTTTTTTTTTTTATTTGTTATTATTTGGGTGCCCCAAGAAGTTGTCACAGAGCACCGCGGAAGTGCATTTAATCAGGAAGTTCACGCCTCCTTATTTACCATGATGCGAAATATGCCCAAAGCTCGTTTCGAACCTGGATCTCCTGCTTATAAAGCAAGCGCTCTAACCACTGCGCCACGGCCGCACATTCACTTACATATAAAAGTAATTTTATTTTTTATTACATAAATTATATTATAAGTAAAACTTAATTACGTAAATTTAATTACTTAAATTCGTAACTGTTAGGGGTCGTCTATAAAGTACGTAAGCGTTTTTTTCGTCCATCCCCCTTATCCCCCCCCCCCACACATTTTGTAATACGCTTTTTTAAGTACCCTCCACCTCCCTAAAAGTACCTACGCTTTTAACCTATTTACCTAACATTTTATGATTTTTTTTTAAATTTAGTGTCTCCTTTCTTTTTATAATTGACCCACTGCCCTCCCATCTCATATACGCCAATTGCTGACCCCCTCTTGCCCTCCGAGCGTACGTACTTTATGGACGATCCCTTACTTAAAAAAGTAATTTATTTTTACAAGTAAAGATAAATTACATTAAAAGTTGTTTACTTTTTCTTGAAAAAGTAAATTACTTTATCAGTTAAGTCGTTAAAAAGTAATTTACTTTGAAAAGTAATTTTGATTTTACTTCTTTGCGAAACTTACATTGAAAAGTAATTTACTTTTTATATGTAAAAAAGTTCTTTTCTGATATAACGTTATGTAAATGTAATTTGAAAATAAATGTACTTTGAAAAATGTAACACTAAATAAATGTACATTGGAAAATGTAACACTTACTTTTAAAAGTAAAATAAAAGTACATCATAAAAATAAATTACTGTATGTAAAAAAGTAACTAATTAGCAACTTACATAAAAGTAATTTGAAAAGAAAAAAGATTTACTATTAGAAATAAAAGTAAAGTTTTTCTTTCAAATATTTATTTTAATTAGTAAGTAAGCAAAATATAAATTACATTATTTACTTCTTCAAAAAACAAAGCCATTTTACTAACATTTTTTTAAAATAGGTAGTTTATTAAAAAGCATTAGTTGATGGATACATCTTGGTTATACTACTCGAAATTATTCAAATGTATGTGGGCCATTTTTGCGGCGGGGCGTTACAGTTTACACAAGTAGCGGCTAATATAGTTAATAGGATGGACTTGTAAAAGTAGACAGCGACAGCGAGGGCCTTTGAGCTATAAGGAGCAAAATTTTTTCGTTTTGACCGAAAGTAGATTATTGGTCCTAATTAAACATTTAAATGTGGACAGGGGGAGGGCATAATTTTAATTTTTCTGTTAAATTATTTTAACTTTTTAAATTATTTTTTAAGTGCCCCCAAAAAGTCTGTACGGTACAGAACCCCGCGTAAAAGCATTTAACATCGCGCCTCTTTTCTAACTGATGTTGCAAAACTCACCCATTTCGTGGTAAACCTTTAACCTCAATGATCAAATATTTATTATGCATTATTTATTTGGTATCGGGGGGCAGATAAACTAATTGCTATAAAACGATATCCGTTAAGGGCAAGGAAAGCCCGTTAACCATAGACTAAAAGATCTGTGTACCACAAATTATTGAGCACACAGCTTTTATTATTACTTGGGGACCTAAGTTACTGAAAAGAAGGTTATTGGCAACAGCCTTCTTTTCAGTTGCTTTGGTGGCCAAGCCGCCCTAGAAATATTCTAAAATATTCGAATAAAATAGTGCCTTAAAAATAATTTGTTATTTTTCTAAGAATTTTCTTTAAAATTTAACGTGAAAATGGGCAGTAGACTGTGTGCCATCAGTAGCTTATGTGGCAACAATAGTGTTTTTTCAATAGCTTATGTTGCTTCAATGATGCTTCTGTTACTCTATTCAAGACTAAAATTTTATGTATAGTTCTTTAAAAAAAAGTTAGTTTTCATTTGGGTAAGAGTTGTTGTTAATAATTACCACGCTGACTTAATGATCTTATAGAAGGACAATGACGATAGAAGATTTAAAATAGTCTTTTAAAACAAATGAAAAATTAGGTTTTCACCCTTTTAAAACTAATTCCAACCTCAAAAATGAATTAGACCTTTTGAAAACCGCAACAGCTGCTTATAGGCCACTAAATGAACTAAGCTATAGTTTATTTTACCGTTTCTTTTTTAATACTTTTTTAATAACGTCTTTTTGCGTTTCCGTTGTATTTTTATAACAACTTTAGAATCACTAAGTTTATTTTAATGTTTTTGATGTATATTGCAACGTTTCTTTTTTATAAGTATTTTTTTGATTAATAATCATATTATTTTTCAGAGCCTTCAAACATTCAATCCCACTGAAAATTGATGCATCTCTCGTGAAGCAAATTTAATAATAATCTAATTAGCGGAAAAGTCTAGCAACTGTAACGGAAGCATTCTATAAAGTTATCAATAATGGTTTCTGATATTATACCATAGATGACACGACATATGTCAGATTAAATTTCTTCAATTATACATATTTATCATATTTTGGCATACTGTAGTAAGCCAAAAATATAAGTTTAAAGAATAGTTTTAATAGTTAAAGCCATAGTCGGATTAAGATTATTTGTTACCCGGGGATTATTTTTAAAGTAGTTTCCTTTTTTTGAGTGCTACAACATCTAAAGTGATTTAAGAATTTAAAAAACGGTCCTTTTGAATATTTAATGGCTGCTGCCTAAACCTACCCACCACCACATGGTTTTAATCGGCAACATTTTGATGCCTATAAATCAAGTACTGATACATCAAAATTTACAAAAGAAAAAAAAGCCAAAACCACTCACAAAAAAAGTCGCCAAAAACTAAATGTTAGTTACTTTGATGCAAGTTGTACTTTTTGCATTTTACTCGGTTGCACAATATCCTCTCTAATTTATTTTAGAATATAAGTAAATTTACTTATAAAATATAAGTTATTTTTAGTTTACTTTAAAAATTATATAAAATATAAACTTATGTAATAGAATTTTTTCTTTATATAATTTATTTTATACAACAATTTTTTTTTACTTACATTATGAAAAATGACAATTTATAAAAAATTATTTTATAAGTAAATATTATTTATATTTGGTCGCCTATTACTTTTATCTAATTCTTTTTAATATAAAAGTTTTTTTTACGATTACGATAATATAATATTTTTTTAATATGTAAATGTAAATAACATTTTGAGGAACTATAAAATTATGTTATGTAACTTGAAAAGTAATTAATATTTATATGTAAAAGTAAATTGCTTTTTTATGAGACTTACTTTTACTTGTAAAAGTAAATTACTTTTTGATGTAATCTGTTTTTACATAAGTTACTTTTGAAAGTAAAAAAACTTACTTTATAAAGTAAAAAGTCGTTTTATAAAAATGAATTACTTTTTTGTAAATGTAAATTCAATTTGAACGGTGACAATTACTTACATAATAAACTTTTTCAAAAAAATTTACTTACTCGTGTAAGTAAAAAAAAAAGTATATAGAAGTGCCATCCCTAGTAGCAGTTCTTAACTGTCTAATGAGTGGAGTTAGTTCTCAGATAAGTTTTACTTTTCTAAATTGAAATCTAAAATTAATTAGTTAATAAATATTGATAGTAATTAAAATAATAAATGTTGTCAATCCTTATAAAAATAATGATTGAATCTAGTTGACCCTAAATATAATTTTGTTTTAGTTCACTAAAGATAAATTTATTCAAAACATGCAATTCCAAATCAGAAAAACATGGACAACGCCAGTTCAAAGGAGTTTTGGCATGCTATCTTTGACGAATCAATGACGCTTAATTCAACCCGGGAAAGTTTTCTTTCAATCCTCGTTACAAATTAAAGCTTAATCAGTGTGTTACCATTAGATATAGCCATGGTGCCTTTATGTTTTAAATCCACTGGAATTGGAATCCACTGGATTAATATAATGATATGATTTTGTATAATGATAATAAAATAACACAAAACTTTCTACCAAAATATTCATGTAGTAGTTGATTTGTAGAGATTTAAAATTTTAATAATTATTTTATTATTTTAAATTTTAATTATTTTAAATTAATTTAGACGGTTTGAACTGTTCATCAATGTGGGGTTAATGCCATGGAGTAGATTTCTCAAATTCACTACAGCAGATGTGAATGATGCTGGCACATCTGATGAAAATGATGATAATGAGTCATTTCATCATCTATTGTCAATCTCACAATGACGAAAATAAAGATTTCAATAGTTCAGATAAAGAGCCAATATGAACATTTTTCAATGAAATAGATTCAAGTTTGAGATAATTATGATTAATTATGATTAAGTTTGAGACAAGTATAATTATGATAATTTTATAACTTTTTGTCAAACATGTATAATTAAGCTTTATTTTATAAACAGAGTGATATTGTTTGATGTTTCAGGTTTCTTTTTTTAACTTTTGTTTATACAATGACATTTTTTTCTCAGCAAACTGTCGGAGACTGATACACCAGTGATAAACAATTACTTTGTAACAATTACTTTTACCGATATGTAAAAATCATTGTTTCCTCAATTACATATTACAAGACACAAAAATTGTTTTTCTAAGTGATATACAAATTTTCTTTTAGTTTGAATGCTGTTTGGCCATCTTGAATGTTTATTTTTTTTTTTACAAAAATTAAATTTTAAAAATAATTTCCTTGACCCGAAGAACATAATATTAAACGCAAAAAATCTACTTCAAATTGATAAAGGAGCTGAGTCTGTTGTTTATTGAACATTTTAGTTTAAACGCTGTTTTGGCGGCCATCTTGGATTTTGACAACATTTTGTTTTTTTATAAAACTAAAAATGTCGAAAATGATTTCCTTGACTTCACAAACGTAATAACAGACACGAGAATTTTGTTTCTAAGTGATCTTTTTTTTTTTTTGCCCTAAGAAGACCTAACGGTCTTGTCACAGAGCACCGCGGAAGTGCATTTAACCAGGAAGTTCACTTATAAAGCAAGCGCTCTAACCACTGCGCCACGGCCGCAACTACAAGCTCCGAGCTCAGACATTGCAAATTTAATTTTAGAAGCCATCTCGGACGCATCTCATTTAAAATCTCAGACATTGCAAATTTCATTTTAGACGCCATCTTGGACGCCATTTTGGATTTCAGATAAAGCTTTATTTCAATTTAGGCCGATTTTTTTTAAATGAATCAGGAGTGCATACAAAAGTAAACAAAACAAAAAAAGAAAAAGATCTTTAAATAAAGTATTATTCTGCAATCGGTGTGATTTTTTTGATCGCTATCGGATCAAAAATTGGTAGAAGAGGGTAGTTGCTTCGCCATTGAGGAATAGTAAAAAAAGAAATCCCGTAAAATATGGGATTGCTCAACCTTTTCAAAGTGTTAAAGAAACATGGTAAACAGCTTTGATTTAAATCACTCTTCAAAAAAAATTCAAAAACGCAAGACTTTGTGGAACTAATAGCTGAACATATAATCAAAATGGCTTCACAAGAAGAGTCTAACTAAAAGAATTTTTAAAAAACCAAGAAAAAGATATGGTAGTTGAAAACTCTCTTATTTCGAGAACCCAATTACATTCAAAACACGTTATGAACAGTATATCTCTCCTAACGAACGGTGCTGGTAACTCTTTGTTATAGAAATAGAAAAGTTGTGGTCAACTCATTGCTTGATGATAGAAGTACGAAGTCGTATTTGAATACTGATGTAGGAGCTATGTTGCCACTGCAAGGTAAAACAGAAAAAGTAACCGTCAATATGATAAATCGAAAAATTAATTCGTTGAAAACATTGCCAGTGGAATTCCAGTTGGAGTTATTCAATGAAAAAAAACGACAACTAAAATGCAAGCTTTTACAGAGAATAAAGTAACTGAAACTTTAAACGCAGTTAATCGGACAAAATTTTCCAAAAGGTGGAAACATCTAAAATATATAGAAATGCCTTGGATAAAAAATAGGCAGTTTAATGATAATTATACAATGGCTTTAAATAGACTAAGAAAAAAAGTCTAATGAAAAAAAAAGTACCAAACATTTAAGAAAAACCAAAATTTGATATTCTTATTGGTGTGTATGATGCTAAATTACAATGTGCAGTTAAGTTAGTTAAAGGGGGATCTAATAAACCAGTTGCCTGACTCAAACCTTTTGGATGGACATATACTGTTGGTTCCGAAGGATATCTTTAAACCAATGTTAAAAAATTGATACCAAGAAAAATTAAAATGAAGAAGCTAACAATTCAATTAAAAAGTTAGAGGAAGTTGAAGGCAATGAAGCAATGAGCAGCCGTTGCGCAGTGGTTAGCGCGCTTGCCTTAGAATCTAGAGATCCATTTTTCGACGCCACCTCTGGGCAAGTTTTAAAAAATTGGTAAGGAAGGAGGCGTGAACTTCTATTCAAATGCTCTTCCGCCGTACTTTGTGATAAGACTGTAAGATCTTCTTGGAGCATCTAATAGTAGGAAAAAAAGAAAAAAAGAAAATGTAGTTTAAAAGTATAATAACATCCCAGAAGATACTAAAGCATTTAGTATGATAACAAGTTTATCAAAACCACAAAACGGAAGATATGAATTAGTTGCCATAGATAAAAAACAGGCAGTTGGATGGTAATTATACAATCGCATTAACTAAGTAACACAAAAAAAACGTCTAATAAAAAACAAAAATTTTAGAAATGAGTATAACAATATCATTAGGCAGTATCAAGAATACGAATACTTAGAAAAAATTGATTCGAAGAACATAGGTGAAGGTTTGTACTTACCACACTTCTATTCTCTGTACCAATAAATCAACTACAATTATGGTTGATGGATCTATAAAATAAAATTAATAACGTTATTTATCAAGATCCTAAACTACATTAAGACTATAAAACAGTTTTGGTTTGATTTCAAAAATATCCTGTTGCACTTGCTTATGATATAGCATAAGTATTTAGGATCAACTCATCACCTTTCATGGACATTTTCATTTTAGGATCAACTCATCACATTTGTAGAACAAGAGCATGCAAGAAATTATGCACACAAGTTTCTTTTAGCTTCTGAAGCTGTTCTTAAAATAACTTACATGGATGATACAACAATTTCTGTAGTTGATGGAAAGAAATTCAACTATGCAATTTAGAATGGTGTGTTTTTACACATAAAATGTCTTTCAAACTCCGTTGAAGTTCTTAAATCAACACCTAAAAATTATCGATATATAATATTAACTGACTGGACCGTTAAAAAATGGGTCTTTGTATGTCTACTTCACACCGATCTTTTCTATTATTTTTCCATATATAAATATCCAAGCAGTCCGGACCCGTAAAACACAGGTCATTGTAAGTTTATTCGACACCAACTTTTTCTAAATTTTTTCCTTGGTAATTGTTATTCATGTGTGTACGCAAGCGGGCGTAGACTGAAAAATCGTCAGTTGTCAGTCAGTCGTTAGTCAGCTGCAGCAGCAACTACACACTAAAAAAAAAAGTATAATAAAGGTATATTATTCTACCCGAAGGTAGAAATTAATATTTTTAGGGTTTCTTAAGTTTAAGTGGTTAAAAACTGTAGAAAGTTATACCCTTGAGGAGTTTTCTACCTTTGCGCTAGATGTTACTAGAATGCGGCTCTCAAACTATAAAATTATTAATTTTAATGTGACGTTTTTACCTAAAATATGGAAAAGCTGAGAATAAATAAAAGTATTTTATAGTTTATAAAAAATATTTTATTGTTTTTTATTTAAATCAAAAAACTTATAGGTTAGCAACTTAGACGATTAAAAAAATAATAATTATATGTATTAATAAAAGATTTACAGCTGCATCTGGTTTTTATTGATACATGCGGCATCGGCTTATCAAGCAATTTAAGATTTCAAATTTAGGCATGGAATATTATTGTCAAGTCGAGTTTTGCAGAAAAGGGTTTTATAATGCATGAGGGTTAATCAATCACATGATGTTGCAGCATGGTCATGAAAAACATCTAAATTTGTCCTGTAGTTTAGATGGTTGTGTTTATTGCTATAACACTGTTAATACATAGAGATGTCATGTTTTAAAATTTCATCAGTCTCATCTAGTTTCCATAACTACCGATAAACTGAATTTATCTAAAGTTGTAGAAGAAAACGTTGAAAATATTGTGGAAACGGATACAGAGAATATAGCAGTTATTCAAAGTGTGGATGAAAATGCTAAAAAATTATTGACAGAATTTTCTGATTTTTCAGAATGTTTTAGAAATAATTTATGTATAACACAGTTGCAGTTGCGCGAAAAACACATGCTGCCTCTTTCAACAGCTTCTTCAATATGTAATAAAATTAAATGTTTGCTTGATTTGTTTCAGAACAGTCTTGTATCATTAACAAGAAAAAGGCTTAAAGCGCTAAATATTGAATCAGATGACGACTCTGTCTAGAATCAAGTGCTACCTTTTTCCTCAATTCATGACAGTGTCTCTCAACTGTTTGCAACTGATCATCTTAGAAAATTATATATGCTATAAATAACTTTGAGTTTGTTTACCCAGTAGAACTTGATGTGCAGACCAATGAACTTCATCAAGTAACTGAAAGTCTTGGTGGTTCTAACAATATAATAAACAATGAAGCATTACCTATTGTAGTAGAAAACACAGATAATAATATTTATGCAATAAAAAAAAGTCTTAAACAAAATAAAAAAGTTGGTTATTATATTCCAATTCTTCAAACTTTAAAAACCTATCTTCAAAAAGATGATATATGGGCTAGTTGTGAACAAGGCCGTTTAAAAGCAGCTAGTAGTGATGGTATTATGCGAGATTATTCTGATGGGACACATTTTAAATCCTTAAATGTTAATAGCAACAAACTTATTCGTTTACATTTGTATAATGATGAGTTAGAAATCTGTAATGCACTGTGAAGCAGAAGGGAATATATATATATATATATATATATATACATATATATATATATATATATATATATATATATATATATATATATATATATATATATATATATATATATATATATATATATATATATATATATATATATATATATATATATATACAAGTTATTTATATGTAATTTGAATAAGTAATTTCTTTCAAGGCAACTTGGTTAGACATCTTAAAAACAAGATTTAAGTCTGAAAGGTCTAAAATGCATAATGTTTCTTCAGTACAAGAACATAAAAAGTTTGGTACAACGCTAAAAAGAAAGGAATTTTATACTGAATGTGCAGTAACTCCAAAACAGAAACGGTCGGAGGTCGGTATCTTAGAAATCAGTTATTCAAATTCTGTATTATTTATAATATGGTTTCCAAAATACTAAAAAACAATATCGTTGCTTTAAATTGTATTAAATTTTGTTTAAGATGCAAACAAACGCTATTGAGGATTTGCTAAGCTGCATTGCACACGAAGAAACCATTTCAAATGAGTTAAAAAAAAGTCTTCCTGATATGTCAAAGGTAAGAGATCGAATGGCAAAAACTTTTGCGCATAGAAGGAGAATAATACTTAATTCTACCACAGCACAAATACTAGAAGAGTATCCAGCATTAAGGATTGCTACAGAGGTGTGTTTTGACTTAAATTTATAAATCGATGGAGTAATAATAATTCATAGTTGATAAATTTTAATAATTATAATTATGATTTGTAGTTATTAGAAGAGGTAAATCTCATAACTGGAAATGAAGTAACCAATAAAATAAACTAGCTCTTTACTGCTGAAAGATCTATAAAAGTACTGGAGATGGCCAAGTCGGGGAAAAGAAATGCTAAAAATATTGACCTGGTGACTAACATTGTGGCTGCCATAGGATCTGAGTCAAATATCAATATAGAAGGTTTATAATGTCTCTTTATTTAATATTTATTTTATGTTTATTTATTTAAAAAAGTGTATACATATTTTTAGCACAACAAATAAGACCATCGATGTTGTGCTTGCCCGCCATGTTTGGTGAAAAAATTGAAAGATGGGTCGTGATAAATAAGGTCTCATAAGTGTTTTGAAGCTAGCATTCTCGATGAGATTTTTTGATTCTTAAAGTGTTTTTTTTTTTTACTTTTGTTGATATAAATGTAATATTTATATTGACAGACAATTTTGATTTTTTTAGGAATCAACTCTAAGCACACCAACAATTAACATTACTTGCTCAAATCAAGCTAATATTCTGCATTTTAAAGATGTGCATATAGCGATCTACCTCGATGGTTTAGTTATTTGTAACGTTCTATCAATTGATGAAGCAATAAAAGTCTCGATAGCATCTTACTGGGTTTTTGAAATAGCCTTCGATCCGCGACTGCAGAAAAAATTGATATTTCTAGCCAATTATGTTTGTGGGCTTAGTGAGTACTGTGTCAGTCCACCGGTTCAGCGATTGTTGAAAAAATTGTTGTAAACTTCTATTTGTAATAAAAGTAAAAGAGCTTTTTTTAAATGTGTTGTTGCACTGCGTCGTTGCACATGTGTTGTTATCACTGCGTCGTTGCACATGTGTTGTTATCACTGCGTCGTTGCAAATTTTCAAATTTCATCAACAGGAAAAAAAAATTGCAAAAAGCAAAATATGTAAAAAACTAAGTCTGCCTTTTAGGGTGGAAAAAAATACCTCATATATAGGGGTATAATAAAATACCTTAATAATATTCTACCTTAAAGGGTAGGATATATGATATACCTTTGAAGGTAGGCGAAGTGGTAGATAAATATACCTTTTAAGGGTAAAATTGTCCTTAGTAATTTATACCCTAAGGTGTTTTTTACTACCTTTCATAAAGGTAGACTAAAATACCTTATTATGTAGGGTATATTTTTCTACCTTAAGGGGTAGGATATGTGATATACCTTTAAAGGTAGAAATTTCTACCTCTTTTTTTTTAGTGTGTAGTTCAGTATTAAAATATTATAGAATATAAATGATAAATATAATATAATCTCTATATAATATAATATAATATATATATAAAATATAATATAATCTATATAAAATATAATATAATCTATATAAAATATAATATAATCTAAATATATATATATATATATATATATATATATATATATATATATATATATATATATATATATATATATATATATATATATATATATATATATATATATATATATATATATATATAATCATTTAATTATTTATAAATAATTAAATGATAAATATAAATTTAGATTCGAGTGAGTTACCAGCAATAAAAGCTCTTGGAGTTGTTTGGAAAACAAAACCTAATTTATTTACCTTAAATTCTGTTGCTGCCGAAAAAAATACTCTAAACACAAAACCATTAATCAATATATTCCGATAAAAGATATTGCAATCGAGGTGATTTACAATTAGTTAAAATCTAATCTTAAGTAAATACCATGATATAATATTAATAATACAAATAATAATGATAATGAATTAACAATTATAAGAATAACAAGAAAATTATATAATAATAAACCAATATCAATTTTAAAACAAAAATTAAATATTATGCACAGAGAGGAAAGTTACAGTTATATACAGACAAAACGTAACAACCTAACACGTAACTAAAACAACTACTGCAAAAAACGTGACAATTTAATAAATAATATAGTCTTAATATCAGTAATCATAATAAAAACAATAAAAGTGCTATAAATATTTCTTTAAAAAATAACAATAAATTTACAACTTGCCAAAAAGTTTGTTAAAGTCTTAAGGCTCGAAATTAACGTTATTTTTATGGTCTTAACGTTTTATGGCGAATTAGAAATCAAAGCCGAAAACTAGAGGATTATCAGCAAATGAGTTAGCAAACAATACGGAGTGGGGGCATGGATTGAGTTTCCTAAATTCTTTAGAAACAAAATAGCTGCAAAATCAAGTTGACTTTAAACTAAAAGCTTTAGATGAAGTAAAGAAGATTGTTGTATTTATGAATTTTGCATTTTCTACTAAAGAAAACTAACTGCTTGATATAAATATATTCTTACGTTGGAAACAACTTGTTTGGATATACTGGATTTATAAGTAATTACTTATTAATTACGTAATCGTCAATATATAACTACGTAATTGTCGATGTGTAGGTGATTTGCTGATAGAAATCATGAAAGCAAAAATTAAACTATAGGTAAGACTCAATAGGAAGAGTTTAAAAAAGAATATAGCAACATAAAAAAAAGAAAAAACAATTTCAGCATCAAACAAAATTTGTTCTTTAAATCCGTAAATTGATGAAAAAGGCTTGTAACGCTCTTGTACTTGATTGGAAAATGCTAAATGTTACTTGCCATAAGTTATATGTTAAATACCCAATCATTTTGCCAAGATGTCACACAGTTACAAACTGATTGTTAACAACTACCATAACGAAGAAGTAGTTTGGGAACAAATTCAACTATTGGGAACAAATAAAACTATTGGCTTATACGAAGACGAAAAGAAATCTGCAATGTAGAATCAAAATGCAAAAAAAAAAATGGATTCTCTATCAGCTATTTATTTAAAGGAGTCTCTACGTGCATTTGTTAGAGTTGGTATTGATTTCGCAGGACTATATCTTACAATACGTAAAAGGAAGGTAAAAGTAGAAGGACTGGACCTGACAACAAAGATACTTATACTTGTTTACTTATTTGTTATCACGAGCAGTAAAATTCACAAGTTAACTCGAGACTCAATGCCTTTTACCAAATTTTGAACAGAAGAGGGTTATTATTTGAAATTTTGATGGACAATGGAACAAATTTTGCTGGCGGAAAATAAATGTTATAACATGATTTTCAAAAAAATCAAGTTATAACAATGATAAAAATGTAACAGTATCTCTTTAATTGTGAAAATCTTACAAATATAATTCAATGTTTTTAAATATAATTTTCAACATAATTGGTTTAAATTATTTCACAAATGAAGACATACTTTACATTGTAATCATTGTAAACAATAACTTTATATTTTTGAAAAGGTGACTTATGCCACTTTCAAAATAAAATGCTCATATATTGGGT
Organism: Hydra vulgaris; assembly: GCF_022113875.1. NCBI lineage: Eukaryota > Metazoa > Cnidaria > Hydrozoa > Anthoathecata > Hydridae > Hydra > Hydra vulgaris. The sequence goes on from NC_061165.1 coordinate 44,990,316, forward strand.
TGCCAATATATGACGTTATATTTATTGAACAAAATTATTGTTCCAAATTTTGATATGTCAATTTCGTTTCCCATTTTTAAAACTAAATTAAAAAACTATATTCTTTCTACTGGCAATATATAAAAATATTTTTGAAATGTAAAATTATTTTCACTCTGGATAATTTGTAAAATTATTTTCAGCTTTTGTTTATTTTACATTGTTAATAGTTATTAAATCAATTGTATTTTCTTTTTATTATATATACATGTTTGATATATTTTATTTGGTTCTGGCGACAAGATCATTTAGATCTTCTTTCAGATATCAAATTTATATATTGTTATACTGTTATATTACGATTAATAATTGTAAACTAAAAAATTAAAAAATAAATAAATAATATCACAGTTACATAATACTAAGTTAGTAGACGAAGGCTACGAATAGAAAAAAGTAATAGAAATAGTAATAGAAAAAAGTAATAGAAAAAAGAAGACGAAGAAAAATTCGAAGAAAAAGAAGAAAAATTCTTATAGTAGTAGTATAAGACTAATACTCTAAAAAAAAAATGATCTAAAATAGTTAAATAAGTTTTGGGCTTGCCTGTTCAATTTTTGGGCTTGCCTGTTCAACTTAAATGTCTTAAATTGAGTTTTTCAAATTTAAGTCTTAAGTTTTTCATGTAAATGCATTAACATGAAAAAAATGCGATTTACACAGAAACGCGTTATCAATATGCTAACGTGTTATTATTTGTTGATTCTAAATGACATCAACAGAATGATTGTCAAATATCATCATTTGGAATGACTCAAAGAAATGATGCTGTAGAATTGAATATTGAAAAGTAAACATTTAAAGATATTTCATGTTTCGAAAAATGTAAAAATACTGCATTAAGATTACATATGAATGACGAACAATTGATACATTATTCTTGCTGCCATTAAATATTGAAGCATATCTACATATAAAATAATAAAGGCAATTATCAATCTCTAAAAACTTTTTTCTTTAAATTTTTCTAAGTGTTGATTTAAAAAAATACTGAGATAACCTTTTTATAAATACGTCTCAAAACTGGTCCTATATTGAAGCAGATGAGAAATTTTAGCAATGGTGAAAGCAGCTTACATAAGAGAAAGAAAAAAGATACCATGTTTTTCATGTCGATCATATTTTCTTTCTTTTATGTAAGCTGTTACATACATAAACAAGATAATGTCATGCTACCATGTAACATGACATAAATTTGTTGGTAGGAGTAGAAGGATCTTGTAAACTGATAAAACTGCACAAGTCTAGAATCATAAATGTTAAACATAGAAATGAAAAAATACTTATAATTGTTTCAGAAAGCTTAAAAATATGTTTTTCAAGATACAAGAGTAACCTGAGTCAATTATGTAAACCTGATTTAGTCATAAAGCGTCACAAATAATCTGACAATATTTGTCCTTAAAAGAAACAAATGTTTAAACAAAAAAAATTTAAAGAGTTAGGATTTAAAAGGTTAAACAAACTGTTTCAAAATAATGTAAGCAGATCTCTTTATTACTTATCATATAAACAAAGGAGTTGGTGTTTTTATCATAAGAGCTAGGCGTATTTGGAAAAGCAAGTTGACGTAGGAAAAGATTGCAAAACAACTTTTTTTTACATAATGGACGGTTGAATCTTGACGTGTCATAGATGGGTGTGCCAGCGCAATTTTTGTAAAACAATTGTGCTCGTTTTTAAATTGTACAAGCCGATATGATTTTTACAAGCTTGTAAGAGTAAATTTTATAAAAAGAAGAATCATTACAAAAAAACATAAAACAGGGAAAAAATACTGCAAAAAATAAATCAAATGTTTCAGTTTTGTTCTTTGCAAATCAAAACAAAATCTTTTAAGTTAAGATTTTTTTGTACAGTTAACATAAACAAATTGAATCTTATTTAGTCATTTATACTCTCAATTTTAAAACAATGATTCAGGCAAAAATATTTTTTTTAACATAAGATTAGCTTAAAAATTAAAACTTTTTTTTATACAAATTTATGAAAATTTCTAATTTTAAAACACTTTTTTGATAGGATCACAACACTTTTTTAAAATGTATTTTTCCGGATGTTTTATATAACGAAGGGTAAAGTTACAATTTTTTTTTATTAAATCAAAAAATTTTCATTCAGTTTGTTGATTATTAAAATTTTTTAAAGTTTCAATGAATAACGGAAAGAATTTTGGTATTCTTATAACATCTAGTTAGTTTAATGTCTTATCTGGTCGCATCAAATTATCAGAGAATTTGTTGAAGTTTGCATAAGTGGCCTTTTTTTTTCTTTCTATTTTTGAATATAATGTTGAGCATAGATCATTTTGCATTTTAGAAATTTAATTTTTTTTTATCTTACTTCGGTTAAACTATGAAGTTCTGTTTGAAACGTTTGTTGAAATCTATGAAAAGCGAACCATGCTGGGAGCCGTATTACTTTTTGATTTTATAATAGATTATTTATTAATTCAAACTTAATGTAGAATAAACAATAATAGTCTACTACTACTACCACTACTATTAATGTTAAGTTCTTGAAATGTTTCATTTTATATAAAAAATATTTTTTTTTTATATAAAATGAAACATTTCAAGAACATTTCAACAGTTTTTGAAGTTTAAAATATTCTATTCTTTTTAACGACTTACAATGTTTAATTTTTTCCTAAATTAAACTTTTTAAAAATACTACCGCATTTTTAGAAATTTTTTTGTTAATTTTTTTAATTTTTGTTTTTAAAAATTCATTTGAATTATCCTTAATTTTTATGAGATTAAAGCGTGGTCGACTTTGCAAACTATCTCTCTTATCGTGTCGAAACGCACGTATGGGCTTGTAGGTACCATCTAGCAATTATTATTTGAAGAAAAACACAAATAAAAACTGTTTACTTTTATCATTTTAAAATAATAACGAAATAAACTTTTTATCTGTAATAAAGGCTTCATATCTTTTTGTCATTATCATAGTATAATTACGGTGTGCCCAATGTTATTTGGAATCGTCGTCTGTCAGCCTTCTTTTTCAAGAATTTTGTTTAAAAAATATTTCTATAGATAGTGTTTTCGATATGTTAAAGTTTAAAAAAACTAACTTATACGTCGTGGTTACTATTGAAACTCGTAAACCATTTACTGTAAATACTTTTTACATTATGTTAATATATATTTTTTTAAAGACTAAATAAACTGACGCCATTTATAGACATAAATAAATTTAACATGTTATTTACATTAGTTTTAAAAGTAAAATGCTGTATTTGTTTTTACAATTAAGTATTTCAAATAAATATAATATTTGAAACTGGTAAAGTGATTTTTTCAAAAATTAATATAAAAAATAATATTTTTAAATATTTTTATAAAATAATAAAAAAAGCAATTAAAAACAAGGTCGTATTTACAATTTTTTAATTTAGTTACAAATAAAATATTATTATAGTTATTATAAATATTGTTGTTATTAGCATCCTTTCTTTTTTATACATGTTTTTAGCGTTCTGATACATTTAAGCACTTCTTGCGGAGTTTCGACTTCTATCGTACATTTACGTGCGTTAAGAAAACACTAAAATAAACAAGTGAAAATATAAACACTACTGTAGGACAGCAAAATAGATAGTGATAATTATAAACTTTCCGTTAGTGTAGATCTTGTTTTTTCTTTGCTTAAATGTTTATAAGCTATATCAATGTGACCTCATCCTCCTTTATAAAAAAACTGTATCCGCCCCACTAATGTAACTGCATTTTTAAACGTTATGTTTAACGAACAAACGTTCGTTCAACAAACAAATAAAAAAAACAATAACAAACAAGTTCTCAATGTAATTGTTTTAAATAAGAATTATCTGATCACGTGAACACTTGAAGTACAAGTAAAAAAGTGACATTTTAAAGTTGTGTTAGATAACACTTAGATGCAACACTCTAAAAAAAATGGTAAACAAAATAGCAACGTTATAAAGAGATTATATAATACCAGTTAAAATGTTTAAATAATTATGATTTAAAAGTTTATTAAGCAAGTTTATTATTATTAAGCAAGTTTATTAATTATGATTTAATAGTTTATTAAGCAAGAAAAACGTTCTAATGTCGTGGCTTAACACCCGTACGTCAAGGTCCTTTTGAAATTTATCCTTACGTTGACGTTCTTCTTTTAAATTTTTTTTCTTAATTTATTACTTTAATACCTGTTTAATACATATAAAAAAAAGTTTAATTACCTTTTGCGCCGAGCAGTGTTTTGAAGTACATTTTCTAAATTTTTTCAGACATTTATTTTTATTAAAAGGAGTGGACTGTAAACATTCGTGAACTTTATTGTAACACTAAAAAAATAAAATTTTTTAATTCAAACTAAAAATAAAATTTGTCAAAAACTAAATTATAGTGAGGTAGTTTTATAGAACTCTTATGTTTACTCAAATTTAATGAAGAATCTGGCAGCTATAACATGAAGAATATATGGCGGCTATAACAAGAAGAATATATGGCGGCTAAAACATAATTATTTTAAGGAACAATTAATCTCCATTATGATTAAGCACATAAAATTTCAAATGTGTTGCAAATGATTATAAATGATTATTTGCTTGCTAATGATTTTTTTTCATACTCATTTGTAGTACACCAAACTATATTGTAGCACACAAAACATCACAAAAACTATAATGGTTATGTTTTTGTTTTTGATATGTTATACTTTATATTATATTTTTATATTTTCAGATCTTATATTTTTTTAAACATGAAAACTTACAACTCTTAGCATGTAATTAACTTGTTTTTTCATAGTTATTATCAAGTTATCATTATAGCTATTAATATATTTTATGTTTTACTATTTAATACCTGTTTTATTGGACTTTTTGTTTTTGTATAAGGAAGCAAAGTATGCTGATCTGTAGTTATAGAATTGTTTAATCTTCGTTCGTCATTATTTGCAACCACTTTTATTACAACTATAATTCATATATAAAATACTTATATATCAAACAATATTTAGAATATTCATAATTTATTTTTTAAATTCTATAGCTATAAGCCATAAAAATTTATCCAAATTCATTTTTTCTTTTACTTATTTCAAAATAAAACTAAAATATAAATACCTACAGAAGCTTGCAGGCTGCCGATAAAAATTAAAAAATAAAAAGTTATTACAGGTAGGTCCATTCTTGAGTTAACGTTTTTGTTTATGCTTATCGACGTAATTTAAAATGGATTTAAAACTAAAGCATCAAACACAATTTAAATACTTTAAAGTGTGTTTGTTTATCATCGATAGTCGTCGTTGGTTTATCGATAGGCAATGATAAGTTATCACGAAGTTCACGAAATTTTTAAAAATATTAAAAATATTATATTAACAACAACAAAAAAATAACTTTATTTAAAACAAGTTCTAAAAATTTAAATTATTATAAAAGTTTAAAAGGAAAAGAATTTTCGTAGAAAAGAAACACTTTTGAAAGAACTTGAAATCAAAAAAGTTATCGTTAAAATTAATATACAGCAAAAAAGGGCGGCTCATCGGCTTCAAATTTATTTTGTAGTTATTAGATTTGTAAAAACTAAAATAAAAACATTTAAATATTTAATATTTAAATATTGTTATTGTTTCCGTATCCTAAACAATTACCTAAATAATGTGAAAGAAAAATTCGTGTCCCTTTTTTTTTAATATTTTTTTTAAATTTTATATATTTAAATATAAATAAGTAAAAAAACTCAAAACCACTTCTGAGAGAAATGAAAGCCTTAAATGTATACGAACTCAATGTTTATAATATTTTATGTTTCATATTTAAATGTAAAAATCATTTATCTCCTGATGTATTTACAAACCTTTATAATTTAAAACCCATAAACAATTACAATCTTCGCAATGGAAAAAATATACAACAACCTTTCTGCCAAACTAAATTTGAACAACTAATTATTTCTTATCGCGGTCCTTATTTATGGAATAAAATAATTTTGCCAAATTTTGATTTGTCATTGAAATGGACTTTAACTTCTTTCAAACGAAAATTAAAAAACAAGAAAAAATCTTTTCAGCAGAAAATATTTTTTCTTGTTTTTAGTTTTTTTTCGCTTCACATATTTCATATAATTTATCCAGTATATTTATATTTTAAATGCACAGTTATATATAGTTTATGTTGATTTTTATTGCTTAATTTGATTTTATTGTTATTATTATTATATTTGATATTGTAAAGGGCTTCATGATAAGATCGTTGATCTTCTGGTAGTCCTGTCGATTATATTTGTAATAAAGCTACTCTGTAATTTTAATTTCTTTTATTGAAGGCAAATAAATTTACAAAAAATAAAAAATAATAAAAAAAATAAGTGATAGCTATTGAAATAAATGAGTGATATAATAAGTTATTTAAGGTTAAGCAATTTTAGGAAAAGTTATAACTAACCAAAATAAACCAATATTGGAACTACATTATTGTTTTGGCAACTACATTGTCGTTTAGTTAACGACATTGACATCAACAAAATGTAAATAAAACCAGAGGCCAACAAATATTTTTTCACTTAAGGAAACTGTAAAGAGATTTTTTTTTTTGGTGTAATTTAACAACAACAAGATTGTATTTTTTCTTTGCAATTGTTTAAGGAACATATACAGTTAGATTTTTCTAAACAACTACAAAATCTTGGTAAACCAAATAAGAAATTCACTTATGTCTATGAAAATACGCCTCTTAAATTATATAAAGTTTTTATAAATCTGCATCTTGAATACGCAGTCTCCGTTTTTCTTCAAATGGGATTCAAACTTGAGGTAATTTCAATTTAGCAAAGGACTCAAAAACTTAAATTACTTTGATGTAGTTAATAATCTATATTTTTCAAAACTTATTAACTCTTTATCGCTTTTAGATACCTTGTCGGAAAAAATATTCTCAACAAATATTTATAAAACTAGTTGTTATAGTGATGTGATAACGATGTAAAAACACGTCATTTTTCAAGAAAAATACGTCATTTTTCAAGAAACAGTCTTCGAGGTAAAAATTTTCAATTAAACACCGCTTACGTATCATAACATAAAGTTAACCAATCACATTAAACTTTTAAAAAATTATCTAATGATATTTTTTCAAAATATCATATGCAATTAAAGCATTGCAAATAAAAAATTGAAGTTTAGAAAATTTTGTTAACAATATTCAGAGTTAGTTTATTGTTATTTTTTTACTTTGTGCTTTTTGAACAACTAATATTAAATTTTTAGATTAGAATTAATGAATTTCTAGATATAAGAATCGATCTTTTTTTTCCGGATTAGAAAAAGGTATTTTATTACCTCTATATTTAAAATTTAACAATTTGTTTTTAAATCCAGCAAAAATATTACGACAAAAAATAAAATCTTGGAGAAATATTGTAAGTTCCTTGCTAAAAAACGCTCTTTAAAATAGTAACCTATATACTTAAACGGGGAAGCAAAAGAAAAGGTTCCAAAAATAGTAGAGTCTAAAACTTTGATATATATCTAGTATTGTGATAACTTTACATAGGTTGTGATTTTTGTTGTGATTACTTTATGTTCAAACAGTTGTTAAAAACTTGATAGTTCAAACAGTTGTTAAAAACCCAGTCAAATTTCAAGGGAGTAATCCACTTTGATTACAGCTTTCAATGGCCATTTTGACTTGCCGCTGGAATAATTTGTACTACCTAGACTGTACCACAATTTTTAACAATTTTTGGCTTTGTTCTTCCTCCAGCTAGTCTATTATACCTTTATAAGTATACATACATATTAGGGTTGCCAGATGGCATTATTAAACGCCACTTTAACATTATTTAGGATGATTTTAGGATAATCGCATTAGTGTGACTATGGCATTATTTTGGGATTTTCAAAAAGTTTAGACTAAAATTTTTAAAAGTTGTAAATAAATGCAAAAAATTATAAAAATAGATTTAAAACGTTTCATTCATTTTATATTCGCGTTGTTCTCACCATAAAAAAATGTATCATTGTACTGCCTTAATATTATGTACTCTAATATATTTTTTATGTTAGAAGAAATAACTTTAGAAGTTGTAGAAATCACATACATAAGGTAACTTTAAATTAAATATTGATATATATATATATATATATATATATATATACATATATATACAGTGGGTGCTCATATTATTAGAAACACGACCAAATTTTGTGAATAAAGTTCAAAATTAACAAAACATTTTAACAAATTAATTTTTTTTATTTTACAAATAGTATATATGTACCTTTTACTTTAATCTGGTAGTTTGGCAACATTGCATTTTATCTCATTATGAAGTTATAGGGTTTTTCCCGAATTTTGACAATTTTGGCAGTTATACCTGTGTTGTTGTCGAGTGAAGTGCTGTTTGTGTATTGCTCTCTTTTTAAAGTTTTCAAAGATTTTTTTATTGTTTTGTTATTGAGTTCTATTTATGTGTCTATTTTTTACAGTTAAACATGATTAAATCAATATTTTTACATATAATTTGACTTCTATAACGGTTTACTAGAATCACGCGTTTTTTTCAATATGGGAAAGGCAAAAGATGTTTCACCCTCAAAAAAAAGAGAAGTTGGAGCATTATTGAAGAATACTTCTTATTCTCAAAGGTGTATAGCATCAATGACAAAGGTTTCAGTGGCAACAGTCAACCGAATAAAAAAAAATCTGGACAAAAATGCTTATACTCCTCAACGAACAGGACATTGTGGTAGAAAACGGCTAACAACGCCAAGAGACGATAAAAAAATACGAGATATTTGCCTAGAAAATAGGAATAAGCCTAGGCGAAAACTAACCACTTTAATACAAGATGCTGGAATACCAGCATCTCCAATGACAGTTCGTCGCCGACTCAAAGAACAAGGATTTCGATGCTGTCGACCTGCATCCTCTAAGTATAATGGTATGGTCTGTCATTAGTGGACATGGAACAGGACGCTTATATATCGTTGAGGGAAATATGCGCCAGGACCAATACATAAAAGTTCTTGACACAAGATTGGTACCACAGTTGAAGGAATGGTTCCCAAAGAACCAAAAATTTACATTTATGCATGATTCTGCCTCATGCCATAAAGCAAAGAAGGTTAGAGAGTACCTATAAAAAATAGTCTGCAACCTTTTTATTTCTATAATAAATAACCTTTAACACATAATTTTCAAAAAAAAGACAGTGTTTCTAATAATATGAGCACCCACTGTATATATATATATATATATATATATATATATATATATATATATATATATATATATATATATATATATATATATATATATATATTTGGAATGAGAAAAAGAATACCCATGGCTTAAAAAAAGCTCTGAGTAGACTATATTTGCGTTCTGCACACTTTACCAATTAACTATTCAACCTTGTAAGTCATCTTTAGAGCAACACAACAATTTTTTTGATTTGGGTATGCTAATTCAAAACATTTGAAACCCAAATCGCGTTTGTACCTATTTTAAAGAACCCTGCCATGAAAGCTGACATTTATATTGCACTTTTTGTTTGTTGCCACTAAACAATTTTTATGATTATCTAGGAGAAATTATGAATCAGTGTGGTAAGCCAAGCTCTCTTGAAAATCTTCGACTTTATTGCACAAAGTGCACTGCGATCTTAAAACATTTTTTTTCATGATTGTTCGAAGCTAAGATTGTTGAAACAATGAAAAGCAAACCTCAGTTTTAATTGATGAATCCAACAATATTACTTCAGCAAAGCGCTTGTTGTGCTTGTTACAACTCAGATCAACAAAAAACATGTATGCATTTGTGCTTGTTACAACTCAGATCAACAAAAAACCATCTCAGAAAAACCTCTGGAGATGCAGCTTGAGTTGGTTGATGATTGGCAATGATGATTTTACTTGGATTTCTGATATGGATCAAATGAAAATAGAAACAATAAACACTTTGTAAAAAGTCATATTTTTTTCCCAACTAAACCTACCCGTTTTTTTTACTAGGTTTTTTAGTATAATTGATTGAACCGTAAAAAAGTGATGGTTTGGAATATCAAACCGTGTGACCATGAATTGCAGTGCTGGAGGGCCAAAAAATTATTAAAATATATTTTAACAAATTTGTTTAAAAAGTTTTGGAAAAAGAGACAAGCTGTAATATTTCTTAGATATAAAGACTGTACTATTTCTTAGATCCAAGAAAAAAAAGTTTTAAAGAATTTTTACTTTTGAAACACACGGCTTATAGAAATTCTAAATAATTTCTATAGAATTCGTATAGAATATCTATTAATTTCTATAGAAATTCTATAAAAAACACTTCTTTTTATAGAAACAAAAGTTAAAAAAAAAGTTCTATAAAAATTTCTATAGAAACTAACAGAGATTCTACAGAAATTCTATAGAACTTCTATATGCTATATGTTTCAAAAGTTTATAGAAATTCTTTTTTTCCTGGGATTTTAATAACATCCTTTTTACCTGTCAAATAGACAGCAATACATTAATTAATTCATAATTGTAGAAAAGCTAACGTGCCCCCCTCACTTTTGTAAAGGACTTTATTTTTTTTTCTTTAGAAAATTCTAGATTAGGGTGGAGCAATTTTCATAGCAAAAAAAAAAAGTTTAAAAATCAATATTCCTGAGACACGAATCGATGTCTAATAATTGTAAGATGAAAGTAAAAAAATATTTTTTGGTTTTTATAAGATCTTGAGGTTCCTCTTTGGATTCTAAATCCTTGACGGATTCTAATATTTTTGAATTTTTTTTTTTTTTCTAAACTATATCAACCTTGGACTCAAAAAAAGCAGAAAAAAATGCTTGTTTTATCAATAATAATTTTATGAAAAAAAATTTTTAGTGAAAAAAATATTTGCAAAAATATACCTTAAAACCCCCGTTTTGATGAAGACGGGGGTTTTTCAATGAAAAGAACGACATTATTTTTTTTTCTTTAGTTTTAAATTAAAACAAATATTATATTCAAAATAAACGTATTGTTCTGCTTCTTTTGAGTACCAGGTTAATATAGTTTAGAAGAAAAAAAATTTCAACAATATTAGGATCCGTCATAAATTTAGAATCCAAAGAGGAACCTCTAAAACTCACTTATATTAAAAAAAAAAGTAAGGTTCTTTTTTCACCAAAAGACATCGATTCGCAACTCAGGCTAATCAAATTTCGAAAATTTTTAAAATCGCTCCACCCTATTCTAGATATAGAAGACTTTTTTTTTTAAATTCACGATTGTGCCCCCCCCCCCCCCCCACTTCGAAACTTCTGTTGTTGGCCCTGAAATAGTACTTTGTAATTTTTTATATCTATTAATGTCTTTGTTTGATATGTGTTGTTATTCTTTTTATTTTTGATTCTTTTGCTTTGTGTTTCTGAAGTATTACGCGCTTCTAGATATTTTTTAATAATTGATATATCATTATTTTAGCTCTTTTACATTTGTTAATTTTAAATAGTTAATGGAATTTCTCAGTATTAAATTAAATTTTATATTTATAGATAAGACATATTAGCCTTCTTGCTACCTATATATCTTGTTAGTAACTTACAGAATTTATATATTTAAATAGCAAAAAAAAAAAAAAAAAAAGCCTTCTGCGTACCCCCAGCGTAACAAAATCTAATGTGATAACATGATTCCATAAAAATTTAAAATAAATTATGAAAATATAGCTTTCATAATTTGGCATTTTTTAAATGACTTTTTGTTTAAAAGAATTAAACTACTATATTAGCTTGCACGATTGAACACGCTAATATTTTTACGTATTGTAAGAAATTCTTTTTTCAAAGATTAAATAAACTGACGCCATTAATAGAAACAAAATAAATGCCTTAGTATACATATATATATATATATATATATATATATATATATATATATATATATATATATATATATATATATATATATATATATATATATATATATATATATATATATATATATATATATATATATATATATATATATATATATATATATATATATATATATATATATATATATATATATATATATATATATATTAGTATAAATGTAACATGCATAAGTACAAAAATTTAAAAATTGTACTTATTTATGCACTTACTTACTTCAAACAAATAAAAAATTCAAACAAGTAAAGTGTTTTATTTTTTCTAAAAATATTTAAAAATATTGAAAAATACACAATTAAAGGCCAGGTCGTATTTACAACTATTTAATTTAATTACAAATAAAATATTACTATAGTTATCATAAATATTATTATTAGCATCCTTTCTTTTTTATACATGTTTTAAGCGTTCTGATACATTTAAGCACTTTCTGCAGAGTTTCGACTTCCATTGTACATTTTCGTGCATCAATAAAACACTAAAATACAAGTGAGAATATAAACAGTATTGGGAGGCGGCGGTGATAATAAAAAAATTAATTTACGAACTCCCCGTGAACTTAACTTTTTTTTTTTTAAAAGTTTAAAAATTATAGTAACGTGACCTCATCCTCCTTTATAAAACAAAATGTTTTCGCCCTAATAATGTAACTGCATTTTTTAACGTGATTTTTAGTAAAACAAACGTTCGTTAAACGAACGTACAAGAACAAACAACAACAAACAAACTCTTAAGCTAATTGTTTTAAAATCAAATTATCTGATCACGTGAACACTTGTCGTAGAAGTAAAGAAGTGACATTTGAAAGTTGTGTTTGTTAATACTTAACAGCAACACTTTACTAAAACGGTAAACAAAATGGCAACGTTATAATGAGATTATAAAACATTAACTTAAAATGTTTAGTTGATTAAACATGAGAAAATGTTCTTATGTCGTGGCGTAACGTACCGTGGTCTTTTTCAAATTTATCTTTACATTGACGCTTTTCTTTTAAATACTTATCAAATTTTTCTAATTACTTAAAAGCCATTTAATTAAATAATTTATTTTTAATTACCTCTTTAGCCGAGCAGTGTTTTGAAGAACATTTTCTAAATTTTTTCAGACATTTATTTTTTTTAAATGGACTTGATTGCAAACAGTTGTATATATCATTGTAGCACTAAAAAAAAAATTATACTGTATTTTATATTTTTAAATTTAGCATGTTATCACCTTGTAATTAATTATATACTAATTTATAGTTCTTAATAATCTAATTACCTGTTTCATTGGAACTTTTATTTTTGTATAAGGGAGAAAAGTATGCAGATCTGTAGTTATTGAATTGTTTAATCTTTGTTCATCATCATTTTGAATTGGAATCTGTTCTACTATAACTAAATTTATAACATAGTTTATATTCTACAACTATGAAACAATAAAATTTAAAGTATTTGGCATTTTTACTTGTTGTTATCACCATCTAAGATTACCACCACGAACAGAAAACAATAATTACTAACCTATTGAAGCATGAAGACTATCGATAAAAGCGTGGAGGCTAACGATAAAAAAGAAAAAGTAAATAGTCTTTGCAGGTAGCTCCATTTTCAGTTTACGTTTTTGTCTATGCTTATCGACGTATTTTAAAATGGGTTTGAAACTAACGCATCAAACGCAATATAAATACTTTTAAGTGTATTTGCTTATCAACGATAATCGTCGTTTGCTTATCGATAAGCAATGATAAATTATCACTAAATTAACAAATTTTTAGAATTTTTAGTTTTTAGTTCAAAAAAAACAAAACAAAACAAAAAATTAATTTAAAATTAGTTTTAAAAATTAAAAATTTTACAAAGAATATTTACGAAAAACTTTTTTGGCAAAAAGTAAAAAAAAAAAAAAAAAAAAAAAAAATTTTTTTACATAATAATGCATTATTAAGAATTTCTTAACTATTTTTGTTTATACGACATAAAGTATTACATTGGAGCTCCATACGCAATTTTCTTCATTTACGGTTCTCTCAGACTCACGGTTTCCTTTTTGAATCGACTGGTTTTGTTACTTAAGTATCCTTTAAACCATTGTAAATTTTGGTTTTTAAGTGTACGGAGCTTCTTAAGTGTCTCTGTACTTACTGTATCAAAAATTTGTGTTTAAATTAAAAAAAAAATTTATAACAATTAGAATTAAGTGAATTTGTTATGTTTTGTTATTTTTAGGTACCTCAAGAAGACCTAACGGTTTTGTCACAGAGCACCGCGGAAGTGCATTTAACCAGGAAGTTCACGCCTCCTTCCTTACCGTGACGCGAAAATATGACCAGTGCTTGTTTTGAACCCGGATCTCCTGCTTATAAAGCAAGCGCTCGCCACGGACGCACACATGTAATGTGTTTATAATATCAAAGATATTATAATACTCAATATATCAAAGTATAGCCAAATCCTTTATTTCGTGTTTTCAGTTATATGTTTATGAAGTCTGTTACATGAAAAATTTAGTAATTTGAATTAGTTTTGAAAAGCAGGAAAAAACTAAAATCTGTAGTCTGAAATATTAGTGTCATCGACGGATGTAAAAATAGTAGTGATTAAAAATATGAAATATTGAAGGCTCAATAATGTAAAAACAGATGATGTATGCTTTGCAGCTGTTGTCTTTTCCAGTGCACACGGACGTAATAAAGACGTCTTTTAAACGTCTTATACACGTTTTGGACGTCTTTTGAACGTCTTTGAACGTCTTTTGAGCGTTTTAGATGTCTTTTGAACGTTTATAAGACGTCTTTTTTAGGTACGGTGCCCACTGGGTTTATTCTTTTGTATTTCAACATTAAACGGTTGTAACGAATGCAAAAGAGAGTTAAACGAATATGTAAAAGTGTATTCAAATAAATAAAAAATTACCCGAAAACATTAAAAATTTAGTGTTTTCGTGTTTTTTGTATTATTGAACTTAATTAATTCATTATAGAAAGGTTTAAAAAGTCCAAATATTGAGTGATTAAGTTTTTAGTAAATTATTTAGACAATAGGGAATCTTTTTGCAAACAACTTCATTTTTGTTTACTATAATGTGACAATTTTCTCAAAGTTTTTTAAATAGATTTTTTTGGAAAGTTACACAAAATTGTGTTTTAGAAGCAACTAAAATATTATCAAAACCCACAAAAAGTTTACTTAAAGTAAAAACCATATAAAAATTTATTTTCAATTTTTTTTGTACTTTTTATTTCTTTTTAATAATTACTAATATTTACATTATATTATGGTGCAAAGTTTAACATGTCTTTTAATTGTAAAAATTATTCGAAAAAATTCTTTGAATATCAAATAGTCAAAAAAGCATATAAAGATCTAGTATTTAAATATTCAAACTGTTTTAATATTTTTGAGAATATACAGCAGATTCTTCTGAAGATGGTACAGCAGATTTTACTGAAGATGGTACAACAGATTCTACTGAAGATGGTACAGCTACTAATAAGAAGCTCATGCAATTTAATGGACATTGCTGATCAGCTTTGCTTTTATCGCGGAATTTATTTTAGTATATGCAACACGTTATAAAAGTAAAACAAATTCACAAACGTACCAATTACTGAGGAAACCGAGAGTGATTCAGAAGAGAATAAACATAAAATTTATATAAATAAAATCAGCTTTGAATCAGAAAAAGGTGAGGTTAATGTGGAATACACTGAAATTTTTAAAAATAGATAAAAATTAGTGAAATTTATATGAATTTCATCAGTTCGAAATCAGATTTTTCAAAAGAAAGTTACTGACGAATTCGAAATCAAACTGCATCAAAACTATTTGTAGAATACACTGACATAAATTATATAATATTTTTTGCTTAATTAAAGGTTTATTAGAGAGCGTGTGGAAAAAGAGATATGCAAACCATAAGCAAATGTTTAAAAATAAAAAACCTATAAATGCAACCACTCTCTCAAAATAACAAAAATTTTTCCGTATAGTTTTTTATATATCGTTTGCGTAACAAGTTCCAATTGTAATCTTTTTAACGAAAAAACTATACTTGTATTTCATCTGATGATTGCAATAGCATAAAACTTAAAGTTGTGAAAATTACGTAGTTTAATTTTCTACAATACTAGAGCTCTGACTCAGTGCATCGAGCACTTTCTTGATAGTATATGCACTTCAAAATAGCATCACTACAAACATGTATACAGATATACACACACACACACACACATATATATATATATATATATATATATATATATATATATATATATATATATATATACATATATATATATATATATACATATATATATATATATACATATATATATATACATATATATGTATATATATATATATATATATATATATATATATATATATATATATATATATATATATATACATATATATATATATATATATATATATATATATATATATATATATATATATATATATATATATATATAAATTTTTCAATTAATAGCAGAAGGTAAACTTAGATAACTGATAATACATACTGTATATATATGTAATATTATAATATAACTTGTGACAACAGGGGTTTTGAATAGGGGTTGTGAATGTGAATATAGGGGTTTTGTTACTTTTGTTAAAACTCCAATATTCGCATTCACAATTGTTTTTATATTATTAAAACAATGTTAACATTTGAAAAAACTAAGCATTTAGCTAGTTCCTGGAAGTGCATAACATATATACTATATATATATATATATATATATATATATATATATATATATATATATATATATATATATATATATATATATATATATATATATATATATATATATATATATATATATATATATATATATATATATATATATATAAATTTTTCAATTAATAGCAGAAGGTAAACTTAGATAACTGATAATACATACTGTATATATATGTAATATTATAATATAACTTGTGACAACAGGGGTTTTGAATAGGGGTTGTGAATGTGAATATAGGGGTTTTGTTACTTTTGTTAAAACTCCAATATTCGCATTCACAATTGTTTTTGTATTATTAAAACAATGTTAACATTTGAAAAAACTAAGCATTTAGCTAGTTCCTGGAAGTGCATAACATATATACTATATATATATATATATATATATATATATATATATATATATATATATATATATATATATATATATATATATATATATATATATATATATATATATATATATATATATATATATATATAAATTTTTCAATTAATAGCAGAAGGTAAACTTAGATAACTGATAATACATACTGTATATATATGTAATATTATAATATAACTTGTGACAACAGGGGTTTTGAATAGGGGTTGTGAATGTGAATATAGGGGTTTTGTTACTTTTGTTAAAACTCCAATATTCGCATTCACAATTGTTTTTATATTATTAAAACAATGTTAACATTTGAAAAAACTAAGCATTTAGCTAGTTCCTGGAAGTGCATAACATATATACTATATATATATATATATATATATATATATATATATATATATATATATATATATATATATATATATATATATATATATATATATATATATATATATATATATATATATAAATTTTTCAATTAATAGCAGAAG
>NC_061165.1:45013871-45018871 GCF_022113875.1 Hydra vulgaris
CGTGTTGTCACTAAACCTGGTGCGGTCTTGAGAATGTGACACTTTAGAAACACCAAAAGTAACTGTTTTGTCCTTGGGTACTCCTTTTCCATAGGAATCCCACAGATAGCACAAGTTTCTTATTATGGTTTGGCCACCATTTTTTTACATCAATAATATACTCAGTTTTGGGTTTTCTAATTTCAAGTTTTTCGCTTGCTTCAGCTATAAGATTTTCATACTCTGTTGGTGTGTAAATCCGATAATTTTTTCGAATATGTCGCTTTGCTGTTCCAAACATTCTATCATTAGGCAAGAATGAGTCACCTCTTTTTGGTATGTAATATTGTATCTTAATTATATTGCTATCTAGATCAGCTACCATTGATAAAAGTATTCGGACCATGGCATGATTTCTGTTTTGGCCTGCACAACCACCAGAAAATAGGTGCAATTTTTTGGCTTCGTTGCCAATATTTTTTAAAATATGATCCAGCACAAAGGTACATACTTCGTTGGATTTTTTGCTAGCAACTCCTTCACAATATGAATGAAATACTGATTTACCAGTTTTAAAGTCATATATGCAAAACTCTTACAGCCATAGTTGACGTAGATAAAATATTTCCTGGACAGGGATATGTGGAAGTGGCAAATTTTGCATAAAATCAAATGCAATCCCATACACATCTAGATCGTTTTTTTACTTAGTTTTAACTTCCTGTATTTTTTTGTAAAATTTGTTTGCTTGCCTTTTGTGGATCTCAATATCTACTTGATATTGATTCTTTTTGATTCTTTTTGCATTGTCATTAAGGTGTGGGTTTTTTAGTTTAATTTTTAACTCTTCGCACAGTCTACAGACATCTATTTGATTTCTACCAAATGATAAACTAAAATTTTTTTGGAAAAATTTAAGGTAGAACTTATTTTTAACATGATCTAGATATTTTTGTGCGTATAACGTGTGCATAATTTTCACATTTTATAGCGTAATTTTCACATTTTACAGGGTGTAACGTGTGCATAATTTTTAGTTTTTCATCCAAATAATAAGATGATGCATCTTTACTATAGTAGTGCACATATTTAACAGGAAATGATTCGATATGCTCACGTACTTTTTTTAATGTATCTCCAGGTATTGCGTTGCATTGTGATCCCTGAGATTTACCTCTGTGATCTATAGGCTGCTCTTTTTTTTTTTTTTAAATAAAATGCATAAACCTCTAACTTGTTTCATAGAAATTCCATGCATACTGCAAAAAGCTTTCTTGCATACTTTTTTTATTACACCTTCAACATTAATGCGGTTAATAAAAGAAAATTCATTTTCCTTAACGGGTTATGCATAAGTCTTCGAACTTTTTTTATAGAGTCGTAAAAAAATATTGTTATTTAGATAAAAAAATGAAACTATATGGTAATAAAGAACATTCATTCTAGTATTTATTAACATATTTAACATATTGAATAGACGCCTCTATCAGCGATTTTTCAAAGTTTTGTTTTAACACTCATCATTAGTCTTTGTAACAGATCTGGATCATTTTCTTTTATTTCATTTAATTTGCTCTTTATTCTTCGAACTAGTTGATATATGCTACGTGCTCTCCAACCATCACTGTATACCATCTGACTTAAAATATCCAAAAATGTTTCAATTGGTCTAGCCTGTGGAACATTTGGTGGATTAGTGCATTTTTGTACAAACTCTATTGAATTATCAATAAACCAATTTTCTGTTTTATTAGCATAATGAGCAGATGCAAGATCTGGCTTTTCTTCATACATTCTTTCACATATATATTAGATGTTACTGAATTCTTTGATCTATGTATATAAGTTTCACAAAATCTATTCGAAGAAATGCAAATCCAAACCAATACCTTTTCTTCAAATTTTTTTTTCAACTTATATTTTACATTATCAGGGGCTAACAATTTATTATTTGTATAATATATATCATTTCCAGGTATATTTGAGTTTGATAGGTTAAAATATTTTTCGTCATCTGTGATTATATTTTTTTCATGGAATACTTTATTAACTAATCTTCTCGATGTTGTTGCTGGTCTCTGTTGTTGATCTTTTTCATACAAAGGTACTTTTTGTTTTTTGTAGCATTTAATATCTGTTTTGAAATTAATAGTTCTTGAAATTGTGTTTTGGTTCACCTTAAAATATGAAGCTAAATACTTTTGACTAATACCAGTTGAATTATTTAGCATTTTAGTCAATCGTTTGACTTTTTTCTTATCCATTTTTGGAGGACAACCTGATCTAACCAAATCATTATAGTTCTCATACCTTGCAAGAATACTAAATATAGTTGACTTTGGTATTCCTTTATTTTTAAAATGTTTATATGTTAATTTCTTTTTATCACTTGAACAATTTTCATAGAACGTTACAATTCGTTTTGCGAGGGCTTCTCGATCAAACCTTGTCATTTTTTTTGTGTAGAAGTCTAGATAAAAATTAAAAGTGATTTAAATACATTAATGTTTGATCTTCAAAATAAACAATAAGTTGAAGGTTGAAAAATTACTCTCCTTATTTAAATCAGTTTCAAAAAAAGTTCGAAGACTTATGCATAACCCGTTAGGTTCTTCAGATCTAAACCGTCTTCTTTTTATTTCCTGTTTTTTAATTAATGACTGCAAGTATGGGTCTTGGGCATTTTTACTACCAAATCTGTTAACAAACTGAATTGTACTTTTCTATAACATCTTCAGATACAAGCTTCATACACTTCGAACTACATCTGTAAATAAATAGAATTATTGAGTTAATATTATAATAATTATATATCAAGATATTTTAACTCAAATATTGGTGG
The DNA here is from genome assembly GCF_022113875.1 of Hydra vulgaris. Classification (NCBI taxonomy): domain Eukaryota; kingdom Metazoa; phylum Cnidaria; class Hydrozoa; order Anthoathecata; family Hydridae; genus Hydra; species Hydra vulgaris. Next base: position 45,016,693 of record NC_061165.1, read on the forward strand.
TAAAACATGAGTAAATAAGCAAAAATTTGAGAACGAATATAGTCATTCTGAAATTACGTCACTACAGTTGCGCTTCGTTACACTTGAAAAGGGCATAAGTCCGGGACTTGTGCCATTTTCAAACAGGTTTTAATTTTCATTTGCATTTTAAGTTAACTTGTGGCATATGAAAATGTTTCTCCATCAAAGGGAATATGTAAAACACTTGAATAAATAAAATTGCATTAAAAAGTGAATTTCAAAAAAATGTGACTTGTGCCCTTTTCGAAATGACGGGTTCAATTATAAAGTAGTAGAAAATCACTTAGTAAAATTTTTTCATTTTACACTGTGTTTCATCAATAAAGACTCATCAGAAAATTTCTGATGAGTCTTTGTTGATGAAACACAGTGTAAAATGAAAAACATTTTTGCTAAGTGATTTTCTACTACTTTATAATTGCTCAGTTCTTTTAAGAACATTGAGCACTCTATTTTGTAGAATACATTTTAAAATTGTTTAAATATATTAGATGTGTTTTTTACTAAATTATTGCTGCTCTGTTCTTTAAGAACATTGAGCACTCTATTTGTAGTATACACTAACATAATTTATATATGTATATATATATATATATATATATATATATATATATATATATATATATATATATATATATATATATATATATATATATATATATATATATATATATATATATATATATATATATATATATATATATATATATATATAAATAATATATATATATATATATAATATTATATATATATATATATATATATATGTACATATATATATATATATATATTTATATTTATATAAGTGATTAATAAGCTAAATGATTTTCTACTACTTTATATATACTTATATATATATATATATATATATATATATATATATATATATATATATATATATATATATATATATATATATATATATATAAATATATATATATATATATAAATATATATATATATATATATATATATATATATATATATATATATATATATATAAATATATATTTTCTACTACTTTATATATACTTATATATATATATATATATATATATATATATATATATATATATATATTATATATATATATATATAAATATATATATATATATATAAATATATATATATATATATATATATATATATATATATATATATATATATATATATATATATATATATGTATATATATATATATATAAATTAGTAGAAAATCACTTAACAAATAAATTGTTTAAATATGTATATATATATATATATATATATATATATATATATATATATATATATATATATATATATATATATATATATATATATATATATATGTATATATATAAATTAGTAGAAAATCACTTAACAAATAAATTGTTTAAATATATATATATATATATATATATATATATATATATATATATATATATATATATATATATATATATATATATAAATTAGTAGAAAATCACTTAACAAATAAATTGTTTAAATATGTATATATATATATATATACTTATAAGTATATATATATATATATATATATATATATATATATATATATATATATATATATATATATATATATATATATATATACTTATAAGTATATATATATATATATATAAAATTAGGTTTTAGATTTCTATACAAAGTTTTCTTAACAAAATATACTGTGGATACTTTAGAGAAAATTTGCATCGTGATATTTGGGTGAGATCACAAGAATTGTAAAAAGAGATACTGCAAGCTCATGTGATTCTGTGAATTTTTTAATTTGAAAAGAAACTTTAAAAAATGAAACTTTAAATATAATAATCTATGATGAAACTAAACGTTCTAACTACCCAAAATTAAAATAAATAATATTACAAAAAGGTACTAAACACGCTTAAAAAGGTATGAATACGTCAAAATCACTAATGTCTATATTGTTTACATGTACTGTTAACGGTGTATTTCTTCCTCTATATACAGTGTATAAAGCTGAATATCTGACGGACACTTGGATACTTGAAGGTCTAATTAAAGTACAAAATTACAGGAAAAATTCTGATTAGTTTAACGGCTACTGTTTTTGGAAACTGACTGCAAACATAATTAAAACCTTAAAAATATTGCCAACTACAAGCTAGGGTTGTTAACCGGAGGATTTCGTGCA
>NC_061165.1:45023871-45043871 GCF_022113875.1 Hydra vulgaris
GTTGTTTTTCACATGTATTACACTGATTAGAATGTTGTATGAGTAAATATGCAATTGATTTTTTCAGAGATTTAATATAAAATTGAAATGAAATTTATTGTATAATCTGTCAAATTACAAAAATGAGTAACTTGTTAAAGTATTTATACAAAATGTTGTATACATTAAATAATCACTAGATTAGATTAAATAAAGTTTTTTATTTACTTTTTTTTAAGTCTGACGGTAAGTCTGACAATTCTAAGCTTGTGCTATTTTTTTTGGAAGTGAAATTACAGCTCAGCAAAAATCATGGATGCTTTGCGAACCCTGCGACAAATAATTAATCGTCGCAGGGTTCGCAAGGCATCTGTGTGGATCTTGCTTGTCTACTTAGTTGACAATATGTGCTAAAATGGCTTATTAAACATACAAAGCCTATTTAAAAAAAAGTAGTATTTTTTGTTAACCGAAAAAAAATTTTTAATTGAAAATATATTTTTCTAATTTTATTAACCAGTAACGTAGCAATAAAAGCTACGGTAAAAGTGATAAAAGCTACGGTACAGCGATAAAAGCTACGGTAAAAGTGATAAAAGCTACGGTACAGCGATAAAAGCTACGGTACAGCGATAAAAGCTACGGTAAAAGTGACAAACTAATAAAAATAATTTACTAATTTTAATAAAATAAAGTTAATACAATTTATATTTAAAAAAGCTTTTTTTATGTGCTTCTCTAATTTTTTTTTTTTTTTGCTACCCTGAAAAATCTTTTTTTTGACTAGGGCGACGCCCTTCTTCGCTACTGGTATTAACTTATATTACATCATCATTCCCAGCAAGCACACTTACATAGGGCCAACGTTTGTAAAACCATTGCGAACCTCGGCTCTTTTTTCTAATGCAAAACCAACGTTGCACAGTGCCTCACAGATACGAAAAAACGGCAAAAACCCTATTAATTTTTTAAATTTATTTTAATGTTTTTTAACTTTATCTTAATTGTTATAAGCATACTGAACAAGGTAAACCCATTTTTTATGATTTTGTAAATTTTTACTCTTTTTGTGAGCTTGTTATATGCAGGTTGTTTGTGGGCAAAAATTCACTAGAAATTTTAGAGTTTTCAAGTAGATCTTAAAATTGTCACAAAATGGTCATTTTTAAAAATTTTTCTTTCATTTTTTCGGTGAACATCATATATATATTATATCATCCGGTAAGTAACTGACATTGGACTTTTATCAACACCAAAAATTAATGTTCGAATTTCACAATTTGTGAAAAAATTGAAAAATTTTCAGAAAATAATATTCACAATATTTACTTTTTCTAAAAATGTCCACACTTGTCCACCCTGAATTTTGATGGGGAAGTATCTTGAATATATACAGGAATGCCCGGAAAAAAAAACCCGCCCCAAAGTAGCACGTTTTTGAGAAATTGAATTTTAAAGTTTTTTGCAATTAATAAGAAATCCGCAAAAAGTTGTTTACAAATCCAAAAAATTAGTTAGTAATAATTGAAAGCTAAGTGGATTGCAGTAAACAAAACATATGACAGGCTGTTAATGAAAGAAAAGAAATGGTTGCAAACCGAAATTCAAATTGTTATAAAAGCTGACAATGTAAGCAGAAAAGAGTTCAGTGGAGAGCAACCAAAGAAAGATTGGAAAGATCTAGGAGAGAGAAGTAAGCGAACAAGAGTTGTTGGATTATCTGCGCATGATCCAGAGGTTTTAGTTCTGACTGCTGTTAAAAGTGCAAAATCATCAGGTGACTTACAAGACTTTGCTTATGTGGTTAAAGAGTCTATTCAGAAAGCATCTGAAATCAGAAAAAGTATGGACAGCAAGGAACCAATAATGATGAGTGAGAAAGAAGCACTTTCATTAAAAGTTAATTGTGATCTCAGTGATGATCAGTAACAAATGATAAGAAACTCCTCAATCAAACACAATGCCAATATTTATCCAACATTACATGCTCTATTCAAGGAAAAAAGTAATTGTTATCCAGAGGACCTTGTTGTAACTGAAACTTCTGCTGAAAGTAAATTACAGTCCATGGTGAATCATACTCTTAAAAAAGTTATTGTATTAAGTGAAGACAATTTAAAAACTCTGGATCCAGATCAAAATGTGCTCAATGGTCGTTTTATTCTAAAAGCAGGGTTTGATCGTGCATCAAGCCAAAGTTTGTATAAACAAAGGTATGATAACACAGACATTGAGGAGGCTTAAAAAAATGAAGAATTTCTTTTCCAAACTGCAATTGTACCTCTTAAGTTAAGTGTAGAAAGTAAAACAATTTGGGAGAATAAGAAACCAAATAGTTCTCATTTTTGCAGATCTCTTCGTCTTCAATACAAAAAAGAAACCACAGAACTTAGCAAGTCAGAAGAAAAACACATTCGTGATCAGATGGCTGATTTGGAAGATTATGTTGAGATTATTACACTGGCGGATGGAAGAAAAGTCAGTATCAATATAAAATCTCATGTTGAACTAACCATGTTTGATGGCAAAGTGGTTAATGCCTTAACCAACACAAAATCATCTGCAAGCTGCAATATTTGTGGTGCGAAACCATCAGAAATGAACAAGCTAGATCTAGTTAAAATTAAACCTGTGAATGATGATGCTATGTCCCTTGGTTTATCATCATTGCATTGTTGGATTAAATGTTTTGAATACATACTTCATTTAGGCTACAGACTGGAGATGACTATTCCAAGGACAGATGTCAGGTTAGCCGAAGATAAGGTACTTGTTCAAGCTAGAAAAAAAACTATTTAAGATAGGTTTAGAGCAGAACTTAGTTTACTGGTAGATATTCCAAAAACTGGATTTGGGAATACAAATGATGGTAATACTGCCCGAAGAGCATTCATGCATGGTGAGGCTTTTGCTGACATAACAGGAGTTCAAGTTGAGTTGATTCTCCGGGTGAGGACAGTTCTTCAAGCTGTTTGTTCAGGTATTGATAGATTTAGCCAATATTGCAATGAGACTCTAGCCTTTATAGTTAATAACTATGATTGGTACAGAATGCTTCCAACTCTTCACAAACTTCTAGTTCATGGACTTGCAACTGCTAAAAATCTAGAACTACCCATTGGTTATTATTCTGAGGAGGCTCAGGAGGCCCAAAATAAAGTGATAAGACATGCTAGGTTAAACCATTCATACAAAATTTCCAGACTAAATGTAATGAAAAATCAATTTCAATATTTGCTGATCAGAACTGATCCAGAAATTTCGTCGATCAACTTCATAAAACACAAATCTTCCAATGGAAACCCCTTGTCTGAACAAGTTCTTAACTTGCTGAAACACTAAGTTTAGTTTTTTTGTTTAAATCTAAATTATATTGTTACATGTTATATATGTTATATGTTACATCATACAGAAATTGTAGATATTTGTTTCTGAATAATGTAATCTTTATTGTTTTCACTGTTTACTGACAAAATCGGCTGTTATTAAAGGATTATATGTAGAGTGTTTAAAAACATTGAAAATTTGTCACTTTTTATTTAAATAAACTATATATATATTTATGAATTTGTCTCTATAAGTACAATAAAAAACGACAGAAAAGCATGTTGAGAAAGTGGGAAAAAAATTCAGAATTTGCAAATTTGCAAAAATATTTTGAAAAAAGTGTGCAAAATTATTTTCTGACTTTCGGGTTGGGTTACTGATTAAATTTTAATATATTTAGAGCCAAAAAAGGTTGAAATCCATTCAGAAACACTGATTTGAGGGTTTTTGCCGTTTTTCCGTAGCTGTGAGGCACTGTGCGTTGATCCAATGTCATTTGGTTAATGATAAAATTATTACCGACGGAACTAAAAACATCTGGCAAGTTTTCATTGCTCCAATGTATGTAAAAACATCGCACAAAGCTGATTGTTTTTACGATCTAAACCCAATGTTGAAACAATGCATATATTTTGACATTGATATAATGTATATAAATCAACGTTTTTCCAATGTATGTAAAAGCATCGCAAAACGTTGATTCTTTTTACGATCTAAACACAACGTTGATCCAATGTATATATTTCGACGTTGATTCAATGTATATAAATCAACGTTGATCCAATGTATGTATATACATTGCAAAAGATTGATTGTTTATACGAACTAAACACAACGTTGATCCAATGTATGCGACAAAATATTGCTATTGCGAAATTATATAAGTTATTATAATTATATATATAATTATATAAATTATATAAGAAAATAAAGTCTTCCGTGATTATTAAAACATCAAACCACAATCAACAAAAACATGATTTTTGTTCCGTTGCCATCTGTAAAAATATATATACATACAATGTTTACGTCAGATGTATATATATATATGAATAAATATATATACATATATATATATATACAAATATATATATATGTATATATATATATATACATATATATATATATACATATATATATATACATATATATATATATATATATATATATATATATATATATATATATATATATATATATATATATATATATATATATATATATATGTATATATATATATATGTATATATATATACATATATATATATATATATGTATATATATATATATACATATCCGGACCATCTCACAATTGGTTAAGGTGTTGTTAAAATGCAGAAACAGCACAAGATCGAAACCGTGACAGTCGATAGAGGTTCCTGGCGTAGTCGCTTTTTCAGTGTCTCCTTCTACGTCCGGAAATTTTAAAGCGATCTGTCCACTCCGGACGTTAAATGGAGATAAACCATTAAGTTGGCGCTGCTCAGTTTCGGCTGAGTGGCAACTAAACCCTTAAGTGGGCTAAACACGGAGTCTCGGCTCCCAAATAACACCGACCTTCTTGGGCCCTGTGTAAGTCTGGTTTCAGCAGCAGGTGTATCTAGTTGGTTGATATATATATATATATATATATATATATATATATATATATATATATATATATATATATATATATATATATATATATATATATATATATATATATATATATATATATATATATTATATTAAAATAATAATAAAATACAATTAAATTTGTAACATAACTCAGAGTTTCACGCTATATGCGATCATCAGACGTTACAAACAACCATAACAACAACAAAAATTATATACAAAAATACAATACAGTGTTAGCTTAGATCACGTTAAAGTTGCAGATAACAAATTTGTTTTCGTGGCGACATTTAGATATTAATTCATTTCGCTTATTCAATAGTTTCAAAGGTGATGTAATGATATGGTATTTTTCCGTTAAACAAAGGTTACATAACTTTCTTCCAGGTTTAAAAGGTTCTGCCCTATCAATAATTTTCCACGTAAGAATAGGATTTGAAAATCCCTTTATTTTCAGTTCCCAGACATATTTAGAAAGTTCTGTGGCATTAGCTTTACTTTCGTATTGAAAGGAGTTCTTATGCTTGTACCAGCGATCTTTAAAGGTGTGCTCTGTTAAACCAATATGATTTAAACCACTATCCTGTGGTGATGTTTTAACAATGCAGACGTAAATTATATTTTTACTAAGACACGTACCTTGCAAAGGATATTGTGAAGGTTGCCGGCAGTTACACGTTGGAACAATTGTGTTGGAAACATTAGATAATACTTTTTTATTGTGTGAGTTGATAATATTGGTGAAGTTTGGAAGACAACTATAACTGACTTTTAAATTATTTTTATTAAAAATTTTGCGAAACTTATGTGTCTTTGGAAAATGCTTTTCAATTAGATTTAGAAAAGTTTTTGCGACGTTGGTTTTTACATTTTGCAAAAACGGAGGATTAAACCAAATAATGTTTCGTGATCTTGATTTTGGTTTTGGTGGAGTAAGATTTTTTTGAAAAGTAATCTTTTCATTGAACCCACTTGCTGCTAACGCATTGTTATAAAACAATGTTGCTCTATCGAAAACTTCCTTGTTAGATGAAATATTGCTAATACGGTTAGATATTATAGTTGGTATGGATTTAATAATACTAGGAGGGTGGTTAGAATTTACGTTGATGTATAATGGGTGGTCACCTGGTTTTCTGTATGGCTGGAAAGTATTTTCTAACAGGTTGAAGGTAACATCAAGAAAGTTTACAACTTTTAAGTTGGTTTTTATAGTAAGTTTTAGATTAAATTTCTCCTTAAAAAGACGAACGATATTTTTCTTTATTCTCTCGGATTGTGGTCCGTTAATTCCATGAAAACAACAAAGCCCATCATCTCTATATAATCCAACGGTTTTCAACCCATAGTCTTAACTTATAGTATGTAAAATAAAGAGTCAAAATTAGGATCACCAAGTTTTTTGACCCAGATACTATTGTGTTCAGTAAACAGTAATGATTTTCTTGAGTGATTAATAATGTCTAATGTATTTTCTGAAATTTCTGTAAATTGCTTGGCGTGATTTAGTGAAATTTGAAGTAATTCTTTAGAGATAGAAGGGTAGAACTCTTCAATATCAAACTGGATGAAAGTGCAGTTGTGTTTGTCTTTAATATTGCGGAACCAATTTATTACGTCATCCGTATTATGCCATTGATTTACAAGGGTGGCTTTTCTCACTTTATTGTTGATGTTTTCCAGTAAAATTTTACTAACCTTTCCAAGTTCTGGTTTAGATGGATTAATTAATCGACATTTAGTATTGTTGATAAAATCATCTTTGTGATCCTTTATAGTTATAAACGCGGTGTTCATTGCAAGGCATTCCATCTTGTTGTCAATACCTAAGTTTTTAGCAATTATTTTAGCCGCATTATTAATGTTATTATATTGCGAATTATCAGATTTTTTGTAAGTTCTTATTACGTTTTCATTGAAAAGTTTATAGTAAGAAGATTTTTCAAGCTCATAAATATTATGTGATTTATCCGCAAATCATCTCTTGACTCAATTAGTCACGTTCTACCTGATATGGCTAAAAAATAAGTTAATTTATTGCCTAATGTTCATATCACTCCAGCTTCTTTATCTAAAATAAATTCCTGCTTAGACTCTTCTACAGCTTGTGGTTCGGACAGCATACTTGTTATAACCATGCAGAAGTATTCCACGGATCTGTCATCTATACTTTCAAAACTATTTAACAAGTTCTTATTAGAGTCACGTTTTCCAGCCTGCTGGAAAACGACATCTGTTTTCCCTATTTTTAAAAACTCTATAGAGCGATCTGACTACCTACCGTTCAATTAGTTTTCTTACTATCATAAGCAAAGTTTTTAAGTCTTTAATTAATAAACACTTAATCTCTCATATTGAATCTAATAACTAAATTTCTGATTAATATGAATTTTGATCTTCCTATTCTACAGCTGGTTTCTTAAAGGTAATAACCGATAGATTCTATTGTGTATTTGACAGATATGGAGAGGCTTAGGCTCTCTTTCTCAACCTTTCTAAAGCTTTTGATAAGATTTTGCAGCTGGTCTTTTCCATAAGCTCTCTTCTAACTGTGTATCATGTAACATCTTTAAAATAATTGAATCCTTCCTTACCAATTGTAATATAAAAGTTGTCTTAATAAGAAGTTAACACACTCTAATTGCTTGGAGGGGGCAGTTGAGCCTAAAAAGAATCTTCTGCTACAGCATGAGACTTCTGGTGGCTGTAGAAATTTAACTTAAATAAAACTCAATTTTTTTTAGCTAGTCGTTGCACTTTTTTACTGAAACAACACGTATTTATTTCTTATGTTGTTAATATTGTTTTGTAAGCAGATTTAATATAAATTGATGTAAGTTGTAGTTATTGCCTTTTAAAGCACTTACTAGTAACAAGTATTGAACATTTGAATTTGAACCATTTTACATTAAGTATTGAACATTTGAACATTTACTAGTAACAAGTATTGAACATTTTCGTTGCAAGATGTATTACATTTTTGGTATAAACTTTTGTTAATTGTAATCAGCTTATCCAATTAAGTGCCTTATATTTGAAATGTAATAAATAAATCATTGGCTCTCAAAAAAGCTTACCATAGTGTAATTCATCTGTAAAACATGGTGAATGTGTACTTAAGTACAAATAAATTTTAATTCATTTAACAATTGTTAAATAAATGAGTTATTTAAGTTTAAAAAAGCATGACATCACACAAAAACTAGCAAATGTAAGTTTAAACAGAAAGTCTGTCTAAAAACATTTATTTACACGTTTAACTAAAAAAATTAAACAAAGATAAACGTTCGGTAGACGTTCTGTGTTCGTTATTGAGTAATTAAGTTGAACGTTAAAGTGCTATCAAAATAACGTTTGGAGTAAAAGTTAAGTAAACGTTCGCTGTTTGTTATTTGAACGTTTGAATTGAAATTGTGGCTTAAATAAACGTTTCTTGAACATTAAATGTTAGCTGGGTAGAGATTAAATAATTATTCGAAGAGCTAAATGTTAGAAAAGTGGTTGAATGGCCTTAATATCAATTTATAAATAAATTGTTTCAAATTTAAGCAGGGTTATCAGCAAATTTTCAGCGAGAGAGACTTTTAGAGAGACTTTTAGAGTTGCTATTTAAGCCATAAATGGCTTTGGCTTAATGATAATAAATATTAACTCTAACATTTGCTAGTAATTTTTTGTCTAAACATTTTTACAAATTTCTCTTAGAGTATTTTTTTTTTGTTTATTTGTTTTGAATATCAAATTAAAAAATATAAACTATTTTGTGAGCATGATTTTTGTCTTCTAAAATACTAATTTTTATGAAAAGTATTCTAAATTAAATACAATGTTAACAATAAACAAAATTTTTTTTATTAAAATAACTATTTTACAAAATAACATAATATTATAATATTTGGTTATTTTTTAATATAATTAAATATTTATTATATATACGCATGAAGTGCAAAGTCCTATGTCCTTAACTTCTAATTAATGCATTTCGTTAAGTAGGTAAGACATTAATTATTTCATTAGAATCCATTGAAAATAAATAAAAAAAGGTGTACCTAGAATAAAAAATAAACTTGGTATAGGCCGTAGAAGCTGTCTAGCCTATTATTTATCATTATAAGGCATACCAAGGCTCAGATAAAAATAAAATAAAACCGCGTGGCAGCGTTTCCATGAATAATTATCGGACATCTTTTTGACATATATAAACCAACTTATTAAAAAGTTTGAATTACAACGTAATTTAAATAAGTGTAGCTACATCTGTATAAAATCCTAGGTCCGATAAGCAGCGCAGCAAAATAACCTCTTTGGTCACTACGATATACTATTCCAAGACACACTACAATTTTTAACACTTTTATAAATAAAAGAACGAATTAAAACGAAAAATAAATCAAATTATGGAAATTTTGTTGCAATGCAATTTTCAAGTAAAAAAAAAATCTGTAAAATTTGATACAATTTTTTCAACATAATTTTAAGATTACTTAAAAAGTCAGATATTTGAAGTTTAAATAATTATATTTGAAGTTTAAATAATTATATTTGAAGTACACTTTACATTTTTTTATTATAATTGCTATTTATTCATAGCTATATAAACTATGCAAATATTACCTCAGGAAGTTCAGGTAAAGGTAAGTTGCAGCGTCTTTACCGCTATCAGAAATATCATCAGCATCAGAAAAGAACCCTTTTGTCAATCAATTTTGTATAAATTATCAAGCACCTTATCTCTGGAATAAAATTGTCTAGCTTAATTTAGATTCCATAATAAAAATTGTAACTTTTGTATGGTTCTGGCGACAAGATCGATATGATCTTCTTCCAGATTCCAAGTTTATATGTTTATATTACATGAAAAACACGGAATGTAAATAATGTAAACTAAAAAAAAAAAAATTATAATAATAAATAATTAATAAAAATATTGCAAGATTTTAAGTTTGCAGTATTTTTTTGTTAGATATTTATATGTTTAATTTGAATAGAAAAACAATATGTATTTATCTATTAAAAAATTTATTAAAAATAATGTCTCAAAGTCTCAAACATTTTTACTGCTTTAACCATATCTGCAGTTTGGTATTGTACGACAAGCGCATCTACCAGGGACGGGTACTTCACAGATTCCAGCGCAACCAAGGCACTTAGGCTTCATTAATTTGACAAAAGTACCAACTGGACCAAGAGGAATTTTCGGAATGCGGATTTTAGGAATTGGGATTCTCCAAGGAGGAATCTTCCATCGAGGAATCTTCCATCGAGAAACTTTCCATCGAGATCTCAATCGGCTATCAGAGAAAATTTCATCAGCAATTTCGTCATTTTCAAGAATATCATCTTCTAAATCATCTAAAATTTCATCTTTTACATCTGTGCTTAAGTCCTTTTCATAGTTTGAATAAATGCTACCACAAATAGAAAGAAACAAAATTGAAAATAAAATTTGCATGTTTTCAGTTTGAAAGAAATGTTAAATGCGTTGTATCTTTCTTGTTTAATATTATAAATTAGGTGTCATTAGTTATGGTGTGTTATCATTTATATTTACTTCTTCCCAGACTTCTTTTTATTATTTTCCATATCCCAATACATTGTCAAAAAGTCAATATTATCAAAACTCATATTTGCTTGTTTTTAAACTGTGTAATGTTTTATTTTCATAAGACGTTCGGTATTTTCTTAAAAAAATTAAATGGTCTTGAAATCTTTCGTTTTTTAATATGGTCCGAACATAAAATTATTCATAAAATTAGTTATAAAAAAAAATTGTAATAACTTAATGCAAAAAAGTAACTTAGATTTAAAATTCAAGATTAAAAAATTTAATGGATTTAAATTCTTTACTTTATTTATTTTGTCTAAAAAACAAAAAAAAAATTTATATTAATTTTATGCAAAAAAGAAATTTATCAGATTCTTTTAAACAAACCCGATTTACAAATTAATTTTCAATACTACTTACTACATAAACTTTCAAGACAATCTGACAGAACCAATAATACGTAATGCAGTTAGTTATTACCACTTTCAATAAAATTTCTTTCAACTGCAGATTTAAATTATTATTATTTTTTTAGCATTTAATAGACTCTGAGATGCATTTATTTTTAACCTGAGAGATTATTCCACATTTAAACAACTTGAAGTGTAAAGAAATTTTGGCGCAGTGAACAATATATATAATATATTGATATATATATATAAATGCAATATAAAAACAGCACAACTTATTAGAATTAGTCATCATTAAAATAGAATTACTGGGGTTCGAATAAAAATAAAATGTTTTGAATAATAGAAATAAGAAATAAGATATGCATAACATTTGCCGAATACTTTATAACATTTTTTGAAATACATTAAGAAAAATTTTATTTGCATGGTTACTGTTTATAGTTGCGTTTTATCATAACCTTATGCACTTTTATAGCACTTTTACCGGCATTTTCTGAGTCAATAAAAATAGAAGTGATTAGAAAACTTTTATTATGGATAAACCTTTTGGTTTGTAACAACGACAATATATCTGTTTTAAGGTTTTAAAATGTAAACCAAGTTATCATTGTGTTAATTTTATAAGATATACAGACTCTAATAGAAACTTAAAAAATTATAAGACCAAACAGACTCTAATAAAAATTTGTTGCTGTCGTAATTCTATTTGTTTACTATATTTTTGCGACAAAATTTACTTTTTCGAAACGTTTGTGTCATTGTTGACACAAGTGTTTTAAAATATTTATGTCCTTGTAAGTTTATATAAAGATTACATTTTATTATTTTAATCCAAATTACCCAATATACCGGTTGAACAATAATATGTTTTAAATTATGTAAATAATTTAAAAAATGCTACCTTGTGATATATATATATATATATATATATATATATATATATATATGTATATATATATATATATACATATATATGTATGTATATATATATATATATATATATATACATATATATGTATGTATATATATATATATATATATATATATATACATATATATACATGTATATGTATGTATATATATATATATATATATACATATATATATATATATATATATATATATATATATATATATATATATATATATATATATATATATATATATAAATATATATATATGTATATATATATATATATACATATATAAATATATATATATATATATATATATATATATATATATATACATATATATATATATATATATATATATATATATATATATATATATATATATATATATATATATATATATATATATATATATATTTAAGATCTGTTTTGTAAATTTGAAATATAAAAACAATTTTTGATCGCAATTATTCAAATTTTTGTTTCTCATCTCTATAATTGTTGTAAAATCCTGAATAAACAGATTTTATTGCAGTTAAGTTGTTAATTTAATTTTTTTTTGAACAATAACTCCTAAATGCAGCACCACACAATCTCCTTTTCAGTATAGTTTTTAAAAGAACATTTACATTTGTGCTCTTTCAATTTTATCAAATATTTCTTTCAGTTGCATGTTATTTTTATGTGTGTTTTTTTTCAGTAACGTTTATATTGAATACCTTGTTTTAATAACATTTAAATATATAAGAAATAGTAAATGGTGACAAATGAGACTCTGCTACTTAATATTTTTTAATACTAATATATGTTTCCGACGTAAACAAAAATTGAGGCGAAATAGATTTGTATAATAATCAAAAACGACTTCAAAAGGCTCGCAAACATTAATAAACTTAAATCAAAATTAACAGAAAGAATTTTGAACAATCTTTAAATGACATCTACCAGAGCTATATTAACAGTCTTCAAAATATTACATGGCATTTTTATTATTATTATGCAAAGATTTGAATTCTAAAACAAATTCTGATTGCTTTTACTTTTTTGTTCTTATCTTAAACTTTTAGTAAACCGTTGTACAATGAAATCGTTAACATATAAATAAAATCATACAATAAGAACTAAGTAAAAGATAATATAGTTATGCAGGTATTTAATTGTACAAAATGAACGCGAAGGCTCGCAGAAGACCGTCAGGTCATGTCATCGAGAACCGCTAGAAACTTACTATCTCAATAAATCATAATCAAATTTAGTTGCATATCTCTATAATAACTTGACAGCATAAATACATCAAATATTACATGAGATTATTAAACGTTTAAAAATATAAAAATATATTATCCAGAAACAAAATAGTTTCTTTAAGTTTGTTTTTAAATGAGAGGTAACTCCATTCCAGAAAAAAATCAAAATGTTTTGAAACTATTTTATTCCATAGCTTTGCGAAATGCCATGTTAGTTTTTCTGAAATTAGTTTAATAAAAAAAGGTTGCCGAACTAAATTGTCATTTCTCAATTAGTTATAATCTTCATTTTTCAATGTATGTAAATTATTGAAGAATACTGGGGAGGAATTTGTACATAAAACAAAGAGAATTAAAATCATTGAACTGATATATATTAAAAATTTTTATTTCAGATAAAAGAGGCCTGGCATGAGTAAATCTGTCTTTAAATTTGATAAGACAAGCCACATGCTTCTGCTGACGATAAAGATGTTCCAGTTTACTTTTATTGGCAATACACCAAGCAATATTTACATAGTTAAAATGACAATCGATAAAGGAAAATATAATTGTGTTAAACTTTGTTTATTTGAAGCCTTATTTCTAGCTCTTATACATTACTCCTATACTTTTAGCAATTTTGTTGCACAAATCTTTTTTATTTTCTGTTTTCTCATTATATATAAATCTAAATTTTTCTTAAAATTTTTAAATTCTTTATATTACATTTATAATCTTATTTTCTAAATTGTAATAACTGAAAACTGAACTTATATAATTTGAATTTTTTTGTTTGTTTGTTTGTTTTTTTTGCTTTGTGTTCAATTATTATTTGAAATGAATTTGTTTATTTATATCTTATTATCTTTATTTATTTCAAATATGTCGCATTTAGTGTTTTAATAACTAATTACAAAATATAGAATTGTCGGTTTTATATTTAAATTCATTGGCAAATTTTTTTTTTTTATTTGGCAGATTAAAATGACCATGAAATGTGTATGCTAAAAAACTTATCTTTTTGCAGTTTTACAAGAGTTTATAGAATACTAATAAATATCGCAGCAAAGTTGTGAATAATAAAAAAAAAAGAGTAATGCTGTTGCGTAATACAATTTTTAACGAACACCCGCGATAACGGTACCAGATTACACCGCTGTCTTAAATATTATAATCATACTTCAGTTTTTCGAAAACTATTATTACAATAATTAATACATACAATGTGATCAAATGAAAATACTACCGTAGGCAATAAATAACAAAAGTAATACCTTCCAAGCTGTTATACTAATAATAATATTGTTATTAGTATTACAGCTTAGAAGGTAATAATATCTTTACGAATTATATGAACAAATATCACGCCATCAATAAAAATAGCTGATGTATTTTCTAGAGATTCTTCTTCTTTTATTGCAATCTCTAACCTTTTTGACAATTTTCTACTCCACGCGAGTACTTTTCTTGATCAAGAAAAGCGAAGTAGATCTGAAAACTCATAGCTATAGATCTTTTTTTTCCAAACCAAAGTCTGAGGGTTATTTCTTAGTTACTTGCAGTATCTAAGAAATAAGTTAGTGAGGTGCGGTTTTTTATGTAGAATCACATTTTTCCCTTTGCTCTTATAAGAATCGCCTGATTTTGGTATGTTTTTAGATTTTCCTTCTCCATTGGCGACAAAAACCTTTTTTTTTAATGATATTTATTACAAAATTTATATTATCTAAAACAAAACTTATATTATGTAAAACAACATTTATATGTTTTAAAATGTTGTAATAATAATCATTAATAAATTAAAATAAACAGCCGATCGAGAAAAAGCAAAATCAGCGTTATTTATATAACAATACCCCACAGTATAACATAAACCTTTTCCAACATCTCTCGAAGTTAAAACTTTCAACATGTTTTTTTTTATTTTACTTTTAAACACTTGACTTATACTCTTTTAATTGAGGACATAAGTGAATGAAGGCGTTATGTCGCAAAAATACAAAATTCCACTTTTTTACACAAATAAAGGTGTTAAGTAACGCTCTTTCATATGAACATAATGACACGGCTTGGTTACAATATCCCTCCATAAATATTAACATATCTTTGCTATAGAAAAATATCTAGAACAATATGTGTTTAAAACTTTAACTTCTGATATCTCAGCTCCATATTGGTGTAACATAACACCTTCATCCACCTATGTCTTCAATTGAGTATTCTCTGAAAAGTTTTTGTTGCTATGGAGACATACCACATGACAGGAAAAAAAAATTTTTTTCAAATCTATTTTATACAAAGTACTTATATCAATAAAAAGTTTGCTTGTAACACTTAAGTACTCCCAAAGGACACAGTGTCCTGCACTAAAACATAATTATTTACCATTTAGGAGCCAAGAATTCTAACTTCTTGTGGATCAACGCAAGCATAATCTTTTACGTTTAAATGATTCTTCGTAAAATAATGTTTCACATGGTACTTCACATTTTTAAATGAGTAACAATAGGCCAACAGAACATAAAAAATGTTGTTTGTGGTTAAAAGTACAACAGTGTTTTTTCTAAGTTAATTATTAAAATAATTTTTTTTTTATTGTCTTCTTAATACATTTACGGAGGAGTGTGAGAGAATTTTTCTAGATCAAGAAAATAACTTATAAGTAAAACAAAATTATTTAATAATGTTTTTAGTAAATTGGAAAAAATATATAACATAATAATATAATGAAAAATTAGTGGAAAAGACTTCCAGTCCTATTTTCGAAAATTTGCTTTTTAATCATATGAAACATCTTTACCAAATCTGCAGTTTGGACGTATTCGACAAGCGCATCTTCCAGGAATAGCAACTTCACAGAGACCAGCACACCCACCACATCCAGGCTGTATTAACTTTTTACGTGATTTTTTCATTATCCATACCATCGACTATCCAATACATATTCATTGACATTTTCATCAATCACATCTGCAAAGTCGTTTTATATTTCGTTTTTTAAATCAGCTTTAAATTTTTCCGAAGGGAAAAGCTTTTAATAGATTTTGTATAAATGCTATCACTGAGACAAACAAACAAAAATACAATTGAAAATTTCATGATTTTAATTGATAACATAAACTTACAAGTTTACCATTTTGAATTTAAAGAATTTAAAAAGAAAAATCTTTTCTCTTCTTACAAATCTTAATAATATTTACTAAAGTAAATATAAATAAAGGTTGTTCTATTTTAAGGTTATTATGTTATAATCTTTTATTTGTTGTTTTAACAATTCGTGCTATGTTTCACGATTTTTTTCAATGTATTGTATATTAGGGTAGAGTAAGATTCTTATGTTTTAAAAAAAATTAAATCTAACCTTAGGAAAAGGTATATTCTTATTTAAAATTAAATTTAAAGTAGGTTTGCTATGGACCACTTTTTGATTAGAAAATGTCTTGATACCCAAATTTTCACATTTAGACATTAAAATAAAATAAAATAAAATTAGTATAAAATAAATATAACCCGATTTTATGTATTAGACTCTTATAAAGAGCCTAGTGCGAATCGATTTTGAGATATATTTTGACTTCTGCCGTTTAAAATCATTATAAGATTATTATTTAGTTTTTTACTTTTTATTTAATCAAGTTATTCATAAATTATGTTAAAAGGTAAAACTAGACACTCATCCATCACTAGAATTTCAGAGTTCATTGGACCTGGAAAAAATTTTATGCCTAGTAAGCTGCCTAAAAACAAAGCAGTTATTCAAAAAGGAATTTAATTAAAAGAACAAAAAAATATACACCAAAACAATTATTCTAACAGAGATCTTGCAAGTGATCTAGTTCCATTTGTTTTTGCTCAATGGAGAAAAGCGAGTTTCAACAACCAGTTTTTATTGATGGGAAATCAATAACGACGTCAATAAATTTTTTTTTTAATGATTTTTATAAATAGTGGTCTTCAACTATTCTGAAAACATATATTAAAAAGGAAAAAGTTCCTCGATTTTGTATGATACAGCAAAATAGATGAAAAAGATCTATTTATTCAATTATTTATCACACTCAACGTGATTAATCATCTTTTTGACGCGATTAGTCATCTTTTGTCAGCACACATTCATTTAAAAAATAGTTAGTATGCGATAGTATCTTAAACAGTTTTATAGATATACTTTTCCATGGTGATGTTTAATTGCGGTTGAGTCATTGCAGACTGGAAAATGATATTTCCGCTGTTGCTATCATAATTAGTTTTTTTAAAACTGTTTAGGAAATGGGAGGGCTAAATGCAGTGTCCACCCCCCAGTGTTTAAGTTTGGGGGCTATTGCCCCCTTGTTCCTACGCCAGTGCATGCTATTAGTTTGGTGGTCTATGTTTCTTTGTATAATTGTCTTTTTTGTTTCTCAAATATAAATTCCCCCACACGAAAACGTAAGCTTGTACACCTTAGGGTTGCTGTTTGGCATTAATCAAGGTAGTTTTATTATTGCAACGTTATTTTCTAGTTTTTTTGCAACTTTATTGTTAGGATTGTTTTTATTTGAAAGGTAGTTTGCGGCAATTGTTTCTAGTTTTGATCTCTTATGACCGTTTTTAACAAACATATCTATTATAAACTGAATCCCGTTGTTGATGTATTTTTCGGAACAGATTTTCGTGGCTAGTGATGTGAAACCTTTAAAAACCCCTGTAATAATTGCAGGGTTAATATTTGAGTCAGGTTTTACTTGTATGTTTGTTATTGCTAAACTTTTTGTATATTTAAACTCTTTGGTATAAAGTAGAAAATGTTGCATGTTGCAACTAAAGTAAAAATAAAAGAAGAACTTATATTGAAATTAGATAAACTTATGACCTCACTACATGCAAACTAAAAAAGTTCTAATTATGGAGCTCAGATGGTTATACACTGTATAGTTCCAAATATGTTGCTAAATTAGGGTCAGGGTTAGGGTTATCGGGAGCTATATATATATATATTGTATATATATATTAGCCAATCCCATAATTTTTTTCCGACAACCAAAATTTATGCAGAGTAGCTAGTGAGTGGCGTAGAGGTCATAGTTATATGAAAATTTTTTTTTTTTTTTTATTGATAGAGGTTTTCGCGCCGATTGTTCGAAGTGATGCATTTTATGATTTTTGACTAAATTTAGGGCAATTTTCAAGCATTGGCGCGAATAGATTCTGATACCAAATCCAGTTAATTTGTTTAATGACGTTTTTTTTATGTCTTCCTGTTCCTAAAAAACACTGTGCTTAATAATTTAAGAAATATGTTGTGCCTATCTTACACTGTTAACGGACCATAAATTAACACTTTGGCTACTATAAAGTGATTTTTTGTTAATATATAATAATTGATAACAAATAATCCCATTAAATGTAACATTCAAAGCGGAGTAATAAAATTTGAAATAAGTGACCATTTTCCAATATTTTTTCTACTTAACAATTTCAACAACAAAAAAGAAAACAAAACAATGATTATAACAAAAAGGCAAATAAATGAAAAAAATATAACAAAGTTCCAAAAGCAACTTAACAATGGAAAATTGGGATCAAGTTGTTAATAACAAAGATACTAAAAGAACTTACGATGTTTTTAAACACACTTTTACAAGTTTGTACGAAAATGCGTTTCCAAAGCTTGAACAGTTAACTAAACTTAAAACCTTAAAAGTCCCTGAATGACAAAAGGGCTTATTAAATCCTCAAAAAAAAATAAACTAAAACTTTATGAAAAATATTTGAAAAAAAAAGACTTATAAAAACGAAAAAATATATAAACAATACAAAAATCTATTAAAAAATTAAAAAAACATTCAAAAGAAAACTATTGCTATTTATTTGAAATTTATTGCGGTAACACCAAAAAAAACATGGGTCGTAGTTAAAGAGGTAACGGGAAAAATGAAAAGATACCACTAAATTGTTCCCGCAATACTTAAAAATAGATGAGAATGACACAGTAATCAATAAGACAATAGATGTTGCAGAGAAATTTAATAACTATTTTATAAAAATTGAGGAAAAACTAGCTAATAAAATAACTCCTGGAAAAAAATGTTAAAATCGTATTTAGGAGGAAAAACCTCAATCATGAACGAGCTTGAAACAATTACGGATGAGCTTATAAATGCATTTAATACCTTACAACAAAACAAAAATCAAGGACTAAATGATATTAGCGTGAACATTGTAAAAAATGCTTACAATACTATTGAATACCCCTTTTGCATATCTGTAATCTATCTTTATAAAATGGGGTATTCCTTGACCAACTAAAGCTAACAAAAGTAATTCCTGTAATCAAAAGCGGAGATGATTTTATTGCTTCTAACTACAAGCCTATTTCTATTTTGCCATGCATTTCAAAAATATTAGAGCGTATAATGCACAATAGGCTTAACAATTATCTAGTAAACCACCACCTGCTAAATAATAACCAATATGGTTTTCAAAAATACATTATTCAACAGAACGCGCTGTAGCCAAACTTATCAACGAAATTTTAGATAGGTTTTACAACAATAAATGCAGTTTTGGGGTATTTTTTGATCTTTCAAAAGCGTTTGACACTGTTGACCAAGAAATTCTCATTTATAAACTGTATTATTATGGAATAAGAAATAATAATTTAAAATGGTTTTGCTTTTGTCTTAATAATCGGAAACAAGCTTTATAATGTAACAACATTATAACACGACTTGAAAATTTTACTTGTAGGGTCCCACAAGGATTAATTCTTGGTCCATTGTTATTCCTCGTTTGTATTAACGATATATACTTATCTTCTAACATACTTAACTTTGTCCTTTTTGCTAATGATACGCAAGTATTATTTAGCCACACAAACATCAGCCTATTATTGAACACTGTTAATCAAGAACTTGAAAACCTGAATGAATGGTTTAAGGCTAACAAACTCTCTCTAAATGTCAAAAAAAGTAAATATATTCTTTTTACAAAAAAT
>NC_061165.1:45046371-45121371 GCF_022113875.1 Hydra vulgaris
GTTTTTTTTATTCAGTAGGTTTTTTCCATTATGTGATAAAATTACATATTTTTCGTAGAGACAAAGGTGGCATATTGTTGTTGCTAGATTGTAAGGTTTACAACGTTTGACAATTTTCCATTCTATAATAGGCTTTATGTTTTGGTCTTTTAAGTTCCATACCTCCTTAGATAGTTCTGTGTCATTTCTATATTTAACTGATGCAAATGATTTGAGATGGTTTGCATATCTGACAAAACATCAAACATGTATAAACTGTCTAAAGAAGATTACAATAATCTGTTAACAAATGCTATTACCACTACCTACAAAAAAGCAAATCCAAAATTAAAAGACCATATAAACAAAGAAGGAAAACAAATTTTAACCAACCACGAGGTATATAAAAAAGTAGAAATAAACGGATCCTCTAACTGTTTTTTCACTTTGAAAGATCACAAGGAAAACTTCGCTAACAATCCATCTGTGCGCCTTTCGAACCCTTCAAAAAATGAGGTAAGACGAATTTCTAAGGTAATTTTGGCAAAAGTTAATTGTGAACTTAAAAATAAACTTTTTTTGAATCAATGGCAAAGTACGCAAAATGTTTTAGACTGGTTTAAAAAAATCACCAATAAGCACTTCTACAAATTCCTAGTTTTTGATGTTAACGATTTCTACCATAAAGGAAAGCACCCTCAACAATGCTATGAATTTTGCTGACCATCATATCGTTATCAAAAGCAAAGACAAAGCATTAATAAAGCATGCAAGAAAATCTTTTATCTTCAACAACGATGAAGCATGGATTAAAAAAAGAGGTGGGTTGTTCGATCTAACAATGGGGGCATTTGATGGTGCTGAAGTTTATAATACAACATTATAATAAAGAAGATTTCGGTTTATATCGTGACGACGGTCTTGCTGTATTCAAGAACAAAAACGGTCAGCAAATGGAAAAAATCAAAAAGCATATAACACTTTTTTTAAAAAAAACGATCTTCAAATCACCATTCAATCTAATTTAAAAATTGTTAACTACCTCGATGTTACGTTAAATCTAAGTAACAATACGTTTCAACCGTATTCTAAACCTGATAATCAAATAAGGTACATCCACTCTAATTCTAACCACCCTCCAAGCATAATAAAAGCAATCCCTCGCAATATTGAACAAAGATTATCTTCCATGTCCAGTAATGAAATATTCTTCAAAAAGGCTATTCCACCGTATGAAGAGGCTTTAAAAAAATCGGGATACAAATCGAACCTTACCTACCAACCAAAAATAATCTCAAGTTAAAATCAACAAAAAAAGCATCGTAAACGTAATATTATTTGGTATAACCCTCCGTTCAGTTTAAACGTCAAAACAAAAATAGGAAATCGTTTTCTAGCCCTTATTGACTTACATTTTCCATCCGGCTACAAGCTACATAAAATATTCAACCAAAATTCCATTAAGATTAGCTACAGTTGCATGCCTAACTTAAAATCTATCATAAATTAGCATAATTTCAAAATTTTACACAACAAAAATCAATTAAAAACCAACCAATGTAACTGCGTAGATAAGGCATTTTGCCCTTTGAACAATCAATGTTTATCTAACAATATTGTCTATCAAGCAACCATAAGTTCCAGTCATGATTGTAATAAAAAAGTATATTTTGGCATTAGTAATACACCATTTAAACTAAGATACGCAAACCATCTCAAATCATTTGCATCAGTTAAATATAGAAATGACACAGAACTATCTAAGGAGGTATGGAACTTAAAAGACCAAAACAAAAAGCCCATTATAGAATAGAAAATTGTCTAGCAACAAAAATATGCCACCTTTGTCTCTACGAAAAATATGTAATTTTATCACATAATGGAAAAAACCTACTGAATAAAACAGGGGACTAACAAGCTATAACGGCTTTTTGTTTTTTGTTTTTTTGATTTGTTTTTTACGTAGATTTGTTTATAACGCCAGATGTCATTCTACAGTAATTTTTACGTTTTTCTAACGGTTTGTTTACGTTTTTTGTTTGTATTAACGGCTGATGATTGCCTTCGGGCATGAAACTTTAAGTCCCGCTAATCAGTTGTTTTTATTCATATAAATATAATTATATATAGCTCTATTATTCAGTAATATTGAGCACTGTAACACGTACAAGAGACTTCGTATTATTACATCAAAATACTTAACCTCGAATATTCTCGAATATTCTGTATATCGAAATCTATACAAATATATATATATATATATATATATATATATATATATATATATATATATATATATATATATATATATATATATATATGTATATCCACTACAAGAACTAATAAAACCATACATGCATATATTAAACTTATGTATTTAAAGCACGCATAACATTCATTGTATTTTGTTTATACATACTGCAATAACCCATATGTTATAATCTACTCACTATGTATTTTATATACTACTTACTTTATTACATTACAACACAATAAGATTATAAAATACAAACATAGTAATTATAAACATCAGGCAATTATTTGCTTCAATTTGATTAAATATTTATTATATTTAAATATAAGTTAAAAAAATATAAAACGTAATTCTATATTGGATAACAACTAAACATTTCAATTAACAAAATAAAAAGTAAATACAGTATAATAAATTTAAATCTACAGCATGTAAATATTCATATTTGCTTTGGTTGTTGTTTTAATGTAAAAAATTAAATAAACATAATATTAGATATCGGCAAAAAAAAAAAAAAAAAATACAAACAGAATGTCTCGTTTTGCCCCGCATCATGTTGGCATCGAATAGCCTAATTTCCAGACTATTTTATTGAAGAAATAAAATACCAAAGAATGGAAATGAAAGAAAAAGGCCTAAAGATTCTAATTAAAAAAAAACTTTAAATATAAAAAGTTTTTCCACTCAGTGAGATCAAAAAAGGCTAGGAAAAAATATAATAACAACTCTTAAAAATTCGTAATTTTCGCGAAGCCGAGGGATGAAATGATTCCCCTTTTACTCAACTTTTTTATTTCAAAGTGACTCAATATATTTTTCTTGACACAAAATAGTTTTTTAACACAACTGCACTTTTAAAAATCTTGCAAATAATAATTTGTAGGGCTAGCATTATGTTAAACGCGAACTGTCTCGTATTGCCCCGCTGTCTCATTTTGCCCCGCGTTAACCTACATTTTTTCGTACCGAATGTTACAAAACATTTAAAATCGCCGATGTTCATTTCGCAAAAGCCACTTCCGAAATTTAGCATTTCGCAAGTTGACATACGAAACAAAACTATTTTGCAACATACGAAAGTAGCGGTTTCGGAAGTCGCACTTGCGAAACAAACGTTTTTGCCAAACGACGTTTTGAAGTCTATAAAGAAAATTTGTTTGCCAGACTGATTTTAATTGTAAAAATTAACATCTTTAAATCCCAAAATGTTTATAATGAATTTTTATTTTCAGTATAATAACTATTAAATTTTTATGGTTTTATTTTTAGAAATATTGATAAAAAATAAAATTTCTTTTGAAACGAAAGTATTTCGGATCACAACATACGAAAGAATTCTTAACGGAAATAAACTTACGAAACGTGCCATAATAAATATATACAACGATGTTTTTTGAACTCATTACGTATATTAAAAATAAGAATGATGGGTAGGAATATACATGTTTTTTTTTTAAAGCATATGAAATTTTTGAAACAGGTTCGAATATGCTTAAGCAAATAGTAAAAAGCTTTACTATTTGCTTAAGCATATAGTAAAGCTTTAGTTCAAGCATATTTCTGATAAAATATAACTATTTCAATAATTTCTAAAAGTGTGCACGTTACTAAAGTTCTAGCAGATTTTAAAGGTATGTAGAGTCCTGTTTGAATACGCTTTTCGAAGTATAGATCTTAGAAAATATTGTTTTTTAATTTTAATAAGATATAAATTTGAGTATAAGATTGTATAGTTCAATCAGTTAGATACGTGATAATTCGCCGCAGAGATCCGGGTTCGCATCCCGCAGCCATTGTAACTTTTGTTCATTAAACTCTTTTTACTTAAGATAGCATTTTTTGAGCTCCATGTTCTATATTACAGATCTTTCGTCACCTTCATAATAGTGACAACCTCTCTTCTGTTAGTTATTCTTTTAAGATTGAGTTCATTGTGCTTAATTCTACACGTTTCCCTTGCTTTACTAAGTTCTACTTAAATTATGATGAAATGTACGTAAAACAACTTTTTCAAGTATTATAAATCATTTTGCTTTAAATCTTTTGCTTTTTGTACTAGACATCTGTCCTAAACACTTTGAAATAAATTCTAGCTAACTTTGAGTCTAATATAATCATTTCTGAATATAATTTCCCTGAGGCTCCTACAGCCTATTGCATTCCATTAAAAGTAACTAGTTTTCGAGTCCAGATATTAATTATAAGCATCTAAAGGTTCACATTACTATTCATTTTCCTGATATATAGAATCCTATTTGCATACGTATCTCTTTCTGTAAATTCTGTTTTATATAGTTTCTTAATTAGAGACCCAGGTTCACATCCCGCTGTTTCACATATATTTCTTCTCTTTTTACTCTTTCTGATATCATTTACCTTTAGAGAAATCTCTCGTTCTTTATAATAAAGTATTTAATTGTTTATCACACATCCTCTTTATACTTTTTGAAAAGAAAGGCATACTGTTTATCTGTTCATTGAGAGTCCAACTTAACGGGATTTTACTGTGTATATATATATATATATATATATATATATATATATATATATATATATATATATATATATATATATATATATATATATATATATATATATATATATATATTTAAACAATTTAAAATGTGTTCTACAAAAAGAGTGCTCAATGTTCTTAAAAGAACAGTGCAATTACAAATTAGTAGAAAATCACTTAGCAAAATTTTGTCTCATTTAACACTGTGTTTCATCAATAAAGACTCATTAGAAATCATCAGAAAGATGAGTCTGATGAGTCTTTATTGATGAAACACAGTGTTAAATGAGAAAAAATTTTGCTAAGTGATTTTCTACTAATTTATATATATATATATATATATATATATATATATATATATATATATATATATATATATATATATATATATATATATATATATATATATATATATATATATATATATATATATATATATATATATATATATATATATATATATATATATATATATATATTAGGTATATTTGTATAAAAATTTGAAGAACCATTTGACAACATTTTTTTATAATTTTATTATTTATTATTTAAACTGTTAACAGTTAATATCTTAAATATATCGTAACATAAAATCTTTTGCGTCTTTTTTGTAACTACATATTCCGGAATGCTTTTTCCGTAAGGAACTATTTCGTAAGTATTATTACGAAATGATTTGTTTCGCAAGTTTTCTTTCGCAATGCTTTATTACGGAATTTTATTTATTTATATTTTCGTATAGCGCGTTACGCAATGTGCATTTTTGCATGTGCAACTTCCGCAATAACAATTCTATTACGGTAGATAAAGATGCGAAATTTTCGCAAGTTTTGTTTTTCGGCAAACAACCCTAATATATATTCAGTATTGGACAAAACATTTTTGCCCTTGAAGTCATAAAAATAATAAATATATATATATATATATATTTATTATTTTTATGACTTCAAGGGCAAGTTTTGATCTATAGCATTTTTTTCTGTTAGAAAAAATTATTATATAGTTTTAAAATTTCATAACTCAACGTGCCAGCGTGACTGAGTAGTTAGCGAAACACGCGTGCCCATGTTCAAATGCCCAATGAAGTTTTATAGAGATTATATACATACGTATGTAACGATATTATACGCTTTTACAAACAAAAAGATTTTCAAAAAAGCTAAAAATTGTAAAAATTTGTTGCATATATGTCAAGATTAAAATAGTTATTTTATTTTAGTTTTACATTTCAAGTTTTTTTTACAACTAAGTTGAGTTCGTCCAAGGAAAATGAGTATACAACATGTTTAACATAAAATATATAGAACTATGAAGTTGTTTTAAAATGCATTTTAAATAACAAAAATTAAAAAAAAAGCAAGCTGATTATTTGAACTTGCCAAGCGGAGACCTTAAATTTTTTAAACAGTAAGGGGGTTCATAAAGGTTGTTTTAAATAAGAACATTATTAAAAATTCTTATATTATATTTAGATTAAACCATTTTATTAAAAATGTTATTTTTAAAAATAATTAAAACTTAAAATTATTTAATATTAATATAATAGGGAAATTTAAAGTATTACTGCCAATTTAACACCCCCTGTTAAACATTCTAAACCGAGAGTGCAACAACAACAGAATTTAGATAACCATCAAAATAACATTTTATACCTATTATTTTTTGGCTTAACTTTTAGATTAGGGATCGTCCGTAAATTACGCAAGACTAAATTTCACTATTGAACAAACCAAAAAAGATTTCTCTCGCATTTCTTTCAAAGTTTTTTTTCGCAATCGTAAGTTAAATAAAAAATCTAAATAGCTTGAGTTTAATAAAAATCGCCACCAAAAAGAACTTAAGATCTCCTTCTTCTTTTTTTAAAAAAAATTTAGCGTTGCGTAATTTAGGGATGATCTCTCAGCGTTTTATAGTCTATAGTTTTTAATAGTCTAAGATCTTCTTAGTTCTGCCATTTGTATAGCATTGCGTACAAACCTCTGTGAGTCTAAATGTCTTTAGCATATGTTGAGTTTGCAGGCAGTATATGGAACAATTGTGTTTAATAAATCTATAAAACTTTTGGCTTTTATTTTAACAATTAGAAAACTTTTTTACTATATTAAATTTTTTTTTTCTATAAATATTGCTATGATTATTATAGATATATACTATAATAAAAATTTTCCTATAAATATTGCTATAAATATAGCAAGATTGAAAAATATTCAAAATTTGTTATGGTAGGTCTTTAATCCCCCCAAAACGACAGCGCACTAAACCTCTGAGCTATCACTGATATGTGTTCAGAGGAAAAACAAACCTAATTATAAATCTCTTATAAGCTCTAGGTATGTGGAAAAGATGTACTTGTTAAATATTTTGCTCTTAAAGCAATTTTTCAAAATGAATTATTTTACGTAAAAATAATGAAGTAAACAAATAATAGGTATAGAAATGATTAATGTGGAATAGATAAGTATAGAAATGGTAGTTTTGGTTTAAGACCCGTATTTCATGGGTCCAGAAAACTAGGATATATATATATATATATATATATATATATATATATATATATATATATATATATATATATATATATATATATATATATATATATATATATATATATATATATATATATTATTTTAAAACATCAAAAATACGATTTCTCTCAACACTTATAATTTTTTTATTATTATGCATTCTTGTGTTTACTTTCATTTTTGTTTCGCCTACATACACTTTTGAACAGTTGCATAAAATACTCTTTATGAAATATAAAATAATGCAACTGT
This sequence comes from Hydra vulgaris, assembly GCF_022113875.1. Lineage (NCBI taxonomy): Eukaryota > Metazoa > Cnidaria > Hydrozoa > Anthoathecata > Hydridae > Hydra > Hydra vulgaris. The sequence goes on from NC_061165.1 coordinate 45,053,897, forward strand.
TCAAAAGTGTATGTAGGCGAAACAAAAATGAAAGTAAACACAAGAATGCATCAACACCAAAAAAGCATTGATGAAAATAAGCAGCATCAATCTGCATTAGCTCTGCATAAAACATTTTGCAAAAAAGAAATTATTTGGGAACAAACAAAAACATTGAAAGTAGAAAATAAAAAATTTGAAAGAAAAGTTAGGGAAGCCCTAGAAATACAAAAAAACATGTGTTCTGCAAAAAATGGCGGGATTAATCTCGATGAGGGTCAATACGTAAAAACTAAGTTTTGGACGCCATTTTTTAAATTTCTGCGAAAAAGAAGCCATTCAACCGCTGACGTCAATAGCAACGTTTTAATTTAAATTATAACGGTTTACTAATTACTGTAACATTTAACAAGCTGAAGAAGCTGGTATCTAAAATCCAGTGAAAATTTCTATAATAATAAAAAAATTATAAGTGTTGAGAGAAATCGTATTTTTGATGTTTTAAAATAATATATAAATATACTCTCACACAAGATGTTATCCTTTAAATCATATATATATATATATATATATATATATATATATATATATATATATATATATATATATATATATATATATATATATATATATATATATATATATATATTTATTTATATATAAGGAAAAAATATAAAAAAGGTCAGTGTGGAATAAACTTACAAAAACCTGCATTTTTACGGTTCAGAACAACTAGTTTTACAATAATATCGCAATTTTTAAATGCAATATTTATTATATCCTACGCTATTTTTCGATGGAATATAAAACAGATTTAATTGATTTTGTATGTATATATGAACGGACATATGTTTGTGTGTATGTGTGCGTATGTGTGTGTGTGTGTGTGTGTGTGTGTGTGTGTGTGTGTGTGTGTGTGTGCGTGTGTGTATAATAAAAATAAAAGTAGAATAAAATAGAGAATTAAAAAAATAATTATAAGAAGAAATATTTTTTTATTGTTTTGTTTTTTTCTGTAAATAGTAAATTGATTGTTAAATCAGTTCGCGCTTTAGTTTCTTTTTTCTTTTTATATTTTTATCGGCTGAATTTTTTAGTTATATTAACGATAAGACCATGTCTTCTGCCAGCTTTGGTCGGAATTTCAATGTTATATTTTTAAGTTTTAAAAAGATTGTTAAAGATTATTTTTTAATGACGAAAATATTAAAAATTAAAAAAAAAAGTATGTAATAAATTATTAAGTTTATAATAATTTATAAGCATATGTTTATTTTTATTTTATTAAAGTTAAAATGGATGCAAGCACTAAAGAAGAAAACAACATTGCAAATTAAAATAGAAATTTATAACAAATAATGTTTGTGATAGGATATGAATCGCAGAAAAGCACCACTGTCGAATGGTTATGAATCAAATCATTGTATAACTATCATTTTTCTATCGCGTAAATATATTTTGGAATTCAAGCCTGTTTTTCAAACTTATTAATAAAAATTAAAAATGTATGCCTATCAACATGAAAAATACGCCAATTTTTCACAAAAAATCCCAATTCTGCTAAAAACAACTCTAAGTTATTAAGAAAACGAGGTCTAAAAGGAAAATATATAAGCTTCAAACAAAATTGCCCAATGAAAACCCATAATAATACCATGCGCGACCCAGCTAGTTACCAATGACAAAACGACGATGTTACGTTGTAGTAATGGCTAATCGTTGTTCTGCCAGTTTTTGCCCTGCAGTGGCTAGCTGCTATTATACCATCATTGGCTGGTCCGTGAAAAATCTTTAAAGCAAAACGGAGCTTCGCCAACGACGGCAGCCTCAGCTAGTCCAGCGCAGCAGCCAGGACTAGTGGACAGAGGACCAGTGCTGCACCATTATATCCATGCTGTCTGTCAATAAAATTATTGATGATTAATGAAAAAATATGGCTCTTCCTTTTTTATATATATTTTTTAAAACAATAAATAGAACAGTTTTAATATTGTTATATTTATTGAAATAATACATTTTTTTTGTTGTACATATTTTTTTATTTAACTTAATCGATAAAATTTTTTTTTTTTTTTTAAAGAAAAACCATAAAATATAAATTTACAATGATTTCTTATTTTATATTTATATATCTATTTTATATTTAAAACGATACGTAGTTAACAAGTAAAAAGAAAATTTCAAAATAATACTACTGTCTCAAATATATTTTACTGCTTACAAGTTTAATAGAATTTAACCATATCTGCAGTATGGTAATGTACGACAAGCGCATCTACCAGGGACAGGTACTTCACAGATTCCAGCGCAACCAAGGCATGTAGGCTTCAATAATCTAATTACACCTCCAACTTTACCAAAAACCTTACCGATTGGAATTCTCGGAATTCTCCATCGACGAAATCTCCATCGGCTATCCGAGGAAACTACATCTGCAATTTCATCATTTTCAATAATGTCATCTTCTAAATCTTCTAAAATTTCATCTTTTAAATCAGTTTTTAAATCCTTCACATAATATGTGTGAATGTTACTACAAATGGAAAGTAATATAATTGCAAATAAAATTTGCATGGTGTCACTTTGAAGCAAATGTTAAATGCGTTTTATCTTTCCTGTCTAATATTATCAATTAGGTGTCCTCAGAAATTGTGCGTTTTCAGTTATATTTAATTCTCCCCAGACTCTTTTTACTCTTTTCCATATCCCAATTACATTGTCAATAAGTCAACATTATGAAAACTTATATTTGTTTGTTTTTAAATAGTGCAATGTTTTATTTACATAAAACGTTCAATATTTTGTTAAAAATCTAATGGTTTTAAAAATCTTATTTTATGTACAATATTCCCAGTGGATACGGACGAAAAAAAAGGCCGTATTTTAAATGTCTTATACACGTTTTGGACGTCTTTTGAACGTCTTTTGAACGTTTTGGACGTCTTTTGAACGTTCAAAAGACATCTTTTTTTTGTCCAGTGCCCACTGGGTTTATAAAAAGTAAGAAAATAAGAGTCTGGTCAGCTAATTAGAATTAGACACCAGTAAAATAGTGTGCTCTGAGTGAGCTCTGATAAAATTAGTAGTGAAATGCTTTGAAGTTTGAAACTAAGAAATTTGATATCCATTATATTTGCTTAGTATTATTTATTATTTTTTATAAAATATTAAGAAGAATTTTTCATGATCACATAATAAAATCATAACAAATCATAAGAATTTTATTATAAAAAATAATAAATCAAACATCATAATAAAATGTTAGCTTTTACAATATATGGAAAATTCGTGTACTAAGGAACCATTTTGTACCTAGCTTTGTTAAAAATATATTAAGGTCTAAATAATAATACTCAGTCAGCTATTTATAGTGGTGATGACATTTTTTTGTTCTGTTTTATATCTCAGATGAGTTGCCGCGACAAAACACAATCTGAAAACATTTTTTAATCGTCATAATTAAAACTTTTTTTTTTATTTCTCTGATTGCTGTACATTCCTAGATAAACGATTTTTCGAATTTTAAGTTTTGTAGTTTTTTTTTTTTTTTTTAAATTAGATAATCTCTTTGTTTGGCTTTTTAAGAAAACATATGCAATCATAATCTTTGATTTTGCTTTATTTAAAAGTTTTTTGTAATAAATAAACGAAAAATCAACTTATTAAATTATTTGTACTCTTTTGATTTATATATTTTATTCAGGTGTCATTTTTATGTTATGATTTTTGTTTTCAGTTGTCACAATTATTTTCATATGATCATAATGGTTTTTAGAGGAAATATGCAGGCAATCAAAAATATAAAATTAAAAAAATATCAGATGATATTACTGTACAGTAAAAAATGTAAGATCAACATCAAACATAAGATATTGACATGATGATCATGGATAATTTAGATTTATGACCAAGTACATGGCATGGATTTAGATGATCCATGCCATGTATTTTGTAGCATTTTGTTGAAGTTTCATAATAACATTATTTAGTCCCGCATCATAAATATTGTCATCTTTTCATATAAACTATTATCATTCATATATGTTATATGTTTATCACGTGGTTTCTTTTAGTTTTGTAAATTAAGAACTTTAACATGAAATGAAATGGTTAATAAATTTCAATTTAAATCGACAATTAAGAAATTTCTTTTTTTTTAAAGAAATTTCTTTTCTTCTCCTTTTTTATTTCTATTTTCTTTTTCATTATTAAACATACTTTCTCCATAATCAATTTCATTTTTTAATTTAAACTTGTGTTTAAATGATGTAAATTTTATTTCAAGTGTATCAGTTAAAGTTCGTGCTTTTCTTTTACGCTTATTTGTAATACTTGTCTTTTTTAATTTACAGTAATGTTGATTGTTACAGGGTTTTGCAAAGTTAAAAGTGCACGTTTGCAAAGTTATTAGTGCACGTTTGCAAAGTTATAAGTGCACGTTTGCAAAGTTGTAAGTGCACGTTTGCAAAGTTATAAGTGCATTTATAAAATTAATTTAAACTCTTATATTTTAAATATCAATGGAAAGAAAAGTATGGAAAACAATTACAGAAGAAACTAAAAGTACGAATATTTCAATGAAAAGTTGTGAAAAATATTCAATCAAGGAAATATTCAACGCTTGTAATTTAATTCGAAATGCTGTTAGTCGTGTTATATAAAATAGTGATAATAATATACCCTTCATGTCATCTACAGTAAAAAGAAAAGAAACGTATAAAATCAAAAATTCTATAAATACAAACATTGAACAGACAATATTTAATTTCGTGGTTTGTAACAATGCCGTAGTTCAAAAAGAAATTCAAACGCAAATTTTAGAACAACATGGTAAAAACGTTTCAATCTCGTTTGTTTCTGTTTGAAACTACAAACTACAACGTAAATTAAAGAAATTAAATTTGACACGAAAAAGATTAGCAATCATTCTTCAAGAAAGAAACACCATGGAAAGAATAAATCATAGATCAATTTTTGCGGCAGAAGTTGCTAGAATTGCTGATTCAAATTTTTTTTTTTTTAGACGAAACCGGATTCAATAAACATACAGTGCGCTCATATGGCTATTCTCCAAAAGATACAAAAGCGTACTTGACAGTTCCTGCAAATAAATGAAAGAATGTTAGCCTCATGTGCTTAATTTCTAATTTAGGAGTTAAATGTTACCAATGCAAAAGCGCCACATACAATGCACAATCATTTATTGATTTCATCAACAACAAACTAGTACCATTCTTTGCAGTAAATCCAAATAAAATTCTTATCCTAGATTAGAATTTTATTTGGAATTACTGCAAAGTTTCATACTGCAAAGTTTCATAAAGATTTATGCAAAATTTCATAAAGCAGCAGCAGTACTTCAATTACTAAGAGAAAAAAATACTACTCACAAGTTTTTAGTATCATACTCCCCTGAATTAAACCCAATCAAAGAGTTCTTTTTAATGTTAAAATCCAATTTCAAATCCACGAGAAATGCTAATCCTGATATGACTGTTAAAGAAACTCTAGAATATATTTTACCTCCTGATAATAATTATAGTCAACAGTGCAATGCCTTTTATATACATACAAATACATATATACAAATTTGGGAAAGTCTTACGCGGATATAGCTTTTTAACGCGGAGATAGATGCAATAATAAATCAATATTTTATATTGAATATTGATTTAATTTCATTTTATAAAAATTATTGACAGTATTTTATCAAAAGCATCATACTTTGTGTGTGTGTGTGCGCGCAAAAGATCCTTATCTGACACTCAGTCCCATTTTTGGGTCATCTTGGCCCTTTGCAAAAAATTAAATCTAAAGACAAACAATGCAGCAGACGAATTTTCTTTATCTAGTCTAATATTCTTTACTGTTTAACAATAGATTTGCTTTCTATTAATAAGTAATCAGGAACCTGCGGTTCTTTGAAGGATATGATTCTTGGGTTTGAAGCATCAAAATCTCGTCTAAAGTATTTAATGTTCCAATTATTATCTTTCTCTGAATTTACAACTTGGCCTACAAAATGATATGGCATCTTTTTTCCTTCAAACTTTACAATAACATAAGAACCCTCTACTAATGGATATTTAGAGGTTGCAACCTTACCAGAATCATGTACTTTTTTATTAGAATTAGGATCTGATTCAAAGCTCTTTTTCATATGTGTTTGCTTTTGATGGAAAATGGAACCATAAAGGCCAGAAACACCATTATATAAATTACTTTTTTTAGAAAATAAATCTTTCTTTTTTAACGTTTTACTTCTGACTTTCTGTATACCCTCAGATTTTTTTGCAGAATCTTCTTGTAGCTCTATATACATCTTGGACCTGGAAGGCATATCATAATTGATAATATCTTTAAAACTATCCAAATCTACTGAAGAAGTTATTTTATCTAAGGAGTCGTTCAAAAGGATATTTTTTATTTTGATAAGCTTGCGATTTGATTGGGATTTTAAAACAAAAGAAACTGCAACATCATCCAGTGAAACACTTTTTCCCGGTGAAACCTTGAATTTTTTCCCACGCAACACTGCCCCAGGCTTTTTAGCACATGCTTCTCTAAGTTCTTTAAGACGTTCAAGAACTAACGGGGATACTATGTTTTGAGAGGATATAGAAATGTCTGCTTTAAAATCTTATCAATAATTTTTTTTCTGTTTAGCAGGTAGATACCAGATGTTTTATAATATAAGATATCAGATTAAGTAACAACCTCGGGAAAAAATTTTTTGGTAGGGATGTATGAAACCTCCCTTCCCCAATTTTCCATGCAGTAAGCACTTTTCTTCATGTTGATTTCATGGGTCCATAAACTGCAAGATCTAGAGGTTGTAGCAAATGTGTAGTGTTTGGAGTCAAAAAGAACATCATAATATTATTAGCCTCACAAATTTCTATAACCTCAATAGACAAATGGCATGCTAAATTATCACCAATGAGAATTTTTGGTGCGTCATTGTCAACATGTCTGAAGTAAGGTATTGCTAATGTTTGCATCCAATCTATAAAACAGTGATTATCAAACCAACCTTTGTTCGGTTATATCGTGCACCCATTGGACCTCCAAGTATCCATGTGTCCATAAGACGCTCAGCTTTATACACTGTATATGGAGGAAGAAATACACCATCAGCAGAACATGCAAACTTAATAGATACTGATGACTTTGATGTATTCATAACTCGTTCATCATGTTTAGTACCCTTTCGGAATATCATTTGCTTTGATTTTGGGTCATCAGAAAGATTTGTTTCATCATAGTTTATTATATTTTGAGGCAAAATATTTTTTATAGTTTCTTCTAAATTACTAAAAAATCTATTTACAGAATTACATGAAACTGCAGCACGTTTTCTACAAATTTTTTGATATGCTCGATAAGATAGCAATTTTTTATGTCGTTTTAAAAATGATCTCACCCAATCATTACCAGGCAAGTTTTCTTTAAAATATGAGCAATCCCTATCAGATTTTTTAAGAAAGCTTTGTATACACAGCTTTAGGTCTACTATTTCGAATGCATAGCTAAAATCACTAAAAGTTGCAATGTATTGATCAATTGTTACTTCCTCTTCTAGTAACAATGCACTCCTTCGACCAACCATGCTAGTTTTTCTTAAACCACTAACATGACATCTTAGAGTTCTGTGTGGTATGTTCAATAGCCTTGCCACACGTTTACAAGATTCTCCATCATTAACAAGTTCGACTGCTTTTTTAAGTTCATAATTTTTTAGGTTTTGGCTTAGGCTTTTGTTTTGATTTTACGTAGTTTCCATTTTATCAGATATATGTAAAAGTAAAACATATAAGCTAAAAATTTAAATTATTTGCACCTTTAGATATTTATTTTATTAACAATAGTATTTAAAGGGTAAAAAACAGCTATTTGAAAAGGTGCTCATTTACCCCAAATAAAAGTGCTCAATTACCCCACATTACTTTAAACAACAATATTTTATTAACAATTCATTTATGAGACTTTAAAATTTATACGAATTTACCTCAACATATGTATAGTATACTACAAAAAATTCAAAACTCTAAGAAGTTTTTAACTATAACTGCTTACCCTTAGTATTTCCAGTTATTAGTTTTTACGGAATTCTATGATTCTGTATCGTGATATATTTAAAATGTTATCAGCTATTTATTTTTGACCAAAACAGTTGTAATTAGCAACATACAACTTAAAACAATTAATTTAAATATTTATATCTTAAAAATGATCTAAGCATTGATATTATCTATTTTATATGACTTTTAAAATTAAAATGTTTACGGGTGCTCAATTACCCCAGAAAGTGATCAATTACCCCACGCTACGGTACTTATCTGTTACAATTTTTATTTTTAGGTTTGTCGTATGACGCAATATAAAAAATCAAATGTTTGATTGTAAATTATTATTATTTTTTTTGAAACGTATTTGTACTCAATTGCTTAGTGATTCCCAGTGGGCACGGAAGTTAAAAAGACGTCTTTTAAACGTTTAAAATACGTCCAAAACAGTCAAAAGACGTTCAGAAAACGTCTAAAACGTGTATAAGACGTTTAAAAGACGTCCTTTTTTACTTCCGTGCCCACTGGGTTAATAATAAACTTTTAATAAATTTATTTAGTTGTGTGCAATTAACGTTTTTAAGATAACAAACTTTCTTTTCTAAAGAAAAATTTATCCTGCAGAGGGGATACCAAAAGTTAATAACTCCTGTATAATAAGTTAACTTTATGTTAATCTTAATAATTAATTAAGGTTCATGTTATAAAAAATATTACAAAAATTTAGTTGATATTTTCGCCAATTCAAAGAATGGTGAAGTGTTATTATTTTGTGTTGAACTTAGGAATGTCGATAAAAATGGTTCTGTCTTACACTGATATGACCTATGTCAGTTGTTAATTACTTCGATGTGTTAAATATTAATTGGTAAATTATTTTACCTCCTCATACTTATAATGTTAATTTTACCAATAGATTAATTTTTTCAATTTAAAGGTGTTTTTCTAAAAGGGCATTAGTTGAGAATTCGCAACTTTAAATAGTGGAAAACAACCACTATAAATTAATTATGTAACAGACCGACCATTACCCGTATTACGGATTACTTTTTGCTAGTATTAATTAAATTTAGTAAAAAAAATCAATTTAAAAAGTTTTTCTCAGAAAATGTAAAAAATCTTCTCGAACTTTGGAAAGGCATTAAAAATCTAACAAATGTCAAAATTTTTAATAAACTATCCGGCAGTACACCATGCGTCACTCTAATTCAAAATGAGGAAATAGGCTTATAAATAGAGAGCATTCAACATATTGAGCTGATTTTTTTACAGAACATCGAATTTTTGTATATATTTCTATAAAAACAAAAACTCTATTTAAAATAAAGAATATTCGGTTTTTATAAAAAAACAACAGTTTATTGTATTTTTTTTGGTTCATCCGGACTGATTCCAGACTACTCCGGTAAACTAAACAAGTCTGGATTAAATTATTATTAAACACGATTTAATAATAAACAATATCATTTAAACAATATAAAACTTTCTTTATAAATTAAAAAAAAAATAGCAAAAATAGTCAAAAACTATTAAAAACAGTGTAACATTCAAAAAAACAATCAGCATTCTGTTTATTTTAACTTTATTTTAAAAAGTTATTAGAAGAACTGTCACTTTGCTTTATTAAACTGTTTTGCCTTCACTATTTTTGATCCTTTTTATATTTTTTTTGCAACAGAGGTACATATCAGATGTCATAAACAAATAATTAGCTGTATCTCTAGTGTTTTCTGCCAAGAAGTTAGACGTGCATGACCAACTCGTGCAGTTTTGTTTTCCTCGTTACTGGCTTCAATAGCACTCTCAGAGGATACTTAAAATAATATCTAATAAAAGGAACACCATGAATTATCGTTCTATGCACAGTTTGTGAAAAATGCGAGGTTTTTTTAAATTTATTATTAGAAATAAGTGCAATTATTACATGAATGCAGACGTTCACATTTCTGATTGAAAATCTATACACATCTGGTCGTGTAGTTCTTGTATAATTTAATATTTATAGCCTATTTAACAATAATAATTTTTTTTGTTGATTTTTAACTAAAAAATGTTTATATTGAGTAAGAAACAACATTTTCTTTTTTCACAAATTTTTATTAAATTAAAAGCCAGACTTTCAAAAATGTTAAAACTCACTGTGTAACCAGCATAAAGTAGTAAAAACATGGACTTTAAAAATATAGTACATGCAAATACGTTTTTACTTGGGAAAATATCCTTAGGAGGAAAATTATCAAACAAAAATTTGCTAAGATTCAAAGTAACCATTTTAAAACATTAAACATTTTAAAACATTATTGCTCCGCATCCAGTTTGTTTTTTATACCTGTTAACTAACCGGTTTGCTATAAATTGGCTTTTCATAAGTGGGGGAGAGTGACCTAAAACGGGCCCCTTTTTAAAAAATGATAGAATCAACTAGCTATAACCAACCAAAGTTTACAAACAAAGTATTTTTTAGGAAATTCAATCTATGCTCTACAATTTAACATCAAAAAAATAAAGATGTGGCTATGCCTTACATAAGGAAATAAGCGTTGGGCAAAAAGATGCTAGGGGCCCGTTTTACCCTTGAGGTAGTCTAAAATGGGCCCCTTATTTAATTTCTGAATAAAATCTAAATTTTAAACAAAAATTGACTTTAACTAATTTATTGATGTACATAATCTTCTGTTCATTGTTCACATTAAAATTTAAAACTTAACTGAGGCAGAATGTACAATAAGCCTAAATTTAAGTGACAGCTCTCAAACAAATCTTGTGCGAATTAAAAGATAATATGTTTAATTTTAAAAAATATCAAAAAATAAAATAAACATAAGTGCTTTTTATAACTTTTTATAAAGATTAGTTATTTTTATTGTTCAATGCTTTAGCACATATTAATGCCTTTTTTTATTGTTTTTTTTTTTATTTTTATCAGTTTCTTTGACGAAGCGTGATCTTTTTTTGGCTTTCGTAATTTTTTTTTTCTTTCCTCTTTTGATTTCTGTTAATAACTTTCGGTTTTCTTTTAATAACATTTTTATTGTCTTTGTATTTTGCTTTTCTTCCAAACCATATTTGTATAGACTGCTTTTTTTTTTGATTTTTTTTTTATTATCTTCGCTTCCAACAGGCTGCAAGCAACCACTAACTAGTGTTGGAAGTTACTGGAAGCTAAAAGATGAAGATTGTAGAGCAAGATAACGATTGACAGACGACTTCAAAGATTGCAAATTATATATGAATCAGGAAAACAAGATGAAGGAAGCGAATTCCAAAGAACTGATGTTCGAGGAAAAAAACTAGACGAATAAGAGTTTTTGGAGCACTTAGGAACAGTAACAGAAAAAGGATGAGACTTAATTGAATGACGAGTAACACAAGAATGAATTTTAGTAGATGGCACAAAAGACGCTAGCTCCTTAGAGCAGTGCCCATTATAGTATTTGTAGAAAAGAGAAAGAGAAGCAACATTACGACGATTTGACAAAGGTTGAAGGTTGGCTGCAAGAGCAGGTCCAACTATGTTTACAATGCGTTTTTGCACCTTGTCTAAAAGAGAAAGGACATCATTAGAAGATCCGCCACAGATATGGCAACAGTATTCGATACAAGGCCGGATTTGAGATTTATAGAGATAGAGAATAGAATCCAGAGTAAGAAAGTGACGAGCTCGATAAAGAGAAGCAACTTTAGCAGATGCTAATTTTGCAACGGATTTGATATAAGGTTTCCAAGAAAGATCAGAAGTAAGAGTTAATCATAGCAGATGAAGGGTAGGAGACTCATCGAGTACATTACCGTTAATAAATATAGGAAGGTCTAAATTATTGCAATAACAATTGGCCGAAAAAAATTGAGTTTTATCTGAATTAAAGTTCACCAGCCACTGTGAGCCCCATGCTGTAGCAGAAGTGAGATCCTTTTCAAGCTCAGATGCCCCCTGCAAGCAATCAGAGGAAGTTGGCTTCTTATCATGACAAGAATAAATGGTAGTATCATCAGCGAACAATGCCACCTTAGATGTGAGAATATCTGGAAGATCGTTAATGTAAGTTAATCTAAAGCAGCCGTGGCGCAGTGGTAGCGCACTTGTCTCAGAAACGTAAGATCCGTAGTTCGAACCCCACCTCTGGGCAAGTTTTGCGATATCGGTTGGGAAGGAGGCGTGAACTTCCTGTTAAATGCTCTTCCGCGGTGCTCTGTGATAAGACCGGTAATAAGGTCTGTGATAAGGGCTTCTTGGGGCACCTTAATCAACTTTAAAAAAAAAAAAAAAAAAAAAAAAAAATTAAAAAGAGTATAGGGCCAAGGATTGAACTTTGGGGAACCCCTGAGGCTACAGAATAAGAAGAAGAGTGCTGTCCATCAAGGACAACTTTTATACTAAGATTGGAAAGAAAGGATTCAATAATCTTAAAGATGTTTCCAGATACACCGTAAGAAGAAAGCTTATGGAGGAGACCAGTATGCCAAACTTTATCAAACGCTTTAGAAATGTCAAGAGCAATGGCCTTAACCTCTCCACTTTTATCTAATGCGCGATAAAACCTATCGGTTATTACTGATAGGTTTTATCGCGAGATATTGCTCTCCAGAATTTTTAAAAATAGGGATAACAGATGCTGCTTTCCAGCAAACTGGAAAATAAGACTCTGATAAGCACTTGTTAAATAGTTTTGAAAAGATAGACGACAGCTCCGGAGAACACTTCTGCAAGACTATAACAGGTATGTTGTCAAGTCGGGTCGCAAGCTGTAGAAGAGTCTGAGTGGGAAATCACTTTAGATACAGAAACTGGAGTGATACGAATGTCGAGTAATGGATCAACCTATTTGACGGCTATATCAGGTAGAACGCTACTAGTGGCATCAAGAGATGATATTAATGAAAAGTTCTTGGCAAACAATTCAGCTTTGTCTTTAGGTGAGGAGACAAAGTCTGAACCATACAAAAGAGGTGGAATTACAGACTTGCCTTTATTATTGATACTATTAAAGATTCTCCAGAAGTCACGAGAGCCTAATTTTTGTGATGAAATACGAGATTCCATGATCTGAGAATAGCGGGCTTTGACGTTAGACAAAACCTTTTTACAATGGTTCCTAGCAGTAATAAACAGACGTCTGTTTTCTGGAGAATTGTTTTGCTGATAGATATGGAAGTAATGGTTTCGATTGGCAAATGTAGCAGCACAATGTGTGGAAAACCATGGAGAAGAGTGAGACTTGACCTGGAATCGTCGAGAGGGAATAAAAGATTCCATGCCAGCCTGAATCCACGAAGTTATGTAAGAAGCACATTTGTCAACAGGGAGACGAAAGATTTCTACCCAGGGGCCATCACGAAGAAAATCACGGAAAGAGTCCCAGTCAGCTTTAAGGTAGTTGTAAGATGTACAATGATAGGGGGATTCTAATGGTAAAGAAGAATGAGATAATAGTTTTAGAGAGACCAAACCATGATCAGACGCACCTAAGGGTGTGAAGAAACTGAGCACTGACTAGGATCAGAAACAAGACATAAGTCGAGTAGAGAAGGTAAATGATTCGAGTTGTCTGGAAAGCGAGTTGGAAAAGTGACTATTTGAGTTAGGGATTGAGAAAGACAAAAGTTGTGGGCCTTAATGCATGCAGAGTCACTGACACTAGAGCCAAGCCATTCAGTGTGATGAACATTAAAGTCACCGACAACAACAATATTGGCTGATGGATAAAGAATGAGGGCTCGGTCAATATAATCAGAAATAACATCAAGAAGAGTGCAGTCTTGAGATGAGGGAGAGCGATATAGAACAAAGAGAAAGGTGATAGAGTGAAGTGGTGCTAAACGAAAGCACATAAAAGAGTAGTCTGTGAATTCAAACCTACTTTCCCGACAAATGGGTGAAGTCTTACGAATGTAAATGCCCAGGCCAAGCATGTGACTATTGGAGTCTTTACGAATTAAAGGAAGATAACCATCAACACTAAGATCACAAGATGAGACAGCTGAACTCAAATTAGTCTCACAAAGAGCAAGTAGGTCTGGTGAACTTTGCAAGAGATAAGACTCAACAGAAGAAAAGTTACTTCGAAGACCACGAAAATTGGTGAATGATAGGTTTAGAGAACTTTGTGATGACTGTGGTTTTTTGTGTTTTATAGTTTTTGTTACTTTAATCATTTTTAAATTTGTTAAAGAACTTGACTCGAAACATAGATAGTACTCAGTACACTGTTTTATAGCTCAAGCAATTGCCTCATTTCCACTAATAAACCCTAAGCCGTAACAAAGGGCTCCAATGTGGCCTTGGCAATGCACACCAAAACTACAAACAGGGACACCATCCATGCGCAACATGGCACTGTTAGTACTCTGATATTTTTCAGCTGTTGATGGAATCAGCCTCTCTGAGAGCTACCACAGAGTTCGGGAAACCTGACTACCAGCCGGCCTCAGAACCATAAAACTGAGTTTTAGAGCTGTACCCTCATTTGGAGATAATAGAATGAGTTGCCTAGTCATAAAAACAGAGACACAAGCAAAACCCATGAATCGAGTCAAGAAGATCCAGCGTTCAACATCCTAAACTGGAAACAATGTATTAAAATTACATCTGCGCCAGCCTAATAGATGAAGAAGGGGTGTGAGGCTGGTCAACAGATAGAATCTGTTTACCCCTTAAGTCTTTGCCTAGAAGGCCTTCTACAAGACAGCAGCCGGATGCATGTAACATCTGCACAAGATGAGTATTTTTAACAAGACACCATCTCTAGCCTTTACTTAACCAAGAGCCCTAAGGCAGGGGGTATTTTATGTTGGAGTTTGCATCTCCTAGCCTTTGCCTAAAAAGGCATATCCTACAAGGCAGCAGGACATGAAGCAGATTGTACCGGGTTACATGTTACCAGTAGCAGGATAAACTAGACCTGACATGCTTGTCAAAACAGCGGTAAACCCTTGTGCTGATGATTTTTTTTTTGGAGGAGTGATAATCTTTGGAATAGAAGAAACTTCTGCCAAGGGAAAATATTGGTTTTAATTTGATACTGTCGGTGGAACAACTGGCTCTGAAAAGTTGAGACTTAGTGTCAGAATTTGATTTGCAACTGGCGTTACAACTTTTGAGGCCTGAAGCTCAGTGAACATTATTTTTATTGTTATTAATACCATTTTTATTATTATAGTTATTATTAATGTTTATATTTTTGTTAAACTTATGATTTTTAGAGTTGTTATTAATTATTATTAACATTATTGTTATTAGATGTTTACGCATCATTAGTAATTATACCATTTGTAAACATCCTTGAATTGTAAAATCTAGTAATTCAGAATATATTGATTGATTGATTAAAATAAATGACACGAATAAAAGATTATACAAATTTTTAAAAATATAAATACATAGCTGCTGCTTTAAATTACAACAAAAATAGCAAAGTCGTTGCAAATACTTTTTTCAAATAAAAAACTAAGAAACCCGTATACGGGTTTCTTAGTTTTTTATTTGAAAAAAAATTGCACGGGTAAAATGGGCCCCGGGGGCCATTTCACCCGTGCAATTAGAAATATTTTACGTAGAGTTACAATAGAGTCACCGTAGAGTTACAATAGAGTAAACAATATTTTCTGCATTCTTCTGTTTTCTGTATTTAATAAGACTATAAATTATTTGTTCTTTATAATGCATTACATTTATTAAGATTTAAACTAATCATATAGACATGACCAAATAGATATATTTGCAGTAAATATATGCATTATATAAAATGCATTATAAATTTATAATACATTACAATGTGGTATTTTCAGAGATGTTGGTCTCGAGAGGTCTGGAGACTCATTTAACTGTCTTATTCTTAGTCTTGGTGTTGAGTCAAAATGTCTTGGCCTTAGTCTTGGCCTATACTGTCTTTACGTCTCTTGATATTATCATATTATAATGCATTGTAAAATTTATTTATTTATTTGAAAATAACAGAAGGACCCGATAGCCATTAATATTGGAGTATACCTTCAAAAAATTAAAAATTTTTTTTTTTTTTCACTGATATGTTAAATTGTATCCAGTAATGGAACAAGTTTAAACAAAATTCTATTAAGTCGAACGAAACCATTACAGCAAGACGGTTCTTAAACATTGAGACAGATGATGCAGAAACCACATTCCGATAAACTATTCCATATATTAACAATTCGATTAGAAAAGAAATATTAGGTGCTGTTTAATTACAATGGTGTTTGTACAGTTTAATATTATGACCAAGATTACCCAAGAAAGAATTAAGAGTTAAAAATAGATATATATATTTTTTATTTATATATTTAATTATATATTATTTATGCATATAAATTATTCTAAATATTGCCAATAGCTTTGCATACTTTGCATAACTTGCATAACAGTAGTATAGCAAGTATGTCAAGTGAATCAGTTTGATTTTTAATGTTGATTTGGTTTACAACAAATATTTTAGTTTCAATGTACATTAAATAGCTAGTGTATTAATACACAAGTTATGTACGTTATAACTAAAATCTAATGTACGTTAAAACTAAAATAATAATTATTATAAAAATTATCTACGGTATTAGATAAGCTTAGATAAGCAGTGTAGCAGATATGATTAGATAACTAATGTACAAAAGATAACTAGAACTTATTTTTAATTTTTTTTAATGGCTTTAGTTTGCATAAAAATGTTTGAAGTTAAAATATTTTATTGTATGATATATGTTTATTAAGTATTAAAAAACTTTATTTTATGAGAAATTTTTTATTTAATTTTAGTTCTGTTAAGTTGTTTTTGTCTTTTTGTTGATGCGACCATTCAATTCGGCAAGTAGTTAGCAACTAGATCTAATAGATATATTTATTAAGTTTTTTCTTTACTATTAAATAGCAGAATTATTTGAATATGAAAATAATTCAGTATTTTGTGTAGAAATCCTTTTATTTTTACTTTATTATTTTATTTAAATTACTAAGCTACCCAGCTAGCACACATACGTTGTTAATACATTAGAATAATGTCGCGCGTTTCATTGGCCCAACATCGGCTGCCAACGTTGTTTTTTTATCATCATGGTTAAAAATGTGACGTCGCCAACAACTAAAAACCAATGTTGATTTTTATCAACATTTTATTAAAAGTCGGAAAATGGTTATTTTTTCTACGTTGATTTAACGTTTTATTTTATACGTTGACCCAACTTTTATTTTAAGTTAACGCAACGTTTTATTTACGTTGATTCAATGTTGAACTTTAATTGGGAAAACGTTGTATTCAATATTATTCAGAATTAAATTTTCATTAAATTCTATTTTCTTTATATATATATATATATATATATATATATATATATACATATATATATATATATATATATATATATATATATATATATATATATATATATATATATATATATATATATATATATATATATATATATATATATATATATGTATAAATATATATATATATATATATATATATATATATATATATATATATATATATATATATATATATATATATATATATATATATATATATATATATATATATTTATATGCGATCACAAGGTAGCATGTTTTAAATTATTTGCATAATTTAAAACATGGTATTGTGCAACCGGTTTAGTTGGTAATTTAGATTAAAATAATAAAATGTAATCTTTTTTAAACTTACAAGGACATAAATATTTTATAACACTTGTGTCAACAATGACGCAAACGTTTCGAAAAAGTAAATTTCGTCGCAAAAATATAATAAATAAAAAGAATTACGACAGCAACAAGTTTTTATTAGAGTCTGTTTGGTCTTATAATTTTTTAAGTTTCTATTAGAGTCTGTATATCTTATAGAATTAACACAATGATAACTTGGTTTACATTTTAAAACCTTAAAACAGATATATTGTCGTTGTTACAAACCAAAAGGTTTATCCATAATAAAAGTTTTCTAATCACTTCTATTTTTATTGACTCAGAAAATGCCGGTAAAAGTGCTATAAAAGTGCATAAGGTTATGATAAAACGCATTTATTATTATTTATATTATTCAAAACATTTTATTTTTATCCGAACCCCAGTAATTCTATTTTAATGATGACTAATTCTAATAAGTTGTGCTGTTTTTATATTACATTTATATATATATCAATATATTATATATATTGTTCACTGCGCCAAAATTTATTTACACTTCAAGTTGTTTAAATGTGGAATAATCTCTCAGGTTAAAAATAAATGCAGCTTAGAATCTATTAAATGCTAAAAAAAAAATAATAATTTAAATCTGCAGTTGAAAACAATTTTATTGAAAGTGGTAATACCAAACTGCATTACGTATTATTGGTTCTGTCAGAATGTCTTGAAAGTTTATGTCGTAAGTAGTATCGGCAGTTAATTTGTAAATCGGGTTTGCTTAAAGGAATCTAATAAATTTCTTTTTTGCATAAAATTAATATCAAATTAATATATTTTTTATAATAAACTTTATGTATAATTTTATGTTCAGACAAATTAAACAAACTTAAGGTTTTAGGACTATTTAATTTTTTTTAACAAAAAATTTTTATGAAAATAAGACTACACAATTTAAAAACAAACAAATATAAGTTTTGATAATGTTGACTTTTTGACAATGTAATAGGATATGGAAAACAGTAAAAAAGAGTCTGGGAAGAAGTAAACAAAAATGATAACACACCATAACTGATGACACTTAATTGATAATATTAAACAAGAAACATTTGCTTTAACATTTGCTTCAAACTGAAAACATGCAAATTTTATTTTCAATTTTATTACTTTCCATTTGCGGTAGCATTTATTCAAAATATGAAAAGGATTTAAGCACTGATGTAAAAGATGAAATTTCAGATGATTTAGAAGATGATGGTTTTGAAAATGATGAAATTGCTGATGAGATTTACTCTGATAGCCGATGGGGACCTAGATGGAAAGATCCTCAATTCAAGATTCCTCAATTCAAGATTCCTCAATTCAAGATTCCTCAATTCAAGATTCCTCAATTCAAGATTCCTCAATTCAAGATTCCTCGATTCAAGATTCCTCAATTCAAGATTCCTCGATTCAAGATTCGTCAATTCAAGATTCCTCAATTTAAGATTCCTCAATTCAAGATTCCTCAATTCAAGATTCCTCAATTCAAGATTCCTCCATGGAGATATGGTTAAAGCAAATAATGTTTCAGACAGTTTAACAGTATTTTTTTTAATAAATGTTTTAATTGATAAATACGAATTGTTTTTTATACAAATTAAATATATAAATATGAAAAAGTAAATTATTCCAAACTTAAAATTGTATAATATTTTCATTAATTAATTAATTTATTATTATTGAGCTTAATGCTGCTGCCGTTACTCATTTGTGCTTGTTTTAAAGCACAATTGAGTAATGCTGAGTTAATGGCAAAAAAGAATCACCGAAATTTTAATTAAAAAATGTGAACGAAAGTGTATGAAAATATCTAGCTTAAGTGAAATTCAAATATAAATAAAAATATAAATAAGTAAACTTCAAATATCTTTCTTAAGTATACTTCAAATTATGTAATGTTAAAAATTGTATCAAGTTTTACAGTTTTACTTTCACTTAAAAATTGTATTGCCACAAAATCTCCTTAATTTGATTTATTTTTCGTTTTAAAACGTTTTTTTATTTATTAAAAATTGTAGTGCGTCTTAGTATAGTATACCATAATGCCCAAAGAATTCATCTTAATGCTCTTCTAAAGTTCATCGCGGGGGTTTAAATCCATTTTAAAGCACATTTAATCATTTAATTTACTTTTTTGAACTCTTCTTCAATTTTCCAATGGGCCTTTTACCCCACCTGGGCCTCTTGCCCCACCCTACCCTATATATATATATATATATATATATATATATATATATATATATATATATATATATATATATATATATATATATACATATATATATATATATTTATATATATATATATATATATATATATATATATATATATATATATATATATATATATATATATATATATATATATATATATATATATATATATATATATATATATATATATATATATAGGGTAGGGTGGGCCAAGAGGCCCAGGTGGGGTAAAAGGCCCATCCTGCAGTTATAAAGAACCTAGGTAAAATATTATAATTATTGTTTTGTAGTATGAATGATAAATGTGTAACAGTGTTGCGAGCGAATTTTGGTGAACTTTTAGTAGAAATATAATTTTTAACAGAATATTGAAGACTTGACAGGTAATAAGAATAGGACATTTTGATTTTTTGCGTAATTTTAAAATTTTTTTGTAGATTATTGTAATATTAGTTGATTATTTAAATGAGTTTATGTATTTGTAAGCGTACAAATTATGTATTGATTATTTACATAACGTTCATTGTACCATAGAAAAATATGTTTTTATCAATTTTTGCACCGACCATTTTGGGGCAAAAAGCCCAGTTTGTTAATGGGGCAAAAGGCCCATCCTGAGCTTTTTACCTCTTGCATTATTTAAGTAGAATGTTCAAATTTTAACTTTATTTTATTTATAGATATGGTTAGAAATTACAAAAGGAAGACAAAAAGAGGAAGTTATGGAGCAGAAGGTTTACAACGGGCTTTAGATTCAGTAAAAAATGGTATGTCTTTGTGTAAAGCTGAAAACAGTTTTGGAGTTTCAAGGAAGACATTGAGAAGGCATTTGCAGGGCAAAGTAAGACAAGTTGGGAGCAATAAATTAGGAAATCATGTGAATACTTTTTCTATTGAAATTGAAAAAGATCTTGTTAAACACATCAAAATGATGGAAAAAGCATTTTTAGCTAGAAACGAAACAAGTGAACCTACGAATACAAATGAAGAAGCCGGCAATGCGGTGAATGACGAAGCATCGGTTAATGTGATGGAGACTGATAGGATTGCAGCAGGAGATAGCAATGAGTCCGATGAAAATCAACTAAATAAAATAGCTGATCATCCTGGTTTATCCGAAGCATTGCAGATTAAATCAGAACTAAGCCCTATTCCAAGGATAAAGAATGTACGCAGTCGCAAACGAAAAACCGAAACAGCAACTGTAATAACTTCTAGTCCTTATAAAGCAATGTTAATTGAAGCAAATGCAAAGAAGACAAAACAGAACAAGCAAGTAGTAGTTGAAAATAATAATGAGGAAAATGATGAAGACGAAATCGATGTAATTGCAGACAAATCCAAGAGAACGAAAAGTGTAGATGACAAAGAAACCGGGAAAAGGAAGCAATATGCGAGAACAAAATCAAAAAGGACAATCAAAAGTAACGCATCGAATGCTAACGTGATAAGAAAAGGGTAAAAAGAACGAAGATGTGTAGGTTCTGTTACTAACAGTGATGATACGTCATGTTGCATGTGTGGTAAAAGATTTAACGAACCACCCATTGATGACTGGCAGCAATGCCCAGAATGTCTCAACTGGTACTACGACGGCTGTGGTCCTGATGACACTGCTGTCTGCTTTCACTGCCAATAGGCATAATCAATTCAACTAGTCTTACTGTAGTTTTTTAGCTGTCTTTTTAGCTGTATGAATTAGTTTTTTAGCTGTCTTTTTGGGTTATGAATTATTTTTTTAGATATCTTTTTAGCTCTATGAATTAGTTTTTTTTAGCAACTTTTAAGCTCTATGAATTAGCTTTTAGCTGTGTTTTTCAGCTCTATAAATTAGTTTTTATAGCTATCTTTTTAGTCTATAAATTTTTAGCTCTTTTTAGCTCTATTAATTTTACGGTGCTGTTTGCCATTGTCATATGATAGCATATATGGTGCTACTTGCTAATATTATGGTGCTAAGTGTTCTACTAAAACTTTTGTTGGACATTTTTACACACAAATATATTGTGACTAGTAAAAAGTGTATTGTTGCAATAAATTCTTATTGTAAAAAAGGAATATTTCAAGCTATTAACGTTTGGGGTAAAAGACCCAGGGTAGGGGCGTTTTGCCCCATCAATGGGGCAAAAGGCCCACTCTATAGCAGTTTATAAAAAGCATATTTCCATTAAAACTTGAGTAGCCATTAAGAAAATAACTTTAGGTACTTAAGTTTATTATGTATCTGAAATAATGATAACATAAATTTCTAGATACGTTTATTGGATCAGTAAAAAAAAGACGAGATTGCTTATGGTGGGCTTCTTGCCCCACCTTACCCTATATATATATATATATATATATATATATATATATATATATATATATATATATATTATAATATGTATATATATATATATATATATATATTATAATATATATATATATATATATATATATATATATATATATATATATATATATATATATAAATAAACTATCAGTGTTGCCCCACCTTACCCTATATATATATATATATATATATATATATATATATATATATATATATATATATATATATATATATATAAATATATATATATATATATATATAAATATATATATATATATATATATATATATATATATATATATATATATGTATATATATATATATATATATATATATATATATATATATATATATATATATATATATATATACTATATATATATATATAGTATATATATATATATATATATATATATATATATATATATATATATATATATATATATATAAATATATATATATATATATATATATATATATATATATATATATATATATATATATATATATATATATATATATATATATATATACTATCAGTGTTGCCCCACCTTACCCTATATATATATATATATATATATATATATATATATATATATATATATATATATATATATATATATATATATATATATATATAAATATATATATATATATATATATATATATATATATATATATACTATCAGTGTTGCCCCACCTTCCCCTATATATATATATATATATATATATATATATATATATATATATATATATATATATATATATATATATATATATATATATATATATATATATATATATATATATATATATATATATATATATATATATGTATATATGTATATATATATAGATATATATATATATATATATATATATATATATATATATATATATATATATACTATCAGTGTTGCCCCACCTTACCCTATATATATATATATATATATACATATATATATATATATATATATATATATATATATATATATATATATATATATATATATATATATATATATATATATATATATATATATATATATATATATATATATATATATATATATATATACTATCAGTGTTGCCCCACCTTACCCTATATATATATATATATATATATATATATATATATATATATATATATATATATATATATATATATATATATATATATATATATATATTAGCAGTAAGCAACCCGTAATACGGGTTAGTAGTAAATAAATCATTACTAACAATTTGATCTTTATGTACTTTCTCTAATGAAATATAAATTTATTTATACATTTTTTTAGTTGAGCTCACTTTTATTTTTCTTGGCTTCTTAGTTTAAGAGAACTCTTAGCTTCATTAAAGATAAAGTAAACCATTTCTTTTGCAATGTTTAGACATTGAATGCGCAAATCACAACTATGTAGTAGTTAAAAATAACTAGAATTATATGCACAGAACATCGATGTCAAATTTTCAAGTTCCTTAAAATTGTTTAGGTAAATATTGGGAATATTTTCTACTCTTAATTTTGCTTTAAGCTGAGTCGTTTCTTTTTTTTTTTTAAACTTTTCATTTTACTGAGTGAAGAGCTTAAAAATATGTCACTCTCGCACCTAAACTTTTCAATGTTATTAATATACTTTTCAAATATTTTTAAAACATCTAAAATATTACACCCAAACTTGTAGGCATAGAAGTTGGATATCTGGAAAAACTATAAGTTGAAAAATATATCGCAATTCCGAAAAGGGCTTAGCCCTGCATACGGATCCTATATTATTATGATAAAGATTATTATTAAACCAACCTTTTTTTTAATTAGTAATCCAGCAGAAACTTGTTTATAAAAAAACAATAAAGGAATATATAGATTTACTTTAATAGCTAACGTCTGTCAACATATTTATTTCAGCATACATCCAATCCATATTTATACTAATTTTATAAAATGTCCGGAATACATTTTGCCTTAAGTTGGCGTTAAATTATTAGTTTTATTTCATTAATTTTTGTATAGATCAGGTTAATAATAAAAGCAATTGGATTTTACTCAATATTTTTGAAGTAATTATTCAGCTTTAATAAAATTGATAAAATCATACAAGACAGTTAAAAAATATATTTAAACCTTTGTTCACTTTTTGAAAACCCGTAAAAAAGAAAGTATCAAGTTTGCATATCTTTAAAAGAAATTTATTTACATGATATAAAGTTAAATATGTAACAAAAATATTTTAAAACAGAAGCATATATAAAACACATTTTTCTTAAAAAAACAAAGTTGAAGCCACCATTTACAGCACCGAGGAGCCAAGCTTAGCCTATTGTAAAGAAAACCATATCAAATAATTTAAAATATTTATTACCGATAGGGACGACAATTAAACATATTTAAAAAGCTATGTGATTCCATATTAGTAGGATTGTTATAGAAAAGTCACACCAAGTCACTGCCAAGTCACACCTCTGCTATAAGTACACCGCTTGGCTGGCAAGGTTAACAATCTTGCTTAACATATTGCCAAGTCACACCACTTTGAAAACATGGAAACAGCATAATATAAACATATATACAACTATAAACAAATATGACTTCATATAACACATATAAACACAATATATAACAATATTAAATGACAAATATATTTATCAAAAATATGAAAAAAATAAAAATATTAAAGTTACACATACAAAATATGCTCACAACCTACAAACAGTAAATTTTAGAAATTTACTGTTTGTAGGTGAAAATATAAAGACTATAAATTAAGAACATTAGAAAATATAACATTATTTGTGTAGTATTTTTCACCTACCATACCTTGAATAGGATGTTTATAAATTTTGAAAAACAAACTATTAAATGCTCTAGTTCTTGAACATGCAACGTATAGTTGACCATGGGAGAAACACGGTTTTTTTAGATATACCACAACTCTAGCAAATGTTTGACCTTGACTTTTATTGATTGTCATCGAATAAGCCAATCTGACAGGAAACTGACAATGTTTTAGAACAAAAGGTAAATTAGAATCTGATGGAGCCAACTGGATTCGAGGAACAAATACCCGTTTACCTTTAGAAACACCTGTCAAAACCTCTGCATCAATATAATTTTTTTGGAGAGCACAAACTTTCATTGGGGTTCCATTACATAGCCCAGCTTTAAGATCTAAATTTCTAAGCAGCATAATTACACAACCAATTTTCAAATACACCAATTTCCTAATACACCATGTTTGAATATATCATTGAGGAGGTTATTTAACTTGAGTTTTAATACTCGAGTACCCAAATCAGGTCTATCATTTGCATTCTGACCCGGATATAAATTTTCTGTTATTTCACGTCATTTTGGGTTGCAAGTAAAAGTAATAAAAAGATCTGGTTTACCATACTTTTTAATAATTGCCATAGCATCTTCAAAGTTTTCTTATAAAGCTCTAGGACTTCCTACATAAGATGATGGCAAAACTACTACTTGTCCTGGTCTAATATTACGATCATTGCCAATGTTGTTAATATGTTCATGTAAGGCATTATACTGCTCGCTTCTCAGCTTATTTTGATTATTTCTGATAAAAGCAAGACGCTGGCCTTCAATTTTTACATATGCATCTACAGCGTATTGCTAAAATATTTTCTTGCCATAAAATAATGAACAAAAAAATTGCCTAACAGAAAGTCTATAATTGTAGAACTGAGATAATGTAACATGATTTCTAACCAATGTGGCAAGCTCAGGGTTATGCACCAATTGATTATGCCAACCAGCATCACCTCTTGGGAAAAATAGCCGATAAACCATAGGATCCAAATTGGCTGACATACTTGATACAATTTTTAAAGGATGACCTCTTGGGTAAATAACAACTTCCCTGGAAGTTGGTGGAGCACCATCTTCGCCAACAAATACAACTGCAACTTCATCATGTGAAGGTAGATTATAACGACGTCTATCACCGCCTTCAAGTAAAGACGTTTTTACAACAGAAGCTGAGCGACCTTCTATAGCCGCCTTACAAATTTCTTCATCTTCTACTTCAGCCATGTTTTTAAATGCAAGAGCAAATGGACTTTGCTCCATAGTTATAGTTTGCAATTGAAACATTAAATCACGTAAACAAACATCATTACCACAGTGTTGCATTCTAAAATTTAGTGCAGCAAGTGGATCATAAACATATAGTTGAGAATATATTGATGGAATATCTTGATCTGGCCTAAGATTACCTACACGATGAAAAATCTGGCCACATATTTTAAAAAATGGAAGCCCATGATTCATTGGTTGAACTACATTTGCTGTAAAAGAAGCAAAGGAAAGGCAGGCATTATAATTTCAAATATGTTTAAAAAAATTAGCATTAGCATTACGATCTACATAACTCCCTGTAAACAAATCCTGTAAAGCTTGTGTAATTGGTGAAAGTGGAGGCAAAGCTACCGTACCATTATGGCAACATAGAAAATGTGTTTCATCTGGAAACTTCTTAGCACCACAGTGCTGACAAATTTGATTCATTTCTCCTAAATAATTATAATCTGGAATAGCCTTACTTCTCGCTATAGAATACATTCGTCCTTGTCCAACAGCTTTTCTTTCATTTTGGCGACGATTAACATTATCTCGATCGAGCCTATTTCTTTCATTTTGGCGACGATTAACATTATCTCGATCGAGCCTATTTCTTTCATTTTGGCGACGATTAACATTATCTCAATCGAGGCTATTTCTTTCATTTTGGCGACGATTAACATTATCTCGATCGAGCCTATTTCTTTCGTTTTGGCGACGATTAACGTTTTCTCGATTAAGCCTATTTCTTTCATTTTGTAAATGATTAATTTTATCTCGCCTAAGTCTATTTCTTTCATTTCGTCTACGACTATTTTCAACACACCTTATAGCACTTACGTCATTTTGTAAATACATAACTTCATCTAGCCTATCATTCATTTCAATGTCATCATTTTGATTAAACATATTTATCAAAGCAACACTAATTATTACTTTTTTTTTACTTTTCTAAAATTAACAATAAAATAAAAAAACTTAATAAATAACTAAAAAAATCTTACTTAAAAAATTAAAAAAAAAAATTCTTATAACAAATATATAAAGAATCCAAACTAATGCAAAATAAAATTAATTTGCCATCATCAAAAGTAATACAGGTTTCTTAAGTTTATTTGATAGAAGTTATGAAAAACCTGCAACCATATTAGCAAAAACTTAATACAAAAAGTTAAAATTTATTCTGTTTCTAATAAAGAAAAAAAAATTTAGAAACAAACAACATATCTTCGCAGACAGCGTCATAAGGCATGCGTTGGGAGAAAACATTGAACAAAACGGGTAATAAAACTTATTAACGCGTTATGTACAATAGAAAACGGGTTATTAACGCAGGTTTATAAATTTTTTTCCCCCAACACACTATTACGCTGCCGCAACTATACGTAGTTATATATATATATATATATATATATATATATATATATATATATATATATATATATATATATATATATATATATATATATATATATATATACACGTATATATATATATATATATATATATATATATATATATATATATATATATATTATATATATAAATGTATATATATATTTATATATATATATATATATATATATATATATATATATATATATATATATATATATATATATATATATACATATATATATATATATATATATATATATATATATATATATATATATATATATATATATATATATATTATATATATATATGTATATATATATTTATATATATATATATATATATATATATATACATACATATATATATATATATATATATATATATATATATATATATATATATATATATATATATATATACATATATATATATATATATATATATATATATATATATATATATATATATATGTATATATATATATGTATATACATATATGTATATGTATATACATATATATGTATAGATATATATATATATATATATATACGTATAGATATATATATATATATATATATACATATATATATATATATGTATATATATATATATATATATATATATATATATATATATATATATATATATATATATATATATATATATATATATATATATATATATATATATATATATATGCATACATTTATGTGTCAATATTAAGTTGAAAATGCAATCACGTGGCATTGACCGTTCACAACATATAAATATACAATGGCTGTTGAAGGAGGAAACTGTGATAATATATGTGATAATGAATTTATAATGCTTTTGGAAATCTTCGAAAAAGATCACGAACTTGAAAATTATACTGAAACTATTTTAGAAGATGTGAGTACTTTCAAAATTGTAAAGTTTTGTTTGTGTAACTCATAAAAACCTTAAACACTTGTATATGCTAATACAGTATAAACAACTTACTTACCTAACATACATTAGAGTTTAACGTTTTTTACTTTGAGTTAAAATTTTGTTTATTTATTGTATTGTATTTAATGTATTAGTTTGATTGGATAATTAATTTAATTTGAATAAGATAAATGAATATTGTACCTTTCATACAGTTTTTTAAAATTGTTTTTAGCTTAACCCCGGAATGTGGACTTACTGCCATTACAATTGAGTTTGAACATATTTTATTTATAGCAGAAAAAATATTTCTTTAATATACAGAACAGTCCAAGCTTACTAAAAATATAGACATAGATTTTTTAATTAAAAAAACACTCTGTGATAAAGATTTGGATGAATATTACAGGGTTATTATTGAAAAATGTGATTTGAAAATTGAAAAAGATAGTCAAAAATCTACATTGCCTTTAATGCTTTATATTTTCAATTGCTTTATATTTTCAAGTTCGATGTCATTCGTTTGCTAAGGACATTGTTAAGCAAAAAGCAAAAAAAACAAAAACAAGAGAACAATCAAAGAAAGGATTACGCAAAAACATGAAACAATCATATAGACTAAAAGAAAACCTAAAAAAAACATAAATGTTTTTCGTTTTTTCTATTCTAAAAGAGTTTATTTTACAAAAGTAAAAATCGACTTTATATATTTGCAGTCAAAGAAAAGACTTGTGTTATTTGCTTATTTATATTCCTTTTATCTTTTTATTGTTGTATAATTTTTTTAATATATATATATATATATATATTATATATATATATATATATATATATATATATATATATATATATATATATATATATATACATATATATATATATATACTTTTGTTTTGTTTACAAGTTTTGAATATAAAGACTAGTTATAAAATCATGTTTTTTTTTTTTTTTTTTTGGAATTAAATCTTCAGAGATATTTATCCAAACATTTTTGTTGTCATATGAGCCTCTAGTATTTCCAGTATTAAGCGAAACACTATTTTGAATGCGTATTTCATTAGCATTATAGCCAAACTGTTTTGGCTATAATGCTCAGGGTTATCTGAATAGCGCCCAATTTTCCTTTGAGCACTAAAATATTCCTCAATTGGATCTTAGCAAAATCTACTTGTAAGAATATAAGGCAAACCCTCACTTAGCAGAAACTTTATAACTTATACTATTGAATTACATATCATCATTATGCCTTCATATGTCTGATGCGAAATAAACATTTTCGCTTTAGCCTCATAAGAGTATTGACAACCTGCTTTGTCTACTCTTTCATCAATAGATTTTTTCCAATTTTTAAAATATTCCAAAAAATCATTTAAAAGGAAATTAAACCGAGAATCCTTTTGGTCAGTGCATTTTTTAAGGAAAGGTTTCATTCTATGTTCTTCAATTGTTCTAGAATTAAGACTCGGTTTTGTGAAAAAATTTAATTTTTTCACAAAACCGAGCTGTCTCTGTATGTTCTTCTGTTCCAAATGTTTTTAAGACAGATGATACAGTTTGACTTAAAATTTGAGCAGCTAGTTTGACAGTCATAGCAGAGTAAGAATTTATTTGAATATGCTCATTAGTTAATTTAGGTAATAGTTTTAAACCATTGTCTAAATCTTCATAATACAATTGAGTTATGTGCTGCCACAATAAATACTTCCCGTCATTCCATAAGTAGCGCGTACATTTTCCGGCACCAGAATTTAATAAACAGTTTCGGAAGTTTTAATCAAGTGTGGTGGGTCAGCAAAAAAATAGATGTATCTAAATTTGGCATATAAATTTATTGTTTTAAAAATGACAGGAGTAATCATATCTCTACACATGTAATGGTGTAGTTTAATCATTGTTCTATTCGATGATGCGCCATCGGCTACGACAGAAACTAGATGAAGATTATATCTCTTCTCTAAAATGCATACTGAATCCCATAATAAACTAAATAACTATACTGCTGTGGCAGTGATGGTTGTAAAATATGCAAGCGAAAACTTAAGAGATATTGCAATACCACGAACCATGAAAACAAGGGCATGAGAGGCAAGTTCACATTTCTGTAGTGTAGCAAAGTTTAAGTCTGGGTTTCCCAAATCAACAAACCCAATCAGCTGATTACTATTCTTATCAAAAACCAGATTAGATTTAATTGACATCTCATCAATAAGAAGCACAACATATCTTTTAATATTTATATAATGTTTAGTTTGTCTACTTAATTCCTCAACAATGCTATCCTGATACCCAACTTTCGGTGGAATATAATTTTTATAATCTCTGAGTGTTCTCAGGCTTGGCAACACAAGTATTTTGCTATTTCTAATTTCTTGGTATGCAGAAGGTAATTTTGATGCGATGGATAAACAGTAGCTTATTATCATTGGATGATACCTAACTCCTGATGAGGAAACTCTAAACAACTTTTTTTGTTCTTGCCAAAACAAATTCATAAAGTCACTAATATCATGTTTAGCATCAGAGATAATTGAAAGAAAATCATTATGTAATTCACTGTCCATCATCACACTTGAGCTAATAAGCTCTTCTTGCATTGTTTTGATCCTAGCTTGCAATTGTGCACATTTCAGACGATGCTTTTGAATTGTTAATTTAAGTTTTGATGGTGAGGTCAAAGAGAGGGGCATTTAGTTTGGCTGGCTCATTGTGACTCTTTAATTTTTTATTTTTTAAATAAACAACTGATTTGTTTGTAAATATACATTTTTTACATCTGCTTGAGTCTTTAAGTAAAATGTCACAGTTAATATTTCTGTAATATGACACACATTGGAATGGAGATGTTTCTGTATCCCAATAATGTGGATTGTTTTTAAAAGGTATACAATGGTGAATGGTACTTGATATCTTTTCATGAATTGGTACACCTTCACATAACTGGTTACTTTCAAGTAAAGTAATTAAATTTTGTAATGATATATTTTGCATACTTCTTTTGTAAATTTTGTAAATGGTATGACTTTCAGGAAGCATCCATCCATATACAGACAAACTATATCCTAAACTATCATCTATGATTATTTCAAATTCTGGAAGAACAAGCTGATTTGAACCTCTTTTTAAATCACTTATTTCATTTTCTTTTACATCTGTTATCCAACCATTCAAAAGTTTTAAACTTCGTATTTGAAATTCTGTCTTTAAGTTTAACATAGCATTTGGTTGATATTTTAGTTGTAGATTCAATAGATTTCCTTGGCATTCCTTTTTTTTGGTAAAGTAGTGATACAACTTTTTATGGGAAGAAATAGACTTGGGATAACTCCATTTTTCATTATCTTTTTTGTCATTTTTGCACCAATGTCTTGAAAAAAATAGTTAATAAATATATCATACTATATATATATATATATATATATATATATATATATATATATATATATATATATATATATATATATATATATATATATATATATATATATATATATATATATATATATATATATATAATTAAAAAAAAAAACAACACTTGTGACATACGTATTTCAAAATCATCTGGCTTAAAGTGCTTTTCACAAGCAAAGACTTTCCCAGAATTGATTTGCATTTTAAATCGTTGGTCAATCACACGCCCTTTTGTAATTGAATTTAACCATTCAGATCGCCGTTTTTGATGAGCAGGATCTGCAGAATTTGAATGAGGAAGTTTAAATATTCCAACACCTTTTGTTCGTCTTGAAGTACCACAGTTTGTTATACTGCAATTATCTCCAGGCATATTTTGCTTTAAAATTAACACTGAATAAATATCTAATAACCAAAAAATCAATTACAAACAATCACTACATATAATATATAGAATGTAATAACTATTAAAACATATCATAATGAATTCATTGCGTTATATAACAAACTCTTGAGTTACTATGCAGTAATACTCAATAGTAAAGCATTTTATATTTGTAGAATACAATGAACTAAAATAAGTACTTTTTCCTTCATAAATGTTTGTAAATCACCTGTTTAAATATAATCTGACTTGAAGTACATCTCCAGGCTATCAACGAGTTTATAAAATAGTATTCAGTTATTTAATTTGCTCATTAATCTTAATGAGTAAACTAACTAAATGAATTTCTAATTTATAATCTAATAAAACAGAAAACGTGTTTGTTTCATGCTCACAATCCGCAATACATTAATCATTTTATTATCTCTGAAAATCTTTAAAAAATAGTTTAGAATCTATACTAACAATTTTACTTTTATTTTCAAGAGTTTATTTGATGAACTTCATGCCAAAATCAGATATTGTTATAAGCATTATACAATCTTGATAAGTTTGTTTGTGCACGGTCACGCTTGATTTACGCCCTATTTTTGTATCAATAAGTTAAACAATGAATTTTACGGAGTTTCTAAACCAGTTTAAGTCTATTAACTATGATATATATATATATATATATATATATATATATATATATATATATATATATATATATATATATATATATATATATATATATATATATATATATATATATATATATATATATATATATATATATATATATATATATATATGAAGGGTGCAAAGGGAAAACCAGTGATGTCACATTTTAACATTTTTTGAGTTATTATCCCAGCTATGTTAAAGATAAGTTTCTGCATCTTTACACAAATGGACATGAAAAAAAAAAGTTAAATCACACCTAAATTTTTATGTGAAAAAAGGGATCGCAAGGGGTAAACCAGAGATGTCCATATTGTTCAAGGGGTAAACCGGAGATGTCCAAAACCCTTTGCGCAGAATAGGAATTTTGCTACTTTTCAGCCAATCGGATTTGTTTTCGCCAAAAACATAATACTCTTATATTTGCTGAAATGGCGGACAAATGTCAGTATCCTGATATATCAGAAATTCCAAAAAAGAAAAAAAAACATGGTCGAAAGTGGGAAAGAAATAGAAATGAACGAATATCATCACATGTTATTGGTTTTCCGTGTCATTGCAAACGGTATAAGTGTTTTGAAGAAACGACAGTTGAAGAAAGGGAGTTTTTACTGTTGTACTTTAATAAAATGCAAAATAAAGATCATCAAGACAGTTTTCTTGCTTCAATGATTAAGGTTTTAAGTATTAAACGAAGAAGACCTCGGAAAAAAGAAGAAAAAAGGTTTCTTCGTGATCATTCATTCTCTTATTATATCAAAGTGGCACGAGGTAATAATATCGTAAGAGTTCCAGTTTGTATCAATGCTATCTTATCAATATTTGGCATTGGAAAATCAAGAATAGAAAGAATAAGAGGATCTCTTGTTAAGACAGGTTAGTAAAAATAAATAAACATTATTAACATGCAGTATTAAGTACTAATTATTCATTTGAATAAATAATACACACACAAATTTATCTTTTATAAAAGAAAGGACTTTGTCTGAATTTAAGCCCCTATAAATTATGATAAAATTTGATTTAATCAAGTTAAAACATAGAAACATAATAAGCTTGTACATTTGACTTTTTTAAGGAGTTCCTCCTTTAAACCAGCAAGGAAAACATACAAATCGACCTCTCGCCTTTTCAGGGAATATTGTAAATAGTATCATTGATCATATCAAATCTTTTAAAGGACGCCAAAGTCATTATGCTTTGCATGAAACTAGAAAGTTGTATTTGCCAGAGGATCTTAATTTATCGAAAATGTATAATATGTACAAAGAGCGTTTCCCACAAAATAAAGTTTGTCGTGAAAGCTACAGGTACTTTGATAACATTTATTTGCTTATTTATGAGTTTTATTTCATATTATCGAATTGTCTACTTTTCTTATCAGGAAAATATTTGCAGAAAAATTTAACATCAGCTTTGGTTATCCTCGTAAAGATACTTGCTCAACATGCGACAAGCTCAATATTATACTTGAAAATCAAGACACTGCTGCAGATCATCAGATCATCAAAGCTAGTCACGAAAAAGAACTTCATTTGCGAAAAGCAGAAATGTTTTATACCAGAAAGAGAGAAGCACGTAGTAATTTAAAAACTGGTCATGTAGCTCTTGCTTTTGACTTTGCGAAGAATATGAGTTGTCCTAATGTTTCTACAAATGATGTTTATTATCGTAGACAGCTCTCTATGTACACATTTAATATACACTGCTTAGGTTCAAATAGTGTTCACTTGTTTTGTTACGATGAAACTTATGGGCAAAAAGGAGCGGACAATGTAGCGAGTATGCTGGAGTACTATTTTGAAGACATTATACCAAAAGATGTATCTCATTTGCAGCTTTTTTGTGATTCCTGTGCTGGGCAAAATAAGAACTGGACTGTTATTCGTTTTTTGCACTTCAATGTTGTGAATAAAAAACGGTTTCACGAAATAAAGATATCTTTCCCAATAAGAGGCCACAGCTACATGGAGTGTGACCGAGATATGGTGTTAGTTAATCAGAAGGTTCGAGCAGAGCTACCAGTATATTGGATGGAAGAATATCATACCTGTCGTGAGAAACCTTCGCCATTTAAAATTATCAAGATGGAACTGAAAATGTTCTTTAATTTTTCTGATCATATGAAACAATTTTACAAAGTTAAATGTCCAATACCAACACGTCCTATACGTGAAATAATTTTCTCTCAAGATTTTCCTACTGTGTTACAATACAGATTTAATTGGAATGGACCTTTTGAAAGAGTTGTCATAACAAAAGCTATAGGAAAAAAGAAGCAGTTATTGCGAAAACCCCTCACACGTTTGTACAACGAGAGATTGCCGATCAGCTGTGCCAATTATGCGGACCTTCAAGTTCTAAAATATTTTTGCATGCCAGAGGCCCAGCAGTTTTTTAACGACCTGCCTTACAAAGGTCAGTTAAGTGATGATGAATTAGTATCAGAATTGTCTAAATATGAGTCAATTTAAATTACTGTAACAGTTAGTGATTAAAGGAAAAAGATAAATTTATTTTGAAGTCATACTAAATTTTGTTTTTACATAATATTTATTACTATATTATTTTAAACATAGTAGTATATTTTTAAAAATATATTAAAAAAGACTTGATTTTTCAACAGTAATCATTTTTGTATTATAAATCTTAAAATAAAATCGAATTCTTTTACACTCTTTAACGTACATTTTTTTTAAAAGCAAAATTGTGTTAGATAATTCATTATTTTAGACTGGGGGTGGAAAGTTGTTGAAATCTGGATTAACCAAATAAATTTAATACATATTTTTTTTTAAACATAATATTACAGAAAAGCTTATACAACAACTTATAGGCGGTATGTGATAATAAATCCCTTTTGGAGTTTTTTTTTTTTTTTTTGCACCTTCTTGCTTTCCCTGACAGTGCTTATTATTTGAATTAAAAAAATTTAAAATTAAACATAACAGTCATGCATTTGAATGTATTATAAAAAAAATTGAACATTGTTTGGTTTCTAAATTTAAAAAAATCCAATTGCAAGGGGATAACCAGTGATGTCCAAAAATGACACCGAATCCAAGATTCAATGCAGCATGTATAACTTACATTCACATTTCAAAATTTTATGCCAATATATCAAGTAATAGATCGTACTAATTTAAAAAATATACAAATATATATGGAGCTGGTCATAGCATGTAATATAAGTCTTCAAACCTTATTTTTCCGTTTTCTCAAAATGAAAAAAACGTGACATCACTGGTTTTCCCCTTGCACCCTTCATATATATATATATATATATATATATATATATATATATATATATATATATATATATATATATATATATATTTCATTTTATTGCATAAAACAATTTTCATTACCATGGAGATGTTTATAGATCATAAATTTCAGTTATCCATTTTGTGAGATGGCGACTAGTGATAGTCAAAACATGTATTGTTTAGAATTAATAAAATGGTTTTATTAATTAAAAAGTTTGTCTTGTTTATTAAAATATTATTATTTTTTGTGTAAAGAAATTTAAACACAAAAAAATGGGGCCTAGGCCCCCCAAAAAAATTATTAAATTATAATTACTAGGGAAAAACATATATTTTTTAGGGCTTTTCCCCTGCTATGATTGGGCCTCTCCCTATCTCTGGGCCCAATCATAAAAAAAAAAGAAAAAAAAAAAGGGTTTTAATATGTAATATGCGCCACCCAAATATGAAAATTGTGGTTACGTTTCTGATATTTCTGATATATATATATATATATATATATATATATATATATATATATATATATATATATATATATATATATATATATATATATATACATATATATATATATATATATATATATATATATATATATATATATATATATATATATATATATATATATATATATATATATGTATATATATATATATATATATATATATATATATATATATATATTGATATTGTATAAAATATATATATTTATATATAAATATATATATGCATATATATATATATATGCATAAAAAAATATATATTTATATATATATAACAATCTTATATATATATATATATATATATATATATATATATATATATATATATATTGATATTGTATAAAATATATATATGTATATATAAATATATATATATATTTGTATAGATTTCGATATATAGAATATATTCGAGGTTAAGTATTTTGATGTAAAAATACGAAGTCTCTTGTACGTGTTACAGTGCTCAATATTACTGAATGATAGAGCTATATATTATTATATTTAGATGAATAAAAACAACTGATTAGCGGGACTTAAAGTTTCATGCCCGAACGGCTGATGATTGCGTTTGGGCATGAAACTTTAAGTCCCGCTAATCAGTTGTTTTTATTCATCTAAATATAACTATATATATATATATATATATATATATATATATATATATATATATATATATGTATATATATATATATATATATATATATATATATATATATATATATATATATATATATACATATATATATATATATATATATATATATATATATATATATATATATATATATATATATACATATATATATATATATATATATATATATATATATATATATATATATATATATATATATATATATATATATATATATATATATATATATACATATATATATATGCTTTATTTGCTAAAATAATTAAAATTATTTGAACAAAATTTCAAACAAATTATAAATAAGTAGTTTTTTTGAGTCATTTAATTAATTTAATTTAATTTAGAGGATGATAATAAAGTGATTGATGAAGTTATGACCATTTTAAAATTGTCTCATGAAGTAAAAGTTATAAAACGACTAAAAAAGAAAAATGCATCACTTCCTACACCTTTTATTTCTAAATTTTACCAGTCAATTAAATGATGTATTTTTGCGTCCCCCATTGCACAGTGGGAAATCACATGGTAAAAAATCACAAAAGTGACTTAGTTCAATCATTATGTCTGATTGTGGGTTTTGTAACTATTACCCTCACTAAGAATTTTCCAATTTATGAAATTCTAAATGTGACAGGTTCAATGGTAGTGGCTTCTTAAAGTTAGGTTTTTAATGAATTTTCGATTAAAACTCTCAAAATGCTGGATTTTAGTAACTACTTTTTTTTAATATATAGATCATTCCAAAATTGAGAATATACACATCATTGGAAAGGTTACAGTATAGACTGTTAAAAACAAAAACAAAACTTTCTTAAAAAGGTTGGTAATACAATTTTTAGCATTGAAAGTAAAAATTTCATCACAAAAATACTAAGTTTTAACTAAAATACAACATTTTTTTTTTATTGAAAAATATATAAAAAAATATGTTAAAACTGATGAATACATGACTTATAAATTAATTTTATTGAATACATAGTTAATAAAAGAGGTTCAATGTATTTTTATAAAGTTTTTCTACTGTTGTAAAGGTTCGCATTTCTTTGTCATTATTGATAAAAATTTGGCACTTATTAGACAAGCATTTGGCATTTTAGCGCAAAAAATATCTGGCAACGCTGTTTGAAAATGTAAATAATGGTTTTAAATACATTGTTACTTGGATTCAAGTCAGAATCAAGTCAAAACAAATGTATTAAGAAAGAGATTAAAACAAGCTCTTGCAAAGTATGTTGCACTATGGCATGCATCATATTAATAAAAAAGAAATTTCTAATAGTATGATTCAAGTTTGGCTTAATTAAGTTTTTAAAACAATTGATTTAGTTGAATCACCAGCTAATCAAGAGAGTTTAATAAATCAATCAGTAAAAGAGATCGACCAAAAAAAAGGTCTGATGAATCAAGTTCTTGAACCAAAAGACGATTATTAGCTAATATATCATTTGATTCAAAAACGGAATCCGTCAAAATATTGTTAAAAAGGACAGCATTTATTAAATGTGACTATAATTAAGTCAAATTACAAAGGACAGCATTTATTAAATGTGACTATAATTAAGTCAAATTACAAAGGACAGCATTTATTAAATGTGACTATAATTATGTCAAATTACAAAGGACAGCATTTATTAAATGTGACTATAATTAAGTCAAATTACTTTATGTCGTTACAAAGAAAGCATTACGAGTCGTTATTGCTTTACTCTCAGCTAACCACATTGCAAGAGAAAATGACGACTGAAGAAGCTTTTGCATATTTCTAACTTCTAAAATAAAAAACGAGTGCTCACCTTTAAAAGCATCCATTAAAGTTACTGAAGCAAAGGCCAAAGTTAAACTACAGGATCTTATGGATCACACATCCAAGTGGCTTGCAAAACTACAAGAAAAGAAAACTTTAAATTGTTGGGTTATAAACTTAATATGATAATAACTTTCAGAAAATAAAATATTATTCGATGAAAGTTGAAACCTGCCAACGAATTTAAGTTTAGTATAAGGTAGCAACAAAATTCTTTTTTTGGACTTATTGCCGTCATATTTAGGTGGGGGAGGGGCTTAATTTTGGGGGTATTTTTGATCTCGGGCTTCAATCACCGCAATTTTTTTGCAAACCATTATACTTAAACTTAAGCATGAACATAACAAATTTGGGACCGTGGAAAATTATCCATTATTAAAACAATGTCTAAAAGTATCACATATAAAAAAACCAATTGGTGCGCCAGTGTTTAAATGGATTTCCCCAGCCCCTTTGATGCGCCTATAAGCAAGTTAAACACAAAAATAAAAATACTATATTAAGTCTCTATTTTGCTCAAATAAGGCATAATATCTGCATAATACAACAATTATATTTTTGGCCACCTATTTCAATGGAATGTTTCCACTATGCATTGGTGTTAATTGAATTTAAGGATTATGGAAAACGTCAATTAGATTTGTATAACGCAAGAGAGTTAAAAAACAGTTCTTGTTTCACAAAAGATTATTTCAGACCGGACCAAACCGAAAAAAAACGGATAGCTCTATCTAAACTTTATGCTGAATGTAGAATTAGAAATAATGCTCTTTCAAATTCATTTGAAGGTCTGCACGGGAGGAAACTTAATTGGGGCATTAGAGATAGTAAAAACGGTTTCTGGTCTGTGTGATCTGTCTGAACTCGATGGATTGAACAAAAAAAATGAAACAACAAACAAAAATGCTAACAGTTCTCTTACTCTATTGTCTACTTATTCTTTATCTCAACTCAAGTGTCTTTATTTTAATCCAAAGTCTTTAGAAAATAAGTGGGAAGAATTCCAAGCTAAAATTGTACCATTGGTTTACCCATACATCATCATTGCAATTACAAAAACGTGATTCACTTCTACATCATCATTGCAATTACAAAAACGTGATTCACTTCTACAAAACAATTACACTGCGTACCTTTGAAATAGGACAATTCGTGGAGGTGGTTTGGCCATATATGTTGAAAAGATATACCTTAATTTAAACGATAAACAAATGGGTGAGCAAATTTCTATTGGAAATAATATCTTTTTAATTGGATGTGTTTATCGCCATCCGTTTACTTAAAATGAGTCTAGTTTACAAATTAATAAGTCAATCAAATGTGTTAAAGCTCTAATTGATGGTGGGAAATTTACAAGAGTTCTTATTCTGGGTGATTTTAATGATAGCAATATCAGGTGGAGTGATTTGGTTGGCCAATGTAAAAGTGGAAAGCAGTCTAGTCAACTTTTTTTATATACTATAAATGATTGTTTCCTATCACAGTTTGTCACTGAAAAGACCTTTATCAATAATACGCTTGACCTATTGCTATCAGATGACCCTGATTGTATTTATAATTTTAAAGTTAGTCCTCCACTTAGATATACTCGGAAAACCATTTTCACAATTCAATCCTATGGGATTACAGACTTAAATCATCGACAAAAACTTTGAGACAACACAAAGTAAATTATATATATAACAAAGGTGACTGTAATGCAATCAATGAGGACCTAAAGACAATCGACTGGCTAAACTTTAAAAATCAGCTGATGAATGCTTCAAATTATTCAAAGACGCATATTTGTGATCCAACAGCACATTCCTAAGTTCAATGTGTCGTTTGATCGAAAATGGTTTAATTCTTCTATTAAAGCTGCAACTAAAGAAAAATTTAGACTTTTTATGTAATTACGCTGTGCTTCTAGTAAACTTAAAGACTGTATTCGAGTCTTGTACAACAAACAAAATTGTCAAAAAACTTGTATAAAACAAACTTGTATAAAAAAAAACTTGTATAAAAAAAACTTGTATAAAAAAAACTTGTATAAAAAAAAACTTGTATAAAAAAAACTTGTACAAAAAAAACTTGTATAAAAAAAAACTTGTATAAAAAAAACTTGTATAAAAAAAAACTTGTAGCTGATGCGGTCTTAAAGTTTGAGAGTGGAATCTTTGTTTGCTAATCTTGCCCGAAAAAGCTCTACTCTTATATAAGAGTACATAACTATGTAAACTCCCAAAAGTTTTGTAAAAATGACATTCGATCTCTCTTTTACCATAATGGAACACAATTATTCAATAAAAAGTTTATAGCAGACTGTCTAGTAAAATATAGTTTGTTATTTTGGCATCAACATGGTTTTTTCAGATACCGATCTTGCATTAAAAAACTTCTTGAAGTGCTGGATATAATTACTGAAGCTTCAAGCGATGATTGTGCAGCATTGCTTATTTTGCTTTAGCAAAATCTAGCAAAATAAAAATATGCACAATCCACCGGGAATCCGGGAAATTGCCCGGTGCGCCCCACCATCCTTGGCGCCCCCCCCTCCGCCAATTCATAAGTTGTATATCTCCATAATACCACATGTTACATATAAATAATAACTATGAAACTATTTAGTGTTATCGCTTCAAGTGCAAATTTATGATCCTTCAATTTCTCACAAAACAATTGGGGTATCATTTATATTAGGGGCGAATTCAAAAATATTTTAGGGCAGGACAGAAAAATATTTTTTGACTTTTTAACAAATACTCACGTGAATTAGTTTTTCTCATGCTGTTTACTTTACTAAATGATAGTTTAAACTAGACCCGAAAGAAACTTTTATTCGTCTGAAATTTAAATTTGAAAAAAGTGATTAGGAAAAGTCTGAGTAAGGTCCCCCTCCCTAAACTCGCCCCTTATTTATATCACAAACTTAAACAAATTGATTTGATACTTCTTATTTTTGATTCTTTAAATAATCTTGGTGACAATTTTGCATTTTTAAATGCAAATTGAGTGCTTTTATTTAAATTAAATTATTAAATTGCTTCTTTTCGAAGGGAATTCCAAGGGAACTTAATGCACGGATGACGCTACAAAGAACGATTAAAAATCTTGCTCTAATAATATTTTAAAGTAAAATATGCCGTTGGGAAATGAGCTAGCGACTAGCGAGCGACTAGCTAGCTTTATAGTGATTTTGAAGCAATTTTTTTTTCCTATTTTATTTTTTGGTAATATCTTTAACATCTTAAAAAATTCGATTTTTACTGTTGAGCCTATTATAATTATGAGGATAATTGAACTTTAAACATTGGATTTTGTAGCAATGTGACGCTAGCTAAGTATCGTAGCTTTGTAGCTGGCTACAAAATATCTACAAATCTATAACTGGTTGATAGCTACATATCAAATTTTTTTAGACAACAATTTTATAACTATATGACACTAGCTACAATAGCCAGTGGGTCTTTATCTTATTAAACTAGCTGTCATCATAGCCAAATAGCTGTCTTAATCTGTACAAATATCGATAGCTTTTTGCTTACTTGAAAAAGCTAACAATCCTCGTGGCCAAATCGCTGTATTTATCGTTACGACTATTATTCGCTAGCCGATTTCCCACCGGGATATAGTTGTTTTGAAATTTAATGTTTTTAAATAATGCTTTTTTGCATCAACGTAGAAATATAAAGAAGACTAAAAAATAAAAAATAAAATTCTAAAAAAAATCTTTTAAAGACAACAATTTAAAAATGGACTAAAAAGTAAAAAATGACTTTTATTACACCAGTGTGTAGATATACAGTAGAATCCCGTTAAGGTGGTACTAGCCCATAAAAGTTAAAACAGTCAATTTATTTAATTTTTTAAACTGTATTATAAAATTATTTAGAGTAAATATATTAAAAAGTATAATTATACTCAAAAACATGCTGAGTCAGCAAAAAATATGCAATTTTCACTTCATTTTTAAACAAGGATTTCTCATGAAATAGTCAATGTGTGAGGTTAAAATTTTGCAAAAAGGTTAACAACATGTTGATTGAGAGATTGACTAGAATCACCATCAGAACTTTTACTGAATCAAAATGGCTGCACTTTAAAAAAAATAATTTAATTTTTATGTATAATTTGTTTAGCCAATGTCAATATCTCGACAACAGCTAACTATAAGATATTCTTGTTCAAAGTTTAAAAATCTGTTAACAGAGAAAACGCAAGAAAACAAAATAAAACAACTTTAACAATATATATCTTTAAAAATTTCCAGACACATAGGAGTCAAAATTGTTAAATCCTTTTCTTATACCTCTCCATTTTTTCCTCCTTGATTTTGTTACTTCTTTTTCCTTCCTTTCTAAATGAATGATGCGATTGTTGTCCTTTTTAATTGCATCGAGAAGGAAATATTTTCCAC
Source organism: Hydra vulgaris (assembly GCF_022113875.1). NCBI lineage: Eukaryota > Metazoa > Cnidaria > Hydrozoa > Anthoathecata > Hydridae > Hydra > Hydra vulgaris. The sequence continues at coordinate 45,097,625 of NC_061165.1, forward strand.
AATGAAAAAGTTATTGAAATTTTTCTTTATGCGAAACGTAACATTAATTAAAAGATGTAACTGCTGAGAAAACAGCTAACTCTAAAACACTTTTTGAAACAAAATGTGTTTTTATTGACTTAACTCGTTCGACATTTTTTTCAACTTTATCTAGGTGATCATGAATTATTTTTGTGCTTGAACTTACAATGGCTAGAATGTTTATTTCTTGTTGCTTTAAGATTTCTTCAAATTGTTTTTTGTAATCACTAAACATCTCCTTCAATATTTTTTTAATGTCATCTCAAGTAACTGTCATAATTAAATTTATATGATTGATAAAATCTTAAATCCATTATTTCGATAGAATCTTATTACATAGTTACTAAAATGTATCATTTCCCTAAAAATCACGGTACGGGCCTGCCTTGAGAGTCCGAGTTAAGGGGATTTTACTGTTTATATAGTCATTAAATTTATCTATGTTACTACAGTGATTGCATTGTAAATTGTGCAGGTTGCTATAGAAACTTTGTCCAAAACTTCCCAGCAAGCGAACTCTTTAGTGTCTAATGAACATAAGATGGCCGCTACAAAAATCTGACTCCACATTATGTAAGTCTAGGAGAAAGTCTAGCGGTGCCAAAAGAAAACAAGAAAAGAAGAAACATAATTTGCTTCAATCAGGCTGTGATCCGAAACAACGCAGGTTGCTATTTAATAATGAATATATTACCAATGTTGTTGAAGAAGCATCTGTTCCCGCGTCAAACCTATTTTTAATTAAGAAAAATATTTTTTTGTGGAATATAACGCCTAACGTAATCATTGAAGCAAGTATCGTGTAAAATACAGTGTCCTCCAGTCCTCAACAAGATAAGCAATCAGATCTTACCATTAGCAAATCACCCGTAAAAACTATAACAGACTGTTCGTTAGAACTCGGTGCAGTTGTTACCGAAGAAAGTATATATGATGTGTATATAGAACTAACAAAAGATGATGCTAACTCAAGTATTCTCAACCATAAACATCAGTGTACCCGAACAACAAAATTGATTTATAAACGGCATCCTTACAGTGCACAGCGTAACCAAAGAATAGCATTAGTAAATAATAACATGATTCAGCCGAACCATACAGATGTAAAGCATTTACCAATGATCCAAAAAGAGTGTACCAAAGATTGATATCAGATAGTAAGTATGTACAAAGACGCTGGATAACCGCAAGAGTTCTAGGCAATCAAATCGTGGCACTTTACTGCAATGCATGAATGGCATTTTCAAAAGAAGATTTTAGTTTTACTCTTGGATTTAAAAAGTTCTCCCATATATACCAAAGAATCAAAGACCATGAAGAATCTAAATCACATAACGCTGCTGTAATTGCACTATTAAGTTGTATAACAGAGAAAGAAAAAATAAGCTTTTTAATCAAAAAAGGTATAGTGGAAAAGCAGAAAGCGCAAGTATTAAAAAACATCGAAGTATTTAAACGAATTTTCGCAGCAGTTATTTTTTGTTGGGAAGCAAGCTCTTCCATACAGAGGTATTTAGGGTGAATCTCTCATCAGTTTACACATTAAATCTATTGATCACGAACACCTTTTGGAATTGATATTGCTGATAGCAGAGTTTGACGTTCCTCTTAATAATCATATAGAAAAAGGGCAAGTCAAAAAAGGAAAGATTGTTTGATACGTAAAGGAAAAGGAAGCTCACGTGGACCTGGAGGTTTGGTAACAATGTTGTCAAAAATTACAGTTAACAATATTCTAGCTGCTATTTCAAACTTGATGAAGAATTGTATAATCAAGGAAATTGGTGATCAGAAATTCAGTGTTCAAATGGATAGTAGTCAAGATACGTCGGTGATTGACCAGGAGACAATATTCTTACGATATGTAATTGGAAAGGACGTGAAAAAGCAACTATTTGCGGCAACAAGTACAGAACTTTACCAACTATTGAAATCAGAGCTTGAACACAATGGTTTAAAAATATAAAAAATTGTGGGCGAATCCTTAGATGGAGCAGCAAACATGCGTGTTGAGTATCATGGAGTTCAAAGTTATATTAACAACGTTTCACCAAATGCTGTAAATTTGTTCCCAACAGATATTGTGGAAAATATATTAGCTGTCAAAAATTTAATTGGTCTCTTGCAGAGTACACCAACTTACTTTAGCGATTCTTGCAAACGAATTAACGTTTGGACGGATATTCACATTGGACAAGGAGTTTGATCTGCGAAACTAAAAAGACTGCAAAAAATTGGTGAAACACGTTGGTGGTTGAAGCAGATGGCGCTTGAACGAATTTTTGGAACTTATAATGCTCCACAAGTGGAATCGTTCTATGCTCTTTTGTAAGTTTTTAATTGTATTAGGATGTCTTCAAGATTTGATGCAAAATCAACATTCGAAGCCACCGCACTGCATGACAAAGGGTGTCAATTCGATGTTCTTCTTGCAGCATTTCTTCTACGTGTGTACACCGTTTTGCGAAAAGCATCCGAATATTTGCAAACTATAGGTCTGGATTATTTAAGTGCTTGGAATATGCTTGGAGCCAGCAAAACGAGAACTGCAATCAATATCGTTTGAAGATGTCCATTCCAAGGCAATTGCATTTGTTAAAGAAATCAATACTCTCTTAGATGCTAGTGAACTTGATTCAGAAGTTGGAACAGAATTACGTGTAGAACAAATTCATCGAAAGAAAAGTATGGCAGGGGAACTCGCCTTTGATGACATACCAGAGAGTCCTCGTGATTGTTTCAGAATGGATGTTTTCCGTAGAGTAATTGATCAGATTACCACTAGCATAGATAAACGTTTCTTAGTTGACAGGGACATTATTAGAGACACTGCGTGTTTAGATCCCAGATATTTTAAAGAAATTGTTGAAAATGTAGTATTCCAGAATACAAAAAAATTGCAAAAATTTCTCAACTAACTAATCTTTGTTCTGATAGATTGAGATCTGAATTGCATAGCTTTGCTATAAACTTTGATATCCAAAATTAGGCTCTCGTGACTTCTGGAGAATCTTTAATAGTATCAATAATAAGGGCAAATCTGGAACTCCACCTCTCTTGTATCATTCAAACTTTGTCACCTCACCTAAAGACAAAGCTGAATTGTTTGCAAAGAACTTTTTATCAATATCATCTCTTGATTCCACTAGTTGTGTTCTACCTAATATAACCGTCAAACAGCTTGATCCATTTATTGACATTCGTATAACTCCAGCTTTTGTATCTAAAGTGATTTCCTGCTTAAACTATTCTACAGCTTATGGCCCAGACAACATAACTGTTATAGTCTTGCAAAAGTTTTCCCCGGAGCTGTCATCTATACTTTCAAAACTATTCAACAAGTGCTTATCAGAGTCTTGTTTTCCAGCATCTGTTATCCCTATTTTTAAAAATTCTGGAGAGCAATCTGATTCGTCTAACTACCGTCCCATTAGCCTCCTTCCTATCATAAGCAAAGTTTTTGAATCTTTAATTACCAAATACTTAATCTCTCATCTTGTATCTAATAACTTACTTTCTGATAATCAATATGGATTTCGAACTTCTCGATCCACGGCTGATTTGCTAATAGTATTAATCGATAGGTTTTATTCTGCATTAGATAAAGGTGGAGAGTTTAAAGCTATCGCTTTTGACATTTCTGAAGCGTTTGATAAAGTTTGGCATGCTGGTTTTCTCCATAAGCTTTCTTCTTACGGTGTATCTGGTAACATCTTTAAGAATATTGTATCCTGCCTTCCCAATCGGAGTATAAAAGCACTATTCTTCTTATTCTGTAACCTCAGGTGTTCCTCTAGGTTCAACCCTCGGCCCTATACTCATTTTAATTTACATTAACAATCTTCCAGATAGCTCACACCTATGATGGCATTTTTTCCTGATGATACTACCATTTATTCTTGTCTTGATAAGAAGCCAACACTCTCTGGTTGCTTGGAGGGGGCATTTGAGCTTGAAAAGAATCTCACTTCTGCTACAGCAGGGGCCTCACAGTGGCTGATGAACTTTAATTCAGATAAAACTCAATTTTTTTCAGCCAATCGTTATCTAGATCTTCTTATACTTATGAATGGTAATATATTTGATGAGTCATCTACGCTTAATCTTTTACGACTAAATCTTACTAACGATATTTTTTGGAAACCATATATCGAATCGAATGCAAAATTAGCATCTACTAAGGTTGCATCTCTTTATTGAGCTCGACACTTTTTTTACTACGGATTCTATTCTCTATATCAATAAATCTTAAATTTGGCCTTGTATTGAATACTGTTGCAATATCTGGGGCGGATCTTTAATGATGCCCTTTCTCTTTTAGACAATGTGCAAAAACGCATTACAAACATAGTTGGACCTGCTCTTGCATCCAACCTTCAACCATTATCACATTGTCTTAATGTTGCTTCTCTTTCTCTTTTCTACAAATAATACGATGGGCACTGCTCTAAAGAGCTAGCCTCTCTTGTGCCATCTACTAAAATTCTTTCTCGTGTTACTTTTAATTCAATTAAGTCTTATCTTTTTTCTGTGACTGTTGCTAAGTGCTCAAAAAACTCATTTTTCTCTAGTTTTTTTCCTCGAACATAAGTTTTTTGGAGTTCGCTTCCTTCATCTTGCTTTCCTGATTCATATAATTTCTAATCTTTTAAGTCGTTTGTCAATCGTTATCTTGCTCTACAATATTCATCTTTTCTCCTCCAGTAACTTCCAACACTAATTAGTGGTTGCTTGCAGCCTTGCTAAAAGCAAAGATGTTTAGAAAAAAAAAATTTGTTTATACTCACAATATCAAAAAAGTTAAGTACAAAAAATAAATAAAAGTCAAAAAAATGTCATGGCAACCCATGACTACACCTACCTGTGCAATCATAACCAATCCTAGAGACCAAGTATAGTCAGATTAAATTTTCCTGGAGCCCAAAAATAAAATTATTGGCCTCAAAAACCAATATAAACATGTATTTTATGTCTTTATTTATTCCCTATATAGTTTTTCCGTTATTAGACAAGTCCACTGTGCATTGTGAAGAGATTTTTCAGATGCAAAATAAATGGGAAGCGACTAAAAGAAAAAAAAGTGTATTAGAAAATGATAGCAAAGAAGAAGAGTATAAAGTATTTTTGATATCAAGTTTTATTTGAGGGAATAATATATTTGAGGTGTGGGAATAATATATTTGAGGTGTGGGAATAATATTATTTAAGGTTTGGGTATAATATATTTGAGGTGTGGGAATAATATATTTGAGGTGTGGGTATAATATACTTGAGGTGTGGGAATAATATATTTGAGGTGTGGGAGAATCATAAAAAAAAATCCTGTAAATCTTAACATCGTCTTTTTTGAAGAATATGGATAAAATATAAATACAAAAGTAAATTTTAAAACTGTATATGTTACTATTAGTAATTGCTAGTCTCTTTATTGTTATAACTTGGTTGTGTTGAATTTTTCAACTAAATTAAATAAATGTAGACGCTGTGTGTATCAACGTGTACTAAAGAACTTATCCATTAATTGCATAAAGTTTTCAAAGTACATATATAAAATTGAAACTATAAAACAAATAAAGCTTGCTATAAACGTAGTTGTTTACTCTTGCATTAATCTGTTTGTTTTTACATTTAATATTAAAGCTTTTTAAATTAAGAAACCAATGAAATTCCAAGAGTTAAAACTTTATGTTACCATGAATCAATGAAAGTTTCATAAATCAAGCTATGTTTATTTAGCAGTTTATTTAATAAATGACTTTGTAGAACAACTATCAACTATTTCAGTTTTGAAACATTTTAACTGTAAGTTTCTTGTATTTTTTTAAGAACTGTTACTCTTAAAAATAATTAAAAAGATTTTAATAATGAATAAAAAAGAGTAAAAAAATGAATAAATATATTTGTTCGACAAAATTAATAGATTTTGACCACGAAAAAAAACTGGGAACTAATAAATTTTCACTTGAAAATAAACCATAGAAATTTAAATGCAATAATAATAACGTATGCCAAACAAAAAGTGACACAAGCATGAAAACTAATGAGGGCGCACAAGTTAACACATCAGTTTATTAACTTTTCTTTTTTTTTTTATCATTTGCAATTCTTTATTTGCCGGTATTCCTTTTTTTTTTTTCTTGAAAAACCAGTTTTATCAACAAACAAAACAAAAAATTAGTTAAAGATAATAATCATGTTTTGGCAAAATAAAATTGTTTCTAGCAAATTACATCTATGTGAAAGGTTGTGCCAGATAAACTATCTGTAGACTGGGCAGCTTTTTTCAGCAAAGTCTTTACTTTGTAATTAAACGCATGTTTTAACACTTGATTCTCAAGACCATGGTTGCGAATATCAGGAAAACCTCTTAAAAAAAAAAAATGAAATCAAAACATTTAACACTCTAAAGAAGTTAGCTGAAATTATAAACGTGTTTAAAGTAAAGAATCGGCTGAAAAAAGCTGCAAAGAATTTCAATTAAAATGAAAACACGAAGAAACATTTTTATATACTTCAAAGAACAAAAAGACTAAACCATACAGCAACTTCGGGCTTGTCCAAAATAAACGCAGCTTTAAAAAGTTATCAAGAATCCGATTTTATTATTTATTAAAAGAGCTGCATTTAAATAAGAAAGTTACTCCTAGCTGACCCATACTATTCAAATGACCGAACTGTTTCAAGTATTGAAACAGTTCGGTTATTTGAATAGTATATATATATATATATATATATATATATATATATATATATATATATATATATATATATATATATATATATATATATATATATATATATATATATATATATATATATATATATATATATATATATATATATATATTTATATATATATATATATATATATATATATATATATATATATATATATATATATACATATAGGAAAGTATATATACAATAAGGAAACTTTGGACTATTTTGTTGTATTACTGCAATAACATGCTTGCAGCAACTTATAAGATAAGTTTATATTGTTATTTTGCATTTTAAATCGCATCAAATTAAACTCAAAAAATCGTATAACCTATAGCACCATTGTTTACCAAGCGCAACCAATAGTGTGAAATAGTGTGAACGCAAAATTAGATCACTGAATAAAAAATTACGCAAAAAAACTTTAAATCAGTGTTGCAAATGCATTTTTTTAGGAATAACTTTCAAAATGTAGAAAATAATGCGTTTTACTAAGAAAATATAAAATATAGCCATAATTCATTTTTTTTCAAATGCGAGTGTTCCAATTAAGACGCTGTTTCAATTTTTCAAATATATATATATATATATATATATATATATATATATATATATATATATATATATATATATATATATATATATATATATATATATATATATATATATATATATATATATATATATATATATATATATATATATATATATATATATATATATACAGGGGCGGATGCAGGATTTTTTGAAGTTTGAGATAACTAACTTCCAGACATGGAGCGAACTCAAAACTTTTATATGTTTATAGTTATATCAAATAAGGATACTTTGCATAAAATTGAGATGATAGGAGCCTGGGAACAAAAAAGCCCCAAAATTTTTGCTACACCTGCCCCAAACGTGAGAGCAACAAGTTGATAAAATAATTTTTTTACTATTCTTAACTAAATCTATATTCATCGAGAAATTTTAAAAATCATACAATAATCTCTTAACGTTCAAAAGTTATAGCCACATAAAGTTTGAATACCCCTCATTTTGAGGGGGTTACAAATTTTATAAGACCATTATTATTGAACGCTAAAAGATTGTTTTACAAAATTAAAAATTTCTCGATGAATATAGATTTAGTTTAGAAAAGTAAAAAACTTATTTTATCAACTTGTTGCTCTCACGTTTGGGGCAGGTGTAGCAAAAATTTTGGGGCTTTTTTGTTCCCAGGCTCCTATCATCTTAATTTTTTGCAAAGTATCCATATTTGATATAACTATATACATATAAAAGTTTCGAGTTCGCTTCATGTCTGGAAGTTAGTTATTTCAAACTTCAAAAAATCCTGTATCCGCCCCTGATATATATATATATATATATATATATATATATATATATATATATATATATATATATATATATATATATATATATATATATATATATATATGTATATATATATATATATATATATATATATATATATACATATATATATATATATATATATATATATATATATATATATATATATATATATATATATATACATATATATACATATATATATATATATATATATATATATATATATATATATATATATATATATATATATATATATATATATATATGTATATATATATATATATATATATATATATATATATATATATATATATATATATATATATATATATGTATATATATATATACATATATATATATATAAACACATATATATATATGTATATATATATATATATATATATATATATATCAAATATCTAAATAACATGAATCGAGCAAAACGTGTAACCTCGTTTGTTTGAAATCCAGTAAATAAATTGACTATACAAATGTAAGAGATTTCAATTAATTTATAGAGAAATAAAACAAAACTATTGAAATCATGAAGCAATGATATTAATAATCAAATAGAAAAAGGGGGTGAGAGCATTTTAGATGAATTAGAAAATTATGTATATGTTAGATATATGAATCCACACAGCAAATTAATGTTAAAATAGGAAATTATCCCATATTTTCAAATAAACACAAACCCTTAGCAGAGCAAAAAGACAAAGTACCGCTATATGTGGCAAAAGTTTTTATTATTAAAACTATAACTTAATAATATATATTTTAAAAAAATGATTTCAAGCTCATATTTATTGCTGAAACCTTAAAATATATATACATATATATATATATATATATATATATATAATATAAATTTTGTATATATAATTAATTAATTTTTTAAAGCAGTTTTTCTGTAAGAACAAATTGTTTGAACAACTGGAACAGTTGTTCAAACAATTGGGCCAAACTTACAAAACCTTTTTGTTTTGCTTCACGACATCTTCATTTGTCTTCATTCTTACTTTTTCACGGGAATGGTGTTCCCTTTATATTAGCGAGTTCTTAATTTTTTAGCTTCTAGAGCTAGAAAAATAATTAGGAAAAAAATTAATTAAATTAATTAAATAAATAATTAGAAAAAAAGTTAACTCTAAATAGGGTTCAGACTGTTGTAGTTGTAATTGCAAAAATTAAATACATTAACACATTACAATACATTAATATTTATATTTATATGGTCATATTTATATAAAAAAAAATTATTTTTAATTTTTTCTTGATAAGAAGTATTCGTGCCGATTAAATTTAGGACAATTTCCAAGCATTGGCGCAAATATATTCTGATGTCAAATTTATTTAATTGTTCAACGATGTTTTCTTTATGTGTTCCTGTACCAAAAATTAACACTGTGCTTATTAATTTAAAAAATATGTTGCGCTTATCTTACACTGATAACGGTAGATAAATTAACACTTTGGCAAGTTACTGGAGCCTTGGATCAGACAAATCCAAATCCAAAATGGTTTCCTTCAAAAATTAGTTAAAAGACTTTTAATGCTTTGTTGTAAACTAAACTTGAGTAAAACGTATCAATGTGATTCAAAAATATATATATACACATTTTTTCTGTGGTAATTTTATGTGCTCCAAGAAGACCAAATGGTCGCATCACAGAGTACCGCAGAAAAACATTTAACTTGAAAGTTTTCGCCTCCTTTATGTCGAAAAAGCCTAGAGTAGGAATTGAACCACAGATCAGTGAAGGATCCAGCATTTTTTGATTTTTGAAATAGTTAACAGACATGCGCAAACTCCAAACATTTGTACGTTTACACATATGTCAAATAATGATGCTTTTCAAAATATTGCAATGATTGGAGGCTGGAAACTAAAAAAATATTATCCCCTGCCTCAAACGTGAGAGCCACAAGAAGGTAAAACAATTTTTTTGAAATTCTTCACTATGTTTATATTCATTGATAAATTTTAAGTTTCATAGTAATATCTCTCAGAGTTCATAAATTATTACCTTGTAAAGATTAAACCCCCCTCAATTTGAGGCGGTTACAAATTTTATATAGTCAATTTTTGATCGCTCAAATATTGCAAAACAATACTTTAAGTTTATCCATAAATAAAAGTTTAGTTAAGAATAGCAAAATAATTATTTCATCAACTTGTTGCTTTCACGTTTGGGGCAGGGGGACAAAATTTTTGTTTTTTTTTTGTTCCCAGCCACCAATTATTGCTACTTTTTAAAAAGCTTCATTATTTGACATAAGTATAAACATACAAATGTTTGGACTTTGATTCATTTTAGCTCAAGCACCAAAAAATGCTGAATCCGTCACTGCAACAGATCTCTTGTTTCATCTTTTAAACGCTGCAAATGTACAATAGATATTTATATAAATTTAAATTTTCAGCTTAATACAAATATCTTAAAAAATTATTTAAAACAATAAATTTTAAATGTACTTTTAAGATTCACAGTTTGCAGTCAGATATTGGATCAAAATTGGATTGATAAGTACCATTCAATAACATGAAAGCGAGAAAGCAGTTGCCGTAGCTAGCTCCTTGAATCCACTTTTCTTTTTTTAATGGTTTTTTTACAAGAACTCTTTATTTGAAGTAGTTTCTGGAGCTTCTTCAAGCTCATCACACGCTCTACATTGTCTTGAATATATTTTACTGTAAGCACATCAAAATTGAATTTTTTATTTCAAATATTTTTTCTTAAAACAAGAAATACGTTTCTTGTCTTAAGAAATAAATATCCTACTCTGCAATTTATTTTTGAAAACAAGAAATATGTTTCTTATTTTGAGAAATAAATTTCTAAAACTATGCTTAACAGATTTATGATTTTGCTGTGAGTTCTGATTAGTTGTTAGCAACTTTGAAATATTTTAAAAATTTTTGAATTCATTGTACCCAAAAATTCTGAGGGAGTCTCATCCGTAGGCATTTTTTCAAATTATGAGTTGGAATATCAAAAATTAACCAGTAGTCTGGTTAAATATACAACTCAAGACCTAGTGGTTTTCAGAAACTTTCAGAAGGGTTTCACCTTTGATTCTGTCAATTTTTACATCTTTTCGGACCTCCCTTTATTTTAAATACAGAATCTTTTACTATTTTTATATTGTGATCTTGGTCAAAAAATGCTAACGCCAGCACCAAACACCGCTAAGGGTTATCATGATTTGAATTTCACGTCTGCAACAGGCTCAATATAACATCTGCCAATAGTTTTGTTGATCTGAAATGCAGATGAAATAAGGTTTAAAACGACATTGCTAAATACTTATTACATTTATTTTTGACAAGATAAAATTAAAAAATTCTATGGATTTCATTTTTATTATATTTCTACTGATTTTAAGAAAAGTCTGTTATTAGAAAAAAATTGGTTTAGAGCTATTTTCTTTGTATTTTACATCTGATTTTAAATCATTATATACGTTATATTAACGTATATAATACATAATAGAGCTATAAGAGCAGAAACTAGGGAACTCCACTTTTTATTTGTTTATTAGAGTAACTACCATTTATCATTACTCTTTGTCTTTGTTTTGTTAGAAAGTTTCTTATCCTATAGAAAATTGGATTATTAATTTCATAGGCTTTTAGTTTTAAAAGAAGATGCTTATGTGAGACTTTGTCGAATGCTTTTTCAAAGCTAAGATAAACATTATCGACCTTTATCTAAACTAAGTTTCCATGCATTGATAAGATATTTGATAAGTAAGAAGATTTGTTTCACAGAAGCCGTGTTGACTAGGAGTTAGCAAATTATTTTTTAACTGATGAGTAAAAATATGTTAAAATATCACATAAAATCGAAATTGCTTATTCCGCGTTTTGTAAAAAAATTCCGCGTTTTCTTCAAGTGTTTATTTGTAGTTAACTTATCAATTGATTCAATTATTAAGGTAAAGTATAAAAGGTGGGGATGATTTATTCCAATTATAGCAAGGTAGATTTTTGGTGATATTATGTTTTCTATGGATTTATTATTAGATCGAAAGTAGTTTGGCTTTGGTACTTAATGAAGTCGGTTGGTTTAGATATATCTTGCGTTTTAAAACAATTGCGGATTGAATCAATGAAATTTAAGGATTTTGATGAGCGAGATGTAGGGTTTTCTTTTTTTTATACCAAGTATCTCTGGGTAGTTAAAATCTCCAACAATAACGATGTTTGTGTGTTTTTCAGAAAGATCAGTTATGTGTTGATTTATATAATTATCATTTTCCTCATTGCTATTTGGAATGATTTAAAAATTTAAAAATTACTTGTACTAAAAGTTATTTATAAAATAATCAGAGATAAAAAAAATTAAATAATAAATTTCAGTTTCTTTTAATAGAAAAATAATTTATAAAAGTGATTAAAACATTGAAATAAAAATGTGAAAGCAGAAGTAAGAAATTAAAAAAAGAAAATTGCATTTCTAAAATTTGAACTTGAAGTGTAAAGTTCTAACTTGTTTAAAAAATTATTTGAACACAAATCTGCTTTAGTAGAAGCTGGCATAAGTGCGCTACACAGTTTTACAAATAGATATAAACAAACTTGTGTATATATCATTTGTGAATTATTTTTTTTTTTGCGATTTAAGACACTGCTCCCCATGTGATGTTTTGTATAATTTGTTGAACTCCACACTGTGACGAGACATGTTTTTTTTATTTGATGAAAAAATACGGTAGTTTTCATTTTATTATAATTAAATTGTTTTGCCAAATTAATTTACAATAAAACCAAATATTTTCAGATAACTCACTAATCATGATTCACTTTTTCAATGTTTACATAGTTTACCACTAATGTAATAGCGTGCATAGTTTTGCAATAAACTCATGCAATGCATTTGTTTAAATTGTGTTGCATGCTTAAGTTAGCAATAAATGAATACATACAACTTACTCTAAATTTGTTTTTTCATTAATTTATTGAGTACATATTTTACATAAGTTGTTTTGAAATAAATACGTTTGTAAGTTAATTTAATTGGTTTCATTTACATTGTAGGCAACCTAAAAATTTGAAACTAAAATTCATTATTTATCTTATAGGCATTGATAAACGCCATGGAAATTATAACACCACAAGAGATGGGTAAAAAGAAAATTAATGAAACTATAGAACTTTTTGAAAGTACATATGAAATTGTGCAACCTCAACCAAATGAAGAGAAATTACTAGCTTACATTTTAGGGGATAATTTTAAAGAACTTCAAACAACAGCGGCTAACGCAGTAGGAAAACAATTAGAAAACTTTGTAAAAGGGTCCTTGAACATGACCATATTACCAGTAAACAATGTTAAAGCAATTAATGATTGGTTAGGAGCAGCAATCTTAACAACGACTGCTATTTACGAGTTAGGATTGGGTATTCATAACTACTTGAAAATAGAAGAAAAGAAAAGAATACGGGAAGAGAGGTTTAAAAACCAAGCAAACAAGTTGAGAAAAGAGCTAATTGAAATGATGATAGACGAAAATTTGGATGAAGTAAAAGAAGACAAACAAAACCTAATTGAAATGACTAAATACAGCTCAAGTAAAGTAGACAACATAAATGAAAATAGGAAGGAATTAGAGATACAAAACGAAAAGCAAACAAGAAAAGAAATGAATTTTCGAAGAGCAACTCAAGTATATCTTGCGCGTTACTATGCAACCTACTTTATAGATGAAATCTCTTATGGTAACAAAACAATGGAAAATAAAAAAGACGGAAAAACAACTGATACAAACATACGTTTGTATACTTCAATCGAAAACTATAAAGAGTACTTTACTTCTCAGGGAAAACTATCTGAAAAAATTGATAAACATAGATCAAAACTAGTTGAGTTGAAAATCGATAACATTATCCCAGATCCTAAATACTCGTGCTTTGGATCTCGTGATTACTCTGATTATGTGGAATATATTGTTAATAAAAATTATTTGGACTTTGTTAAGCAAGAAAATCAAGAAGAGTTTGCGTTAAAGTATAAATTATATAGAGCATATATGAAACAAGGAGAGTTCGATAAACAAAGTTGTTTTGGCGATCGAAATGAAGTAAAAAGAGCTCTATTGTGTACCCTTTTTGTAGGATTTGGCATAATTCCAGGAATATTATATAGTGTCAGCAGAATAACAAGCGAAATTAAATGGAAAAAGAATAAGCCAAGGTTAAGAGAAATTATGAGAACGTATTTGAAAGTTGAAACAAGAATAAATGATATAATTGGGAAAAAGTATGCAATCGAAAAATTAAAATACTACAATGATTTAACAAAATCAAAATATGGAATTTATTTACTAGAAAAAAATCTGGAAGAATTAAGCTATGAGTTTAAAAATAAAGAGTGTGAAAAGAGTTTTGACATTGCTTTTGATCTATTTCAAAAAATGAGTTATACAGGTATTGCTGATCGATTTAATTACGTGCATTTTAATATTGAATATAAAAAGTAATTACCATCTATGGTAATAAACCACATTTGAAAATCCATTTTTTTTTTATCTTACAATAATTAATATACAGTTTATTCCCGGTAAGTTGAACACCGGGAATAAACTCAAAATTTTGTTATCTCAAACTACTTTCTTTAGTCCTTTGAAAGCAATAACAATTGCTTTGCTTAAGAAAACCATTCGTTTAGTCGAACCGTTTTCCTTGGTGCCAAGGAGGTTCGGGTTAACGGGAGTTTACTGTCTCTACTTTTCCTAATGATAAACACTCGGTATGATCTGATAAACATCCGGTATAGCATCTGTTTGTAATTAATATGCTGATTTAACAATACATTTATACATGGCGGGGGAAAAATTGAACTAAAAAGTGTTCTCGTCAAGCCTGATCAGTATTACTGCGTTTTTCATACACAACTTAAAAAACCATCAAAGTAACAAGTAGGTTAGAGCAGTGTTAGCTGAGCATTTTTTTTTTTTTAGTTGATTAAGATGCCCCAAGAAGTCCTTACGGTCTTATCATAGAGCACCGCGAAAGAGTATTTAGTAGAAAGTTCACGCCTCCTTCCCAAACAATGTCGCAAAACTCGCCCAGAGGTGGGGTTTTTTGCATTTGGGAAGAGCATTGAGGCAAGTTGTGAAATTAAAATATATTGAAAACTACACATAGCAGAAGTGGGGTTTTTTGCACCGCGGAAGAGCATTGGGGCAAGTTGTCAAATTAAAATATATCGAAAACCACACGTAGCATTAGAAAATATTTTATGGATAAAGGTTAGGGAATCAGAATGGTAACACAATGCGCAACAAATGATTGTTAGACGGCAATCATGTAAGATGCACTTTTTCTACTTTGAGACCGAAAAAGTAATAAAAAAAGTAAAATAATAAAGTAAAAAATTCTTCTCTTGAATGCTTATTTTTTTTTTTTTCAGGCATCGGTTAAGCGTTATTATTTTACAAAGTTACCGGACTTTTGACTATGATAATCCGTTTTTTTCCTACTATTCTTTTTAAAATTTTACTAAAACCTTGTCTTGTAGGGGTAAAGTGTCACCTTGTCTTGTAGGGGTAAATTGAGCAGCTTTGGAAAGTGAAATAGCATTGATAAAGTAAGAATTTTTGGAGTTTATTATATTTCTTAAAATATATTAAATGTTTTTAAATTAACGGCAGGCTTACTTTTAACGATAGTTTTAAATTAACGCTTACTTTTAACGGCACACTTTTTAATGAACGGCAAGCTTACTTTTATCAATATAATTTTAATAATAATTAATCCAATTTTCATATTCATTATCATATTCATTTATTCTGCTTAACTTTACACGTTAGGGATGGTTATGCAGGTTAGAAAGCTCAGGAAATATCTTCTCAAACATATCAAAAATATACTTTTTTCTTAAGCATATTTTGAGAAAGGTTTGATCTTTCTTTAGCTAGTTTTTGAGACCTGTTAGTTGTAAAAATTGTCAACAAGGAACAATTTGCTGCTTGTAGGAATATCTGAAATTTGAAAGTTGGAATCAAAATGAAGAAAAGTTTCTAAGTATTTTTGAAAACAAATTAAATCTAAGTGGCGTAGTTATTAAAGGGGTACATAAGTTCTTTTTTTTTTTTTTTTTTTTTTTTTTTTGTGGCAAAATAAATGATATGACAAAAAAATATGTCCCTAAAAGAAGAAGACAGTAAAATCTTGTCAACAAGCACCGTTTTTGTATATACAATATAAAATATAAACTTTTCTTATAAAATGATTTTTATAAAATAAAGAATTAAACAGACTGGGGCTCAAAGAGTATTTAAGATGATAATACGTCATCGCAATTTTTTCATAGAGCCCCTATATATACTTTTATTTGAATATAGATTTTATTTTAAAAACCCTAATGGGCATAAAACTGTTGCGCTGATCAGTAAATCAAATAAAGATAAAAAGCTGAAAAAATAGAATCAAATAACTTCAGAGTTATTCAAGCACAAATAAATCTCAAACTTTAAAAATTTCTTTTTTGGTTTGAAATTTAAATGAACTTAATAACTTTGCCATAAACTGGACAAAGCTGGACAAAACTTAAGCCTCAATTGATTGCAATGAAAGTACTGAATTATAAAGGCAACATTAGCATATTAAAAAATTCAAAAAAATTAAAGGAAACAGGAATAGTTATAAAAAAGACGATTCTTTGGATACCCTAACCGTACGGAAAATTTTCATTAAAGAAATCCGAACTTGCATGACTAACGATAAATATTCTGTCGTTATTTATGATAAATTAATAATAATAACTTTTTATTGTCGAAATTTAATAAAATAACAATCAAAATAATTTAAATGTTTATAATGTTAAACGAGAGTGTGGAATCAGCACGCTCTATATCAGCAGGTGACTTTATATTTGCTTTCAATATGTTCGTCTAATCGTTTTTTGAATGTTTTCGCTAATGTAGATAGCACGATAGACGGAGGAAGACAATTCCATACAGTGGCTATTCTATTAGGAATGAAATTCTTTCTTAATTGATAACATTTTTTTATTAATTCTTTTTTGAATTGAATATTATTTCTTCTGTATGCAGATTGCTCCATTAACTCATCAGGTTTTATTACTATTTTTTACGTAGATATACACCACTTAACTTGTATGAAACCGTGGACGATTTTGAAGCACTCAATTAAATCTCTTTTAAACCTACGAGTTTCTGGCATTGTAATATTAAACCTTTTTAACAGTGATTCATAACTTAGATATAAGAGGCTTCTTGTTCGAGATATTTTTCTTTTACCTTTTCAAGAGCTGCTGTATCGTATTTCCTTGATGAGCCTTTAATTCGAGTTCTTATGTTATGTTCGTAGTCAAAGAAAGAATAATTTTTTTTTGATTGTACTTACTAAAATGCATTATTTTACATTTACTCATATTGAACTTCATCTTCCATACGTGACACTATTTAGCTATTTTATCTATACCATTTTGTAATTCGTTTCTTGGTATTTCGAATTCGTCCAGTTCAACAAGAGTTTTACTATCGTCGGCGTATATTTTTATTACAATGAAAAGTTGACAAGCAAGGTCATTTATGAATATTGTGAATAAAAGCCAAGTACTAGTTCTGTATTGCACCACTTCTGATTGGACTTTAGGCAGGCTGGTTTTTGCCAAGTACAACTCGTTGTTGTCTATTAAGATTTTATCTATGCAGTAAATTTATTAATAAAGCCATACAATTTATTTTTATGGATAATGTATTTTATGGATAATGTATTTATGCAATACAGTGACAAATGCTTTCGCGAAATCAGTAAATAGGACGTCGACTAAATTAAATAGGACGTCGACATTAGTAAATAGGACGTCAACATCAGTAAATAGGACGTCGACTGGATGTTTGTTATTTAAAGCTGTACTAAAAAAGTCTTGACAGCAAATTTGTGAAGTTGCTCTTTTTTGGTACAAAACCATGTTGTTGCAACGTGATATAATTACTTATTATTACGCTGCAAATTATACTTTCCATTAATTTACTTATGACTGATGTTAGCGAAATTAACCTGTAACTACCGCTTTTGTGTAGAGGCGTAACGTTGACTACCGCTTTTGTGTAGTGGCATAACGTTTGCCTGGCTATATTCCAATAGTAATGAACTTGAATTAAAACTTTTCATGAAAATTATTTTTAGTGGAATACAAAATGACGATGCACAGATTTTTAGAACGTATGGACTTACGCCATCAATTTTGATTGATTTGTGAATATTTAACTGTTCTATTTTCTGTAATACTGTGGTTTTACAAAAAAGAAGATTTGCGTTATCGTTTTCTTGGCTCAAGGAACGGTTCTCAAGTTCAGAATCATCTTCTTAGATATTATAAGAAGTTTGTAACATGCATGATGTTTGTAGGGTCCAATTAACCTATTCAGGGGTCCTAAGCACTTAACCAAATATGGTGTCCGAACAGAGCCAACCAATAATAGGTAGAGACAAGTTGCTGTGCAACATTATTATTTATTACAATATTGTATAAACATACTATAATCTATAATCTACACATCACATTGTCACACATCATGTAACTATGATGATGTAAGTTGTAAATAACATGGATGAGTGTGATGTAAACAGTTACGAAACTACTACACTACTAGTAACTTATATAAATTTAATAAATTAGACATTTTGTTTCCTAGATTTTGAAAGTGCAAAACCGTTTATTACATTGTCAAAGTCAACTGAAGTAAGCATATCTGCCTCGATACAAAGTAGAGACAGAGAGTCCAATCTCTTCTGCTTCATTGTTGTTCTACATTGGTTTTTGAGTCTCTTAAGCTGTGAAAAGGAATGCTCAGCAAAAACATTTGTTAGCATGAAGGTAAGAAAAATGCAAAGGGTAATATTCAGGTATGGAAAAACACTACGAAGTTTATCTTGAACAATAACATCATACAGTTCAGCATGAGATCACTTTTGTTCCCCTGAAACTTAGAGTTGAGGTACTTAAAAAACTGCTGTAGTTCTCCAACGATGTCCATGGTGAGATTTTCCTGATAAAAATTGACTAAGATATGATAGCCTTTGAAATAATCTTCTTTGCTTTACTGTAGGTTATTGATGAATGAAATCTGTACTGACACATCTTTGTAAACTTTACTTCTTCTCTCCATTTCAGTCGTCAGTTTTTCAATTATGCTGTAGAATGTAAACACTCTAAATGTATCCCTGGCATTTATGTCTTCCGAAGCATCAACTGCTAAATCACCATCAGCTTGCTTTCTTCTTCTCTTGATAATCATGTCGGTCAGATAAATTGACCGACATAAGGGACCGCTTTGATAAATATGAGAAGACTAATAAATATGAAGGACCATTATAAAAGATACTTAAAAAAAATCAAGTGAAAAATCAAATGAAAATAAAAAATTAAGTGGATTCATTGGATCCACTTAATTTATTATTTTCATTATTTCTCTATAAAATAAGATTTCTCCTATTTTCTTGCTCTACTGGAGATAAATTTGCGCTAATATATACTTGTCTATAGTTTTAAATACGCAGGCTATCATGCAGTAAGAAGGAATAATGGCAAGGAAGATAATAGTGATTGTGATGTATTTTTATATGAAAATATATATATGTTTATTTTTTTATTTATTTGTTTTTTACCTGTTTAGCATAATAGAAATACTATTTTTATAAAGCATGTTTACATATAGATAACATAAAATTATAAAAATAGAAAAGTATATACTGGACTTATAACAAAATTAAAGCAAATAGGAGCTCAAAGAAGATAAGGATAACATTGCGTTATCACAATAATTTCATAAAATCTCTTTATACTGGTTTAAATAATATATATATATATATATATATATATATATATATATATATATATATATATATATATATATATATATATATATATATATATATATATATATTATTTAAACCAGTATAACTTTTTAACCCGACTAACTTTTTAGCTAAATAAAATTACCCGACTAACTTTTTAGCTAACTAAAATTACCCGACTAACTTTTTAGTTGACTAAAATTACCCGAATAAATTTTTAGTCTAACTAAAATTAGCTGACTAACTTTTTAGTTAACTAAAATTAACCGTCTAAGTTTTTAGTTTACTAAATATACCCGACTTTGTTTTTAGTCCAACTAAAGAAATTTATAAATATATAATATAAATAATTTAGATTCATGATATTATTTCTATTAGAATTTTTGAATACTTTAGGCATCTTCATCGACCTACCGAAAGCCTTTGATACAATAGATCATAAAATTCTTTTTAAAAAACTCAAAAATTACGGAATAACTGGAAATGTTTTAAAGTGGATAAAAAGTTATTTAAGTAATCGCAAACAATTTGTAACCATTCACGCTTTTTCTCCAATAAGTTTGTTAGAAATTACTTGTGGTGTTCCTCAAGGATCTATTCTCGGACCACTTCTTTTTCTTATATAGGACCACTTTATATTCACTTTATATTCTTATATAGGACCACTTTATATATTATATTCTCGGACCACTTTTTTTCTTATATATATTCAATGATCTCTATAAAGTATCCAGATTAAAAACAATCGTGTTTGCAGACGATACAAACTTCTTATCTCATACTAACATCACTACTCTGTTTCAACTTATGAATGTAGAATTAAACAAGATTTCTTACTGGTTTAAATTAAATAAATTATCGCTTAATATTCAAAAAACAAACTGGACTCTCTTTCATCCGCCCTCTAAGAAAAAACTACTGCCTTATGAAATGCCGTCCCTTTTTATTGATAACATCGAAATAATTAGAGTAAACGTTACAAAATTCTTATGTGTTTATATTGATGATAATCTTTCGTGGAAAAATCATATTGAAAATTTATATAACAAAACTTCAAAAAGTTTAGGAATTTTATATAAAGCAAGAAACTTTTTAAATAAAAAAATTTCAACTCAATTATATTTCTCTTTTATTCATAGTCATATAAATTATGCAAACATTGCTTGGGCTTGCACCAATAAAAGCAAACTTGAACCTCTTTATCGTCATCAGAAGCATGCAGCACGTTTGATACATTTTAGTGAACGTCTTACTCATGCAAAGCCTCTATTAAAAAAAAATGAACGCCTTAAATGTCAATCAACTCAATGTTTATAATACTCTTTGTTTTATGTTCAAATGTAAAACTAATTCTTCACCAGTTTCTTTCCATGATTTGTAAATGTTAAAAGATAAAAATAAATACTTTTTACGCAATAACAATTTTATTAAGCAGCCATTTTTTCAAACTAACTTGAGCAAATTCTGCATTACTTCTCGCGGACCATTCTTATGGAACAAAATTGTCTTAAAAAACTTTTCTCAAGATTTTATCCAACAATGTAACTACAACTCTTTTAAACGAAAGTTAAAAGAATTAATTTTAACAATTGACGATCTACCAATTTACTTTTAATAATTTTTATTAGTTTTCCCATTTTACCTCCACTTATCAAAGAACTATTATTATTTTATAATTTATATATTTAC
This sequence comes from Hydra vulgaris, assembly GCF_022113875.1. Taxonomy (NCBI): domain Eukaryota; kingdom Metazoa; phylum Cnidaria; class Hydrozoa; order Anthoathecata; family Hydridae; genus Hydra; species Hydra vulgaris. Next base: position 45,119,247 of record NC_061165.1, read on the forward strand.
CAAGAATATGTATCAATATATACGACAATTTATATGTTTATTAACTTATATAGTATTTATATAACTGATCTTTGTATTTATAACGGGTTTTCTGAATATTTTTAATTTGTTTGTATCACGTTCATTTTAGCGGTTCTCGACGACAAGACCTTACAGTCTTCTACGAGTCCCCGCGTTCTTTTATTTCTTATTTACGATTTTTCTTTTTTGTTATTTTCTTGTAACTTCTATATTTTATTTTTTAATTTGTATATTTATAACGGAATGTTGTTTAAAATGTAATAAAGAACAAAAATAAAAACAAAATAAAAAAAAATAAAAAAAAAAATAAGATTACGAATACATAATCATTTTACCGCATAATACCGCAAAAATAAAAAAATATCAAAATAATTTTTTTTCAATTTTCAGGGCCAAAGGTTTAGTATCAGTGTATCAAGATACTTCAAGAAAATATTTCATAAAAAATCCAAAAAATAAACATGGTAAAACACAAATATCTTTAGAATTGAATAAGCTACCAAGACCAGCGCAAAGGGGTGTTGGGACCGGTTGGTTGGTTTTGTGTGTGACATCCCTTCAATGAACTTTTGGCTCATCTAGTAAGCCAATTTGACTCTTTTAGATAAGTAAGTCGGCAAATGTAGATTTCCAGAACAGTCATTTAGTAAATTTAAAAAAACAAGTATTTTTTTTTTTTTTTTCTAGTAGTAAAATTTAAAGTAAAATTTTAATGGCACTTAAGTAAAATTTTAATGGCACTCTCTACGTGCTACCTACTTGTGTGGCCCTGTAAGCTACAGTATATTACAATAATTCGGTTTTATTATGTGCCATTTTATTGGATCTAAATTATAAAAGTTTTGAATTCTTTGAAAAGTACGAGGAAAAGAAAAATTATAATGTGTTAGAGAATTTTTGTCGGAATTTCATTAGATTAGAAGTTTGTGATATAATTCCAAATAAAAAAGTGACAATCAAATCAAAAAAACTTAAGTTATCATTTCGTCACATTAGAAGTATAGGGTTCTATCTGCCTTTTTTTATGTTGTGAGAACTTAACTTTCAACATTTATTTAATATATGTTTTACACATTATAATTATAAATTATAAGTTGTTTATGTTATCTATATTTCATTATATAACATATTTTATATTAAACCACTTAAAAAATTATATATAATATATCATTTTTTAAGTGGTTTGTTTTTATTGTTAATTATTAATTAAAACTTTGGTTGTTAAATTTTTTCAACATAAAACAAGGCAGATAGAACCCTATAATTCTCATGCGGCGATTTGACGAAGATGATGATTCCGGAAACGATAGTGACAAAATAATAAGTTTAGATTTAAAAAAAGAAAATAGTGGTTAGCCAGCAAACATGTCAGCGTTGAATCAACGTTGAAAACCGGTCGCAATAGGTGTTGCGGAAACGTTGACAAAGTAATCGATTTTGCAAAGATATGTCACGTTGTTAAAGAGACGTTGATTAAACGTTGTAGCGTAACGTTGAAAAAACGTTACTAAAAAACGTTACAAAAATGTCTCAACTAAACGTTGAAAAAGCGTTACTTAAAAAGCGTTGCATAGGCGCTGCAACTTAACGTTGAAAAAACGTTACTTGAAAAGCGTTACTTTAACGTTGTTAAAGCAGTCGATTTTGCAAGGATTTGTAACGTTGGTAGTAAAACGTCGATTTAACGTGACTAAAAGACGTCGAGTAAAGCTTGAAATATAACGTTAAATCAACGCTCAAATGCGCTGGAAAAAATATAGCAAAATATTATTAAACGTGATTAAACTTAGTTATAATGTATATTGAATTTGCAAATAAAACAAAATTGTATGTTGAACTCTGCACTTGCAATATTTCGATTTTTAATACAAATAGTAATATACAATGAATATACACTCGAATAAGTCGATTTTTAATACAAATAGTAATATACAATGAAAAACATAAAAAATATACAATTTATTTATATAAAATTTACAATTATAGATAAAAATATAAAACTTTTTTAAGATTTATGTGTGTGAGTGAATTCACAGGATTTACGTGTGTGAGTAAAATTTATGTGTGTGAGTGGATTTACAGGATATCCTATCGATAAGCCAGG
>NC_061165.1:45126371-45151371 GCF_022113875.1 Hydra vulgaris
TTTTTGTCGCACTTTTGGTACCTAATTTTCACTTTGCTGAAGTGGTCGCGGGAGACAGAGGGGTTAAATAAACATTGTTTATATTTGATTTTAATTAAATAAAATTTTCAGTTTTTTTTGTTAGATTATATAAAATGGAAAGTAGAGATATTGATAAAAGTTTTTAATATTGTTTCCTATTTATTAAATTATTTATAAATTATTTGCCTTCAATGTAAAGTTGCTATAGAACATAAAGTAATTAGCATTCAAGAAGAAAACAATAATCAAAAAAAAGAAGTTTGCGAATTAAAAAAAACTATTGAATTTATAAGTGTAAAATACGATAGCATTAATATCGAGCTTGCAGAATAAAAAAAGAAAACAAATACAGTAGCTACATAACAGTGATATTGAAGATTAACTTACAGAGTTAAAAGATCGAAGCAGGCGAAGTATCTTTGGATCTTTTTCAACTCTCATGAATCTTAAATAGATTCATGGGAGTTGAAAAAGATCCAAATGAGAAATGGGAACAGGAACGGCATTTAGGGGGGGGGGGAGGCAGGAGGCGAGGTCGTGCGCCGCACGAGGGTGGCAAGTAAATAGGGGCAGAAAATTTTACTTAAAAAATTTAATTAACTAATGGTTTTCTGTAGTATTTTATAATATCATTTGTGCCTTATTTCCCCAAGGAGTCATTTCGAAAAGTTGCACAATTTTAAAATAAGTAAGTTTTGTTTTGTTTTATCTTCTTTAAGGATTTTATCAATGTTTTTTGAGAACTTTGTTCAATTTTTAGAAATAGAAATAATTTAATCTTACGAATAAAAAGTAATTTGTCTCATATCACATAATATTTCAAACTCGAGAAAAAAGTTGTTTGGGTATGAGTACAGAAAAATAAAATCCAAAAAAAGATCAAAAATTTGAAAAAATTAAAAAATTTTTGAGCATTGAAAAATATGTTGCTTATAAAAAACCTAACGAAGTTCATGAAGATTTCAACTCTGATGCTTCAACTATCTCTACGACTGTATGATGTCCAATAAAGTTGGAGAACCTTCCTTAACTTTATTGGACATAGTCGTAGAGATACTCAAATACTCAAAAATAATTGTATAACTTTATTGGATATCAAAGTATATAATGAACCAGTTATTTTAAAAGAACCAAATGATTTATCGGAAGATTTTATACAAGAAACATATAATTTATTGAATCGTGGAAAGTGGCCAATTGTTTGATCAGTAACATTGCAGACCATTTAATTAAACTTGGTCATTTTCAAATTACAAAAAAAATATACCCTGAAGATAGAAATGGTCGACATTTTTCTAGCACTTATTACAATAGAAAACTTGCAAATGCAGAAACCTTTTCCCGTAGATGATTGGTTTATTCAGATTCTAAAAATTCGGTATTTTGTTTTTTCTGTCTACTTTTTGATGATAATTCAAAGTCAAACATTTAGCACTTGCAATAAAAAGTGGCACTTCAGATCATTACTGCTGGAAAAATATTTAAATCGAGTTAATAGATTTAATGTCTCAAAATGTTAATAGTGAAATAATAAACCGAGTCTTGAAAGCCGTTTACTATTCAATCATTGCTGATTGTACACCTGATATTTCTAGAAAAGAACAACTTTCTCTTATAACTCGAATTGTTGACTTGTCATTAGACTTTAGAGTTGAAATTAAAGAGTACTTTTTAAGGTTTTTTGTTTCTGATTCTACAGGTTTAGGACTTACTGAAGTTTTAATTGAGTTGCTAACTAAACATGAACTTCTCTAACTGCAGAGATCAAGGGTATGATAATAGATCAAATATGAAAGGAAAAATAAATGGGGTACAAAAAATAATTTTAAATCTTAATCCTTTAGTATTATATGTTCCCTGCGGCAGTCATAGTTTAAATTTGGTAATAAGTGACTCTGCACGGTCTTCAGTAAAATTTATAACTTTATTCGGTATTCTCCAGAGATTGTTCACTCTATTTTCAGCTTCAGTGAGCCGATGAAAAACTTTAATTGATCACGTTAAAATTTTGCAATTAAAGAAACTCTGTGACACGCGATGGGAAGCAAAAATAAGTAGTGTTATAGCCGTTTGTTATCAAGTTGTTGATATACATGATGCTTGATTGCATTGTCATAAATTGAAGAATGTGATCCTGAAACTGAATATGAAGCGATAACCTTAGTAGAGCAGTTGAAAGATTTTAGCTTTCTTGTCTCTTTAATTGTTTGGTATTACGTACTTTTTTAAGCCAATATTGTTAGTAAAATTCTTCAAGAGAAAGACATGGGCATCACTTGATGTGCAAAATTAGTGAAAAGCTGTTGCTCATTTTAAGAAAATACAGAAAATGTGATTTTAATGATGCAATTATAAAAGCAAAGGGTTTGGCCGTAGAATTACAAATGGAGCCTGTTTTTAAACCACTTAAAAGAAAAAATTAAAAAAAGTTAAAATTACTTAAAAGAAAATTTTATAATTTTTTAACCAATTACTAAGATTACTTCTCTCGTTAAAAACTTCAAAAAAATTCAAAAACACAAATCTTTAATAATTTACTTGCTTTTACTTTACCTTTTTCTAGTTCTAAACTGTTCTAGCAAACAAATCTTTAATAATCTTCACAAATCTTTAATAATCTTCACAAATCTTTAATAATCTTCACAAATCTTTAATAATCTTCACAAATCTTTAATAATCTTCACAAATCTTTAATAATAATTTACTTGCTTTTACTTTACCTTTTTCTAGTTCTAAACTGTTCTAGCAAACTAGAATGTTAGTGACAACTGCAGGCTGATTATATTTTCTCTTTATTTGTTCTTCTGTTTACACTTTTTAATTTTTCCTGATTTAATAAAATATTATTAGCATAATAAAAACACTGTACAGTAAAAAATATCTAAAACAAATATCTAAACTAATCTTTTTTCTTTCTCTACCCTTTTTTTTTAATACAGATGGAGAATTATTCAAAAGTTTGGGGTTTTTTTGTTTAATGTCAATAGTTTGCAAAATAAAGTAGAAATTCTAAAATCATGTTTAGCTCTTCAAAATAAACTTACGATTCAAAATTGGACCTTAATGGTATTCTCCTTTGCGATGAACTGATGAGCATTAAACCTTTTCTTTCTGAAATGGTCAAAAATAAAAGTACTCCTATTATTGTTTTAAACATTATAAAACAGCATAAAATGCAAGATTTGTACCCAAACACACGGATTGCAATGCGAATTTTGCAAAAAATACCTGTCACTGTAACGAGTGGAGAAAAAAGCTTTTCCAAAATGAAACTTATAAAAGCCTATCTGCGGTTAACAATGTCGCAGGATAGACTTTCAAGTTTAGAAACTCTATCGATTGAAAACAATATTTTGAAAAACCCTATCAATTAAAAACGATATTGCTGAAAATCTTGATTTTGCTACGCTAATCAAAGATTTTGGTGATAAAAAAGTCCAAAAGATTAATTTAAAAAATTAAATGTATTTTGTCTAAAACATAAGCAAAAAACGTTTCTTTGTATTTAGCATTTCATTGCAAAGTATTATTTTTGAATTCGATTTGTTATTATTTTCCGTTTAATTTACCAGCAAGTTTATAAATTATCAGGGGTGGCTGAAAAAATTTCGAACGAGGGCGACAAGAAGGCTAAGGCCAAAACTGCATGGGAAGAAAGTGAAAAAAAAGTTCAGGTGTTTTAAAATCAAAACTTGGGTTTACTAATGATGTAGAAATTGAAAGAGCCCATGGAACGGAAAGGAAAGCTTCTGATGGAAAAAAAATAGAACAATTGTAGCGAAGTCTTTCAATTACAAAGATAAAATTGCAGTGTTGGGTTGATTTATTAAACTAAAAATATGGAACTAAAAGCTTTACGTTAACGAAGACTTTTACGACAAAACTATTGAAATATTAAAACGACTATTTAAAGAAGCATACGCTTTGAAATCAAAAGGTAAACTTGCAAAGGTAGTTTATAATAAACGTATTATTTGATTTTCTAAATTTTTTTTTTCTATCAAATAGTTATAAAAATTAAAATGGATTCTAATTACCCAAACAATTTCGAACCAATCTCATGTAATTTATTTCAAGCAAATGATTTAGTTATTGACATTGATTCAGATCCATACATAAATTACTCTATTGATTCAGAAGCATTGCAAATGCTCGTATTTTTATAACAAGGAAATAAAAGAATTTCTAGGACGGGATCATTTTAATACTGTTCATCTTAAAATAAGAAAAAAACTTTGACAACTTATGTTAGCATAATATGCTTAACTGAAACTTGGTGTGACTCTGATGACCCCAAATCTTACTTAAATCTCCACCTGGGAGGCTTTAAAATCATCCCGCTACCACGAAAATCAAAAAGACGAGGCGGTGGTGTTTTTTTTTTTATATAAATGAAAACTTGCAGTATATTATTAGGTCTGATATGAGTAACTCTAATGACAATAGCGAAGTCTAAACAATAGAGATTAAAACCAGTAACACCAAAAATATACTTTTGAGTTGCTGTTATTGTCCGCCATCTGGCATAATAGAAAATTTTAATACACTTTTATTTAATAATATTTTGAGAAAAGGTTTAAAGGAAAAAAAACTTGACTATTTATTTGGAGACATAAATCTAAATTGTTTTGAGTATCAAACTAGTAACAACAAAAAAACATTTTATTACGGTTTGTTTCAGAGCGGCGCAATTCCATTAATAAACAAACCAACAAGAGTAACAGAAACACCAACTTCCTACTTTATTTTATATCTTTAACAACTCACATAAAATAGGTATAATAAAAAATGATGTTTCTGATCATTTCCCTATCTTCTTTTCTCTAAATGTTGTTACCGGAATAATACAACAACAAAAACAAATTTTCATCAAACGCTTTTTCAATGAATCAAATATCAAATCATTTAACGATCAACTATCCCTTATACTTAACTGGAAAAATATCGACTCTACATTAGAAGCAAACGTAATTTAAAACACATTCTACGAAATATTTTATGATATCTATGACGCAAATTTTCCGAAAATCAAAATAATTAAATCAAATAAAAGCCTTAAATCACCGCGGATCAATAAAGACCTCAGAAAGTCCTCAAAAAAATAAGCAAAAACTTTATTTAAAATACTTAAAAACCAAAACAATTGAAACAAAACAATTTACAAAAATTATACTAAACAATTTGAAAATATGCACACAAAAAAATATAAAAATAAAATATAAAAATATATGCAAAAAAATACTATTTCAATTAGAGAAACATAAACTCAATTCAAAACGCACTTGGAAAATTTTAAGTGAAATCACAGGCATACAAAACTTAAAATCGTGTTCTTTACCTAAAGCTATTAAAATTAATGATAAAACTATAGATGATCCTAAAGAAATAGCAAATGAACTAAATAAATTCTTTGTTTCTGTTGGACCTAATCTATCAAAAAACTTTCCAAATATGATAAATCCAATCAATAATCATGAATTTCCTCTAACCTCTGGCCTAAGTGCCTATGAATTATCATTTTCAGAATTTGAAAATGCTTTCAAAATGCTTAAGCCCAATAAAGCAATTGGCCCAGATGATTTAAATGGAAACATTGTTATTAAGTCATACGATAACATAAAGAATACTCTATTTAAAGTTCTTAATTGTTCAATAAGTCAAGAAATTTTTCCGGTCTAAATGCATGTTGCTAAATTGACCCGTATATATAAAGGTAGTGAACTAACAAAGTGTTGTTTGGAATTATCGTCCAATTTCAGTTTTGTCAGTTTTTTCCGAAATTCTTGAAAAAAATTTTATTTGATCGAATTTTTAATCATCTTTCTGAAAATAATATACTTTATAACAATCAGTACGGTTTCAAAATAAATAACTTTACAGAACACGCAGTACTTCAACTCACAAGAATTATTACTGACTCCTTCGAAAAATCACAATTTACTTTAGGTATTTTTATAGACATATCTAAAGCCTTTGATACTATTGATCATGCATTCTCATAAATAAATTAGAACATTACGGTATTTCTGGTAAAATCTTAATGCTATTAAAAAGTTACTTAAATAATCGCAAACCATTCATGCATATTGATACACACTCAACAACTACTGTTTTAGATATATCCTGTGGAGTCCCCAGGGTTTTTCTAACTTATATTAATGAGCTCTATAAAACGTCTAATTTAATGACAATAATGTATGCTGACGATATTATTCTTTTCTTATCCCGAAATAACACCAATAACTTAATTACATGAGTGTAGAACTAAATAAAATATCTGACTGGTTTAAATCAAATAAGTTTTCACTTAATATTGAAAAAACTAAGTGGATTCTTTTTCATTCAGCTAATAATAAAAAGCATATACTACCAAGTGAAATGCCGCCGCTTTTCATTGATAAAACTAAAAGAGTACCTTATCCTAATTTTTAGGTATTATTGTGGATGAAAATCTTTAATGGAAAAACCACATTGGAAACCTAAATAATAAATTGCAAAAAGTATTGGGATTCTATAAAAAACAAGAAGCATTTTAAATAAATATACTTTAATTCAACTATATTACTTATTAACTCACTACCATATTAACTATGCTAATATTGCCTGGGGTAGTACCAACAAAATTAAGTTAAAGCCTTTACTTTGTCAACAGAAGTATGTAGCACGTCTAATTATTTTTAAAGATCGTTTTATTCATGCCAGGCCTTTATTATTTAACATGAAGCAAATATATTTAAAGTTCTTTGTTTTATGTTTAAATGTAAAGTTAAGGCATGTCCTGTTTCTTTTCATAATTTATATTCAATAAAAGAAAAAAATTAATTTATATTAAAAAATAATATACATATACAACAACCGCATTTTCAATCAAATATAAGCAAATCTTGCATTCAATACTTTGGAGCCTTTTTATGGAACAAAACAGTTTTAAAACATTTTGATATTTAACATAACATTTTTCTTTTAAAAGAAAACTAAAAGAAGTAATTTTTACAATTCATAACATATTTTTATATTTTTAAATTATTACCTATTCCACAAAATAATTAAAGAATTGTGATCTGAACGACAATATTTTTTTAGATTACATATTTTATATTACCATTACATATATACTGATAAAATTTGTAATTTTTCAAGGTTTTGTTTGCTTTTTTCCATTGTTTGTTTGTTTGTTTTTGCATAATATTAAATATTGAGAAGTATTATATATATATTCACATATATTATGAAATATTGTTAAAACTTGCTTAACAACAAGAGTATTATAATATATAAATACATTTAAAAATTGTTTTCATTTTTGTGAATTTATTTTTTTTAACTCGTGATATAGATTGTAAAGGGCTTCATGATAAGATGGTGTGATCTTCTGGAAGTCCTACCAGTAATATATTCAATGAAAATTTACCTTGTACATATTATTCTGGAAAAGAAAAAAATAAAATAAAAAATAAATAAATAAGAAATACCTCAATGCGCAAGTATATGTTCTTTTACTTCCGATAATAAGAATAAAGAAAGTAACACAGTTACTGTTTTTTTTTTTTAAAGTTTGGCTATATTTCCTGCAGGTACTGTAAAATTCAAAACATCTAAAACACCCAGTGTTCTTAGTTAAACAACAAAGATCAAGAAAATAGTAATGAATAGTTTTACTAAAAAAAAAAAAAAATTCTTGAAAATTGAGTTACTCTCTTCTTTCAAAGCACCACAAAAAATTGTTTTATTTATACAAAAAAAACGTTTAAATATTTAATTTTTTGCTTTAACAACATACTGGTGTAGAGCCGTGGATGATTAAAACCGCATATTTTGTGGGGTGGCATGTACGGGTTGAGGATGCAACTCCTCTTTGATAACAAAATTTGAATCTTGATATTTTATTTGAAAGTTGTTTTATATGATTTATAATTAGTTAACTATTATTATTGTTGAAATATAATAATATTTATTTTTCAAAGTTTTGCACAATAATAATAATAATGATTGTGTACATAAATTGACTAATATGGGCTTACTCGCAGTTTTACATACGTCGGCTGACTTAAAAAGGTATGAGGAAGTAGAGTGTACCCCAGTCAAGACGCGATATCAATGTGATATCAGAATGATATCAAAACCTTCTCAAGCTATGACATCAAATAATGATATCATTATGATATCATAGTGATATTATAACTTTGAAAAATAAATTTAATTTATAGCAGAATTTCATATTTCTTCAGGGATTATATGAAGGTTGATAAGTACCTTCATATAATCCCTGAAGGTACTTATCAAATTCTAGAGAAGGCAGTTTAATGTTGGAATTCAAAGCAACAGCGAACAATTTTCAAAAATACTCTTGAAGAAAACATTCCAAAGTGATCTATTTATTTCTCTCTTTTTATATCTTAAACTATTTTAATGTATTTTTACCTTGTAAACATATTTACAGAGGGTGTTTTATTAAAATGATAATAAATAAATAAATATATTAGATATAAAGCACAGTAAAAGTTAAGTTTTTCTCTTTTAATGTCCAAATAGTGAGTTTTGATTCATAAACTCATATTATGATATCATTATGATATCAAGAATTTGTCATGCTATGTGAAATACAAGTTGCTTAACATTCATACTACTTTGCCGGAAAACGTTTTACAAAAATTGATAATTACTTTCAAGATGGCTGGAAGATATGCGAAAAATTTTTAAAAAATGGTAAGAAACGTTTTACAAAAACTGATAATTACTTTCAAGATGGCTGAAAGATATGCGAAAAATTTTTTAAAAAAGGTAAGAAACGTTTTACAAAAATTGATAATTACTTTCAAGATGGCTGGAAGATATGCGAAAAATTTTTTAAAAATGGTTAGAAACGTTTTACAAAAATTGATAATTACTTTCAAGATGGCTGGAAGATATGCGAAAAATTTTTAAAAAATGGTAAGAAATTTCTTACCATTTTTCAAAAATTTTTAAAAAATGGTAAGAAATTTCTTACCATTTTTTAAAAATTTTTCGCATATCTTCCAGCCATCTTGAAAGTAATTATCAATTTTTGTAAAACGTTTCTTACCTTTTTTAAAAAATTTTTCGCATATCTTTCAGCCATCTTGAAAGTAATTATCAGTTTTTGTAAAACGTTTCTTACCATTTTTTAAAAAATTTTTCGCATATCTTCCAGCCATCTTGAAAGTAATTATCAATTTTTGTAAACGTTTCGAAACGTTTACAAAAATTGATAATTACTTTCAAGATGGCTGGAAGATATGCGAAAAATTTTTTAAAAATGGTAAGAACAAGTAAATGAAATTTTAAACTTGTTTTATTGTTAGCTGCAATTTTAAAAAAAATTAAAAACTAAATTGCATTTAAATTAGTAAAACTAAGAGTAAATATTTGTTTTTGATGACTTATTTTAAATACGAATTTGTTGCAGAATTTATTGATACGTAGTATCATTTATCAGAATTTATTGATACGTAGTATCATCATACGTAGTATCATCAGAATTTATTGTACGTAGAATTCCGCGTTTTACGGAACCGATATTTGTGCTAAAATTCTGTGCCACGCTTTTTTAAGTTTGTATTTCGCTAGTGATGAAAAAACATATTTTTTTGATTTATTTTATAGAATTATATATTAACATAGATATTTTTCAGAAACTAGAGAAATTAAACTTTATTAATCTGTATATTTGAATTACAATGAAGTGGATTTATTAATAACAAAGTTTTTGTTGTACTTCGTGTACTTTAGTAAATGTTGAATTCACTTTTTTTTTTGCACACTTTTTTAACTAAGTTAAGTTTACACATTTTCTTTGTATCTGCCAAATTTCATCGATTTATTTTTAGTACCAGATACCCTATTCTGTGTAGCACTTTTGGTACTAAATTTCATCTTTCCGTATTAAATATGGGAGAAAGAGGGGGGGTGATAAGAATTAAATTTGCATATAATATATCATATATAAATATGATAATACAATCAAATTTGAATAGAAAAATAAGCAAAAGAAAAAGTGATAAAATAAAGGAAGGTAATGGTAATTCAGTTAGTTTATTTTTTTCAAAAACTATTTATAGTTTATATTTTAGTTTAGTACTATTTAGTTTATATTTTAGTTTTTATGAAGTGATCTTTTATCAAGTGTCGTGATAAAATCTAATTATTGAATCGTCTTATAAGAAAATTAGGAAAGAAAGGATTAAATTTTACATACAGGGAATCAGGGTATCCCTGTACAGGGATAAAATTTAAAAAAGTAAAAAAATATATTTTCTTTTTTCTTGTTTCGATGGACAAATTATTGAAAGGATGAGTTAGTATTTTTATGTTTACTGAGCATAAGAATACTAACTCATCCTTTTAATAGTTTGTCCATCTAAATAACAAAAAAAAATTTTTACCTTTTAATTTTTATATTTTGCTTTTTTACTAAAGAGTTTAGTTTTTTTTTATAAGCCATTTCTTTATATTTTAATTAATATTAAAAAAATTTTCTTAATATATATAGAATATTATAAGAAATTTCTTAGTTTGTTGCTTAGTGTTGTTGGTTAGTATTAGTATTAGATTATGTTGTGACTAGTACTGCTACCAGTGAGTGTGGTTTTAAAGCACACTATGACAGCTGAGTCTCGTGATGGTTTGACTCCCATCAATCAAGTCTCGCTTTAAATGAGTTGACCGAGTAGCTTTAACAACATTTCTGGCAGTGCATTCCAATAATTTGCAGCTCAATTTCGTAAAATATTTTCTCTATAATTATGTACAGAAAATTCTTTAGAATACATTAGGTTATGGCCACAAGTACATTTTAAGGACTTATTTTCTTTAAATATAACTTTATCGTAACCTTTAAAAAATTTAAACAATTGAATTATGTCACCATGTTGTTTTCTTTTAACTATTGAGGGCATTCTAAGACAAGCTAGTCGATCTTCATAGCATAATTTATTGATTGAAGGTACCAATTTAGTGGCACGACGCTGTGTTTTTTCCAAAATCGCAATATCTTGTTTTTGATAAGCCCAAACTTGTACAGCAAACTCTAGAAGTGGTCGAACAAACGAAAGATTTTAGGAGTGGTCGAACAAACTAAAGAGATTTTAGGAGTGGTCGAACAAACGAAAGCAGTTCTGCATCAAATTGAACCAAAAGATTTTTTATTATACCTAACATGATTTTTCCACTTCAAGTTATCTGAAAAAATCTCTCCTAGATCCTTTTCTAAATCTGATATGTTGAGTTTACAACCATTTATATAAATTGGGTATCTCTTATTTTTATAGTCATAGTGCATAACTAAACATTTGTCAATACTAAAATTAAGTAACCAAATCATGTGTCCAAGCATACGCAAAATTCAAATCACATTGTAGTTTATTATGTAACTCATCAGAAGGACTAATCGACATGATTTTTGTGTTATCAGCATATAATTTTGAAACATTTTTTAGAGACTCAGGAAGATCATTTATACAAAGTATGAAAAGTAGTGGATCTAATACAAATCCTTGAGAAACTCCACTATACACATTAGCCCAAGTTGAAACATGGCCTCCCATATTAACTCTCTGCCTTCTATTAGATAAGACAGCTTGAAACCAATGAAGTGCTAAGCCACTAACACCATACGCTTCAAGTTTTAAGATAAGCCTTTGATGTGGTACAGTATCAAATGCTTTTTTAAAGTCAAGTAAAATTACATCAACAGGAATTCATTGATCCACATTTCTTGTAATATAATCTAGAGTTTCAAGTAAATTTGTAGTACATGATCTATTTTTTACGAATTCATGCTGTTGATTAGCTATAATATTATTTTTATGAACATATTTTTCAAACTTATTTTCAATTATGTCTTGTAGTATTTTAAAAGTAATACATGGAAGTGATGTAGGTCTATAATTTTCAGAATCAGTCTTGTCACCTTTTTTATATAGTGCAATTATATTTGCTGAATTAAATTGATTTTTTAGTTGACTTTTTTCTATTGACTCCATTAGAATTAGTGTTAGAGGAAGAGCGAAAGCAGTTGCACAGTTTTTTAAGATAGATGGAACTGTCGTAGGTTTTGTTTTGATCAAGACTATTTAGCCTTTCAAGAATCTCTTTATATTGGATATCTTCAGGAGTTAAATTAAAGGTAGTATTATTGATTCTTGTTTTGAATAATGGAGTGCATTTTTTATTTTCTTTGACAAAAACTTTTTAAAAATTTATATTTAGAAGATCAGCAATCTTTTCTGGATCCTGACCATTTTGAAACCACCATATTTCACCTTTTGGTTGTCGCAGAGCTTTCATTTAGTCTCTTACATATTGTTGTGAATTCATATATTTATATAATACTTTTGGGTTCTTTTTAGCTTTTTCCACAATCATTGATTTGTATTTTCGTTTTGCAAAGGAAATTTCAAATGACACTCTTTTTGATATTTGTTTATATTGGTTATAAAGATTTGAATTTTTCCATTTATTGGAACAATTTTTGTATCTTAAATTCTGTTTTTCCCTAATGAGTGAGATAAGTTCTTTGTTCAGGTATAGTTTTTTTGATGATGAACTTAAGGTATTTATAGGAACTTATACGTTAGACGTTTCTTCAGCATAATGAATTAACTCATCATACATTTCTTTAACATTCTTGGTATGAAAACACTGAAGCCAATCGACACTTGTAAAGAAATCATTAATGTTATTTTAGCCTGCTCTTCTATATAAAAAATTTTTTTCCTCTGCATTTTTATTTATTGTTTTATTTTTAAGAATAAAACCAAAGCACAATATCAAATGACCTCTTGGTATGTTTCCTAAAACAAATTTACTATCAACGGCACTTATATTTGTTGACTGAGTAGTAACTACTAAATCTAAAATATTTACAGCAGATTTATTTGTTGTTTGAAATGTTGGTATGTTAACATCCTGATATAAGTAATTGTCATTTATTATTTTATAAAAAACATGCTCAATTACTGACGATTCTTTAATTGAATTTATTGAACCATTGGACCAACTTATTCCAGGAAAGTTAAAATCACCAACTATGATTAGATCTTTATAATTTGTTGTCAAGAAATATGGCAATAAGGTACATGCAATTTCGTTTTCAATGCTTCTCATAGATAACAGACAATTAGCCTTACTGTCTAACTTCGATTAGTTTCTTTTTAAATTTTTGTATTTGATTTCCATGGATACCATACCAAAAGGGATCCGTCTCTTTAAGGCTATTATTCAGTTTATTTCGCTCTGTTCTGAGTATAAAATCCTGCTGTCGTTCAGCCTCTGTTAATATATTTGGTTTTTTTTAAAACTTGGAAACAAATTTATTTTTTTTGATGAAATTAGTATTTGTTTCGAAGATTGGTTTTATTTGTATAATTATAACATTTTTATATAGATAAATTAGAGAAAGAGTTGAGTAAAAAAAGTTTAAATTTTTTGTTATTCCATTTATTAATTCGACAAAAAATAGTTCAGCGTAATATTGCCAATAATATAGACAATAATAATATTATTTTTTCAATAAAAATAATTTATTTGCATTGTAAATATTTCATTTTGTAGCATTTCACTTTTTCAAATATATTTAAAAAATTTTTCTTTAGATGATTTTATGGAACGTAGTAAGTATAATAAATTTTTATTGTTTTGATTTATTAACTAAAGGCTATACAAAGTTTAATTATATTTTGAAATTTGTATAACTTTTAAAGATAATAACTACAAATGATTGAAAGTTGAAAACAAATTTTAAAAATTTTTTTGTATTCTATTTTTTTCGTTGTAATGTTTAGTGACCCCAACATCAAGTAACGGTGAGAATGTAAATTAAAGTTTTTTGATTTGAAGAATGATTTAACAAATTTAGAAATTATTAAAGTTGTAATTTTTTAATTTAATTTTTAGTTGCATCTACATCTATCTCCATTCGTAAGTTTGTAATTTATAGTATTTCGATTGTCAATTATTTAAAAAAGAAAAAAAATAGTTCAATATGAAATTATTTGTATGTATTCTTTAGTTACATCTATTTCTACAAGCACCAGTAAGTTTGTAAATTATAGTGTTTTGCTTTAATTAAATAAAATTTGAAATTATCTAATGCAAAATTTTATATGTATTCTTTAGTTGCGTTTACTTCTACCTCCACTTGTAAGTTTGTAAATTATAGTAGGGAACGAGGGGGGAGGACAAGTTGATACGGGGGCAAATTGATACAAAGCAAATAAAATAGCTATTACACTAATTGTGCGAAAAAGATTTGGTACAAGAAATAGCTTTTTTAGTTCCCTAACGTCTGATGTAAAAAGATCTCCGCTCATTTCAAAGTTGATCAAGCTGGGAAGCATTTTGTAAATCGAGCAACGTTTGAAAAAAACTGACAACGTTTTTCGTAAGAGGTTTTACAAAAAAGGTAAGTACATTTAGCTCATCAAACCTTCCATAAGTTTAAGAAAACATTGCTAAATGCATATGTCATTTGCTTCTGTTAAAATGATTTTAAAGGTACGGCTTTAACTATAGATTTTAAGGTATACCTAGGCCCAGGTATTATATTTATCCGGTATTAAATATAAACTTAAATTACCAGAGAAAGTAAACATTTTTAATTTTTTATAATTTCAGATGGTGCGAACATATAAAAGAAAAACTACTTTTGGGGCCTCATTGGAAGTCGTTAAACTTGCTGCTGGGGAAGTTATTTCAAAAAAGCAAAGTCTCAAAACTGTCGCCTTGACCCATGGCATAGATAAAAGGACATTACTTTCTGCAAAAAAGTCAAGGAAGGAATTTTCACATCTGGTTATTCCAAACACAAAGAACTTGTCAAATTGTTGTAAAACAAATGTTGATTTGTTTTACAATAATTTAGAGAGCCTGTACACTCGTTTCCATTTCGAACCACACAACATTTGAAATGTGGATGAGACTGGACTAACCACAGTTTAGAAACCATCAGTCCAGTATAAACCATCAGTCTCCTAAAGGCGTCAAACAAGAGGGAGCTGTAACAAGTGCAGAGAGGGGTAAATAAGTAACCTTGCGCTGTGGAGTCAATGCCTTGGGACACACATGTCCTCCAGTGTTCGTATTTCCTAGGGTCAGGTATAGTGAACGAATGGTAGATGGAAATCCCCCCGACTCTGTTAGAGCATGTCATATTTCTGGCTGGATGACAATTTGTTTTCTACTTTTGAAACATTTTGTGAAACATTATAAACCAACAGTTGAACAATCTGTCCTGCTGCTGCTGAAATCATGAATCTCATGTATCTCTTGAATCTGTTCAATATGCCAAGAAAAATGGTATTCGTATGTTTCTTTCCCTCCTCATTGTTCGCATAGACTACAGCCTATAGATCATCAGTGTTTTTTTCACTAAAGAGGCATTATAATGTTCAGTACGATGCATGGCTAAACAGCCATCCCGGGCGGACAATGCAACCTCTTGACATTCCCGCTATATGTTGTAATACATTTAAGCTTGCCATGTCACCTGCTAACATACAGGCAGGCTTTGAATCTACAGGGATTTTTCCTTTCAATCCTTTTCGGATAGACGCTGTCCGGTTTCTGCCCTCGTCTGTTAGTGATAAGCCAATTCTACTTTGAACGTGGAAGAAATTGCTACTGCTGAAAACAATGGTCATCTTTAAGTACATGTCACTATGAACTTAGCTTCATTTGAATTTAAACCGTCGATATCAGCTCTTTCAGATTCGTTAGTAATATGTAAGGAAAGTCCAGTAGCTTCCGCATTAGGGTGTCCCAAAAAAAAAATGTTAAGCTGGCTTAACATTAGTAGAAAACACAATTTTTTTACAATTTAGAAAATTAAAACAAAACAATTAGATGTGTATAAATAATTTACTATTTAACTTTTTTCTGTTTTCTACTATTTAACTTGATAGTTTATAGTTATAAATATGAAAATACAAAAAAAAATACATGAAAATTAATATTTATTAGTAAATTTAAGATTTTATTGCGGTGAAACATTTCTCAAAAAATACAACTTTTTGAACTGTTCCCAAGTTCCTTATTAGTCATACTCTTAGTCAAGTTTTTTCTAGACTGTTTAACTACGAAAAGTACATTTTGAAGTTGATCTTTATCTATAGTAGCTGAAATAAAATCTTTAATGAGCCTAATATTTCTCTCTTCACCATCATTTACAACAGATATGGTTTTGATCCATGCAATAAAATCTAGCAACTGAGGATGGTAAAAACATCTATAGTATTAAGACTATTATTTAGCCATTCTTTTATACTTGCACTTGATATTTTAAAATGTTTGAAGAGATGGTAGCTTTGCTTGGAAATCAACTCAGGTAGCTCTGTGGTCTCTCCAATTTTTACATTTGATGGTTTACAACGCTGAAAGTCATTTGGCTCTTTAAACTCAATTAAAGCTAACAGCATTCTTAGCTTTTTTTTAGAAAGAACTTTTTTATCCCCAAAGGATAAAACACAGAGTTGCAGAGTTAAGTACCACGTATGGCGTCCCAAGCAGAGATGCAAAGCATTTTCAATATTCTTACTGACTTTTCTCAATTCATAGGTTGTCTGGATAGCTTTCAAATCAATGTAGGGAGCCAGAAATCCTAAAACACTTTTCAAAAACCATGAAACATAGCAAATTGCAATGAACAAACATGCATCCTTCTACTGCAGAACTTCTTTTTCTGAGATATTACGGATATCTTTGGTCATATAAAGAGTCAGGATGTAGATTGCATCTGCTAAAAACCTTGCCTCGTGGCAGGCGCCAGGTTAATAGAACTTAAAATCTTGTACTTTCGCCTCAAGGAGGAAATATGCAAGCTTATAAACTATACCATAATCATTCCTTGAAAACACCTTATCAGTAGTTGCATTAGTCAAAAATGTCTTAGCTCCCTCTACAACAGTGCAAAGAACAGAGCCAGTCTTCGGATCATCTCTTTGCCAGTCCAATTTACATAAGTTTTTCACTTCATTAACTTTTTCACAGATTTCAGGCCACTTCTTCTTTAGCTAGTCCAATTTACATAAGTTTTTCACTTCATTAACTTTTTCACAGATTTCCACTTCTTCTTTAGCTAGATAAAAAGAGCTCTTTTTGGACCTTTAGTTTTCTCACTAGTAAGAGCAGCCATGTAGTGAGATACATGTACTTCATATATGTGTCTACAAAATCCACAACATTAGTAGTTTCAAAATATCTGTAAGAATTCGGACTGCTCCATTGACTCCGCCTGTATTGCTTGCAGTTGTATCACAGCATATACCAATGATTTGCTCATCCATAATATTCTAAAAGATTGTGCAGTTGTTCTGCTTGGTCAACTCACTTTGAAAAGGGACATTTAACAACACCTAAAAGATGGTCTTCCATGGTATCGTCATCCGGGGAACTTACTGAGACTGCAAGTTGCTCAATTTATTGAAGAATGTTAAGCCCAGTGTTAATTTGTTCCAACAGTTTAGTATCAAAATGAAGAAAATGCCGTCGGTCTTTAAGATGTTGAAATCCACTCCAAGTCTCCTTTAAGTTCTACAAATTTAAACTTTTTTCCATGAAGTGTGCTCCGTGAAATCGGTATATCATTAATCTCTATACCTCCAGCTTTAAATACTTCACCTAAAATTGCCAGATGGGGTCGTACACCAACATTGAACCTTGTTGCTGGAATATCAGTACATTCAATGAATTTTCAACATTCTCTGCTAGATTTATCCTATCTCCAGAATTGTACCTAGGTATCATTTTATAATATTTTTCTACCTATTTATAATTATATACTTTTCAGTAAAACAGCTTTAGCTTGTAAAAATTAAAACTATGTTATTAAAATAATACTATACCTGCGTTTCCGGCCGTTACCAAGGAAATCTTCTTCTTCGCTGATTTCAAAGTCTTTGTTTGACTTTTCTTCCTCACTGCTATATTGAATCTCTTCGTCATAGAGTCATGTGACATCAAAATATCATTGATATCTTTTAAGTTTTTCTGTCTCTCTAATTATTTCTCTCTCAACTTATCTAGCTTGATCTATCTCCTGTTTACATCCAGTACTCTCCTACTGTAGTCTTTATTGACTTTTGTTCCCATATATCTATCCAACTTCTGGTCTTCATAAAAACTAAGAAATATTTAAATCTATTAAGACATTTATAAATAAATTAATAAATATTCTAGTTTTTCTACTTTATATCTTCCAGCTTGGCATCATCTGTTCTCAATCTATCAGCAAGAATATTTATTTCAAAATTCTTAGTCGAGATGTTAAAAAGCTAATAGAAATTTGTGAGAAAATCTTTCTTTGATTGCTTATCAAGGCTGCTGTTCCAGTTTAGAGAAGACAATTTAATCAATTTCTTATATTTTAAATTAATTTTAATGATTTTGGTCTTTATATTGTACCCAGAAATCACAAACTTCTTGCCAAACCCAGCATTATCCCAAATTTTTTTAATACTAATTACCAAGCAAGCATTATAAGGATCTGTACAAATACCATTTTCACAAACAAGATCCTATTATTTCAACCAACATTAATAGAAGTAGGTTTGTATTTAACCTGTGACTCGCGAAGGATAAATTTATAGTATCTTAGAATATCACCATTAGATGGAAGCTGTCTCTGAGGTAAATCCCTCAGTGGGTACTTTATTAGGTAAATATACCTTAACCTTTCTGTATTTTTCCGTTTTTTCTTATTCTGTCCCAACATCTTGTTTTTTTTAGCTGTTCTACCAATTTTTATATGAATTTCGAAATTATCAGTTTATTAATTACATTTACACTAAACTTTTTTACTTGCATTAAAAATCTATGAAGTCGTTATTCCCTCTCGTATCATATTTTATCTAAATTTACCGTTACGCCTTATATAACCGTTTACACAAGAATTTCTTCGTGCACAAACTAGAATTCCTTCGTGCACAAATAATTCAATTTAGAAATTTTTTCTTTAAAAAAAATTTCAAATAACTCTATTTAGAAATTTTTTCTTTAAAAAAAATTTCTAAATAGAGTTATGTGTAAACCAATTCATGGGGATTCATATCAACTAACAATATTGTCCAGAGGGAATTATATCAATTGCTAACAATGTGCATAGGGATGTTCAATGCTAATCTTTGATAATATCCTATGGGAATTATTTGTGTACCAATTGTTACATCATATTGAAACATATTAAAATGCTAAATAGCGCTGTTTTTATATAAATACACATATGTGTACAAAACCGTAATACTCAGAATTTACACTTCTATCACTTCTAGTTCACTGTTATTGCGAAAGCGCATTCCATGGGGCGACAATTCTGTTTGAAAAAAAGTTATATCGCTCCTCACAGTTTTTTACCATCTGACGTTCTAGTTTATGGTTATGGCCTCTTAGAATATACTTATCTTTACTTTTTGAAAATTTTTGCGGGACGACAAAACTGACAAGCTTGAGTTTACGAGTGATTTTGAATTGCTCGATAAGATCTGCTCTTTTGCGTCGTTCTTCAAGAGTTGTTAAACCAAGCCGTTGGAGTCAATATTCATAAGACAGGTGTTTAATAGTTGATATTGTTTTTGTTGCTCTTTGTTGGACGTGCTCGAGAATGGTTATGTCTGATTTTAAATGCGGTGACCAGGCTTGTACAGCAAACTCAAGATGGGGGCGAATGTAAGTGAGATACAGAGTGCGCCATGAATAAAAACTGCGACTGCAAAATGTTTTTTTGAGTCGCCCTAGCATTCTATTTGCTACTGATGCGGCTGACTCTACTTGCGGTCTGACTTTAAGATTATTTGAGACCATCACACCAAGGTCTCTTTCGACTGCGATTTTTTTGAGAGGACGACGGGTGCCGTCGACATTAGACATTGAGTATTTGTACGTCGACTTGTTACATTTGCGCCCAACATGCATTACTTTGCATTTCTCAACGTTGAAATGCAAGAGCCAAATGTGTGACCATTCCACTGCTCTGTCAACGTCATCATGGAGAGTGATGCTGTCCGACTCCTTTTTAATTATCCCTATTATTTGGCTGTCGTCGACAAACAGTTTCATATGATGAGTAATTCTGTCCGGCAGGTCGTTTACGAAAATTACGAATAGCAATGGGCCCATGACCGAACCTTGAGGCACTCCACTAGTGACTGCTTTCCATTCAGAAGTAATGCTGTCTATAACCACTTGTTGACATCGATTGTTTAGCCAAGCTGCAATCCAATCAACGAGAGTGCCTTGAATACCGTACGCTTTCAGCTTTTGAAGGAGGCGTTTATGTGGTACTTTGTCGAACGCCTTTGCAAAGTCTGTGTAAATGACGTCTACTGCGTGTCTGCAGTGAGTTGTTTCCGTGATGATGTCCCGAGTTTCTAAAAGGTTTGATACGCATCCTTTACGATGAACAAAGCCATGCTGGTTTGAAGAAATTAGTCCATTAGCAACGCATTGTTCTATTATTCTTTTTTGTAAAATACTTTCCATAATTTTGCAAGGTATGGAAGTGAGCAAGACTGACCGATAGTTGGATGCTTTTAGCCTACTCTCCTTCTTGAAAATAAGTGTTACATTCAATTTTTTCCACAAGTCAGGAACTACACCAGTTGCAAACGAGCGTTTATAGATAAGCGAAGCGGCTTGGCAAAGGTAGCTGAACATTTACTGAGGACCCGTGGATGTAAGCCATCGTAGCCGGTTGATTTTCTTTCATCAAGGCTGTTTAGGCATTTTTGTACAATGTCGATAGAGAAAATTGATGGATTGATGACACAAACTGCTTCTGTACGACTTTCAAAGCCTGGTATTGAACCTCGGGCTCTAAAACAAAGACTAATTGAAAATAGTCATTTAACGATGCGCATATATCACCGGTATCGGTTGTGATGTTGCTATTGACTGTTTCAAGCAATGTAATGTTGTTACTGACGCTGTGCTTGCTTCTTATATATGCATGTAAGCGTTTAGGGTTGCTTTCGAAATCCCTGAGGAGTAGCTCTTCGTACTTCTGCCTACCAGCTTTTACCATTTTTTAACTTTTTTGCAGGCAGTACGATGCGATATTTTGAGAAATTTGTGCGTATTTCGACCTGCATTAATGTACTAGGCCCAAGAGGTGCGTTTAGCTTTGACCGCCTCAATAAGTTCTGGCGTTACATATTGCTCCTGTTTTCCTGTAAAGGGAGTGGTAGTTGACGGAATGTGTAAGTTAGTGGCTTCATTGTACACGTTTACTAGAAGTTGATAATCTTCGTTTTCATTTAGTCCAGTGAATACTGTTTCCTAGTCAACAACTGCAATATGTGCTGATATTGCTGCGTAGTTTGCTCGACTCGAAATGAGTCGAGGTTTTAGCGGCAATGTTGGCGAATTGTTGAGGCATGCAACAGTAAATTGGCCTTCAATGAAGCAGTGTGCTTGTCCCAATGGAGTGTCACCAAGAGAATCGCCTTGTTTAATGAAGATTACACGGTCTGGCTCATTTGTTATAATAAGGTCGAGTGTACTAGTAGGCTCGACGTTTCGACTACTACAGTAGGTTGGGGATATGATAAGCTGAGTTAAGTGACATTCATCAAGGCACTTCTGGAACCTGATATCGTCTAGACGCTCACCTCTCACGTGAGCAACAGTTGCAATGCCACTGTTATGAGCCACTTCGATAGGCTCATAAGATGTATGGCTAAAATTGAAATCACCATACAGTAGCATTGCAGAGCAGTTTATTTTAGGCAGTATTTGTTGAGCGGTAGTGATCGATGTGATACACTGAGTAAGATTTTGATCATTTTCGTAGTGTGGATGATATAAGCAGCCGAGGAGAAATGATTCTTGACCAAGTTTTAATTTTCGCCAGATTTGCTCAATTGATGTTGAATTAGTAGAACTAACTTCGCTGACTATGATATCGTCTCTTGTGTAAATTGCAACTCCCCTGCCCCTATTGTCTCTGTCTTTGCGATGTGGTTAGTAGCCGGGTACGGCAACGTCTGATAAATCTGTGAACCAAGTTTCCGCAAAAAAAATGACGTGTGGCCGGCTGAGTTTATGTAGAGCTGATAGTCTAGCAAAGAGCTCTTAGTGTTTTTCATTGTTGAGTGAACATGGGTTGTTTTCCCAGTAACATAGATGGCTAGGTGAAACTGTAGAAGTGTCGGATTGCATCGGTTTTATTTTTGCTTTATATATTTATTTAGTTATTGGTCTAGGACGTCTAGTTGGCAGTGGAGATTTCTGAGTTAGAAGCGGCTGTGCGGCTAGCGTAGTCTGACAGAGCTCTGAAAATACGTAGCACTAATTGGACGTTGATTCGATGACGTCGATGCAACAGATGCAACCTGTTCTTTTTTTTTTATTTTTTTTTTTTAATTTATTTATTTATTTTGCCGTTGATAAATATTACAAAAAAGAAATTCTTTGATGTATAACATTCCGAAACGGATTATTGAGAATGTTTGCAGCGGCAAGTTGGTCGTTAAACATTTTGAGTTGGGTGCGTGTGGTGTTAAACTCGGTTTGTTGCTCTGGCGTTCTGTCTTCGCGAACGTAGACACCCTTGTATATCTCTTGTTTGTACTGTGCGCATTTTTGAGTATTTCTGCTCGAGATGAAAGATTTGATAACGAAACCTGGATAATGTTCGAGTTTGACAATTTTGTTTTGTTTTTGCTCGATTTGAGGCGATTAACACGTGCGATACCAGTAGCATCCTCCAGTCCTGTTGCTACGAAAAAATCCTCAACAAGCTTTTTATCGTCTACAGTACTAGACTTATTAAGATCGACTACAATGACATTTAACTCACGACTTCGAATATTTTTATTTTGAGCAGCAATAAAAGTGCTTAACTGCTGCCGTTGCTGTTTGCTCTCATCCGATTTGTCCTTAAGCAAAGATGCAAATGATGGTGGGGCTGTTGGTTTTATTTCTTTCAACTCATTAATTTGTTTTACCAGTAAATCAATTTTGTCTCTCAGGGCTTTTTCTCTTAATTCACTAAATCGTTTTTCTTTCGCTAGTGCAACAAGTAGAGCCTTGGTCATAAGAGCAATATCGTTCTCGTAACTTTTCATGAGAGTAGCATTTAAATCCTTTAGATCTACTGCCGCTTTAAAAGCGTTGGTAGCTATTTCTTAGATTGCTGACATAATTAGCAATGAATGCAATTAATAATTGCAAGTTTTTAAATTTTTAATATTTGTTACAACTTATTACAAATTTTAAAAATTTATTTAAAATTTAAAATTTCAATAAAATTAATATTCTATATGATTGTATATATATATATATCTTAATATATACTTTAATATAATAAATAAATTTATACGTATATAACTTACTAATATAAGTAATTTGATTACAAATATTAGTAAATATATAGTGATAAATTTTCCGTAAATATATTTATTAATTAATAATAAATTTTGAGTTTTGTCAAGGCAGAAAAAGTTGAAAAATTAAGAAAAAAAATTAAAAAAATATTCTCAAAACTCTTGAATAGAACAATAGATTAGAAAATATCGTTT
The DNA here is from genome assembly GCF_022113875.1 of Hydra vulgaris. Lineage (NCBI taxonomy): Eukaryota > Metazoa > Cnidaria > Hydrozoa > Anthoathecata > Hydridae > Hydra > Hydra vulgaris. The sequence continues at coordinate 45,149,921 of NC_061165.1, forward strand.
ACACGCATAAACTATGGCGGTTAAAACTACGAGCAAAAATTGAAAGGTACTCTTTAAAACAAGAAAAAAATATTGAAAAATACTCTTTAAAACAAGAAAAAAGAAAAAGGTTTGTAAACTCTGTAAAATATAATCGAACTAAAGCATAAATAAAATCTTAGTCACAACTATTTTTGTAATAATAATATATAAATAAAAATATATATAATAAAATATAAGTATAGGTATATACAAATATAGGTGCGCGAAGTACATCAAACTGTTAATTTAGACACGAATATAGGCAATATAGTATACTATGATTTAAATGTAGAAATTAATTAATAAGCTAATAAGATGAAGCAATAATAGAGAAAGAAATAATGTCAGAAAAAAAGAATAAGAGCGAAAAGAATAAAAGAATACGAAAAAACAAAAATAAAAATATATAAAATCCTGAAGCTTACGCTCCAACAAAAACACTTCTTATCGACTCAAAGGCTAAAGCACAAAAAAAGGTCCTAAAGAATGGGGATCAGTTAAGAGCACATTAAAATTTTTAAAAAAGTGTGTTTTTGGGACACTCTATTCCACATCTGCTGGAACTATTTATTGTGCCAATAGTCAAACTATAGCCTCGTCCTATGAGGTACGGCCACTTCCTAAAGCAGGACCACGCAACCAGAGTAAACGCAGGAGAAAACAGGGCAAAACACGTGTTTTTACTGATACTGAAAATGTAAAAATTGTATCACCGTGCCCCCCTCTCCCGTATTATGATTGTCGATTAATTATATAAAATTTGAAATAATTGAATTTTTTTTGTGTATTTTCTTTAGTTGCATCTACATCTACCATCACCAGTAAGTTTTTTAAATTATAGTGTTTTAAATTAAATATAAATTTTATAAAGTATTAGGTTTTATTGTGCTAACTTTAAGACCTGTTCGAATGAAAATACTATAATTTACACAATTACTGTTTGGCAACAGTAATTGTGTAAATTATAGTATTTTCATTTCATAATTAAATTTAGAAATTATTGAAATAATTACTTTCTTTTTGTAATATTTAGTTGCAACTCTTCTAGTGCTAATGGTAAGTTTTGAAGTTACAGTTGGTAAGTTTTGAAGTTACAGTTGGTAAGTTTGGAAGTTACAGTTGGTAAGTTTGGAAGTTACAGTGTTTTGAATTAAAGCTAAATTTTGTAAATTATAATGTTTTGGGTGTAACATTTAGATTTAGCCTCCTTCTGGTGTCAGTGGTTTTTATAATTTATTTTCACATAAATTTAAGTGGTTTTCTGATTAGACCAATAATATCTTACATTTTTAAAAGCATCTACAGTTATTTATACTTTACTTTTGAAAATAACGTATGAAAATAGATTGTAATAATATGTCTAACTACCGTCCAATATCCCTCTTACCAGTGTTCTTTAAAGTTTATGAAAAAGTAATATACAATCGAAT
>NC_061165.1:45156371-45157960 GCF_022113875.1 Hydra vulgaris
TGTCTCACATGCTCAAATATTTTTGAAAGAATGTCAAACATTTCGCAGCGTATCAACTTAAAATGGACTGGGAGTTAAATAAAATGGCAAATCGACTGTAGCAACTGTAGCAAAAGTCAGGTTGTCATTATTTCAAACTACTCTATACATACCCCCTGATACTTTATAAAAATTATCCCTATTTATATGCAATCTTTTTATTAACAAGGAGGTTTTAAGTTAGGACTAAAGGTCATCAAGCGAGAACCTGTAGCAAGTGTAGCAAAAAAACAAAAATCTGCTCTGCTAAATCAAAAAGATCTGCGTTGATTAATTTTTTTAATGAGTGCAATGGAGCTCTATCAAGCGTTAAAAGCAAACAACCATTCTTTAATTGATCAGATTAAGTTAAGTAACACTGCCAAATTAAACAAGCGCTCCCAGAAAAACTCTGATGGAATCTATATTTTGTATAAATTGTCTGGTGGAGCCGATGGTTTTATGGATGTTGCAGCAAGTAATAGTTTGGCTAGATTGTATGCTGATAAACTTATAAACGAAGAAACATGTTCAATGGTGCCTGTCAGGTAAAATCTTTGGTATAGTTTTTTTGGTGTCCAGCTGACTAACGCAATGGATGAATAGGTATTTAGAATTTTTAGTTAGTGCTAGATTTGCTATATCAAAAGAACTTCTTGATTTATAGTCAAAAAATGTGTGTGTGTGTGTGTGTGTGTGTGTGTGTGTGTGTGTGTGTGTGTGTGTGTGTGTGTGTGTGTGTGTGTGTGTGTGTGGGCGTGTGTATGTTTGTGTGCGTGTATGTGGGTGTATTTGCATATAAATTTATTCTTATGTCCAGAACTCCTCAAGATGGCAATTGTTTATTTTCTGCTGTCTCCATTGCTTTAATCGGAAACAATATGCTAGCAACAACTCTTAGGAAGCTTTGTGCAATTGAGTTATACAAGAATGCTAATTTTTTTGCTGTGCATCCTGTTTTTCGTCTGGGGCATTTAAGTGGTGTTTTTCGATCAGAAAGATCCGCTTTCTTGTTAGGAATATCCAATGTTGCATGTACTGCATTTGAAGCTAAAAAGTCTAAAGTTGATGCTATTTTGGCTGAAGCATTTAATATTTCTCAATCTGGTGTTTGGTCATCTTTAGTTTGTGTGATGTCAATCTCAAATGTTTTAAAAGTATATTCTCATTTGTATAAAATTAACATTTAAACTGATTTGAATTTTATTGTTTTATTTATTATATAGATATTATTATTTTTCTATTTTTTTTTTCTATTTCAGATTCCATTGAAACTCTTTTATCCTACTACAGGAGATGCATGTTTAGAATATTTATTTAGAAGTACATTGTACCCACAGACTTTTAAGAAATTTGATGAACCCTATCAAATAATTTACTTATTGCTTTACAATGTTGAATCAAAGAAAGAAATTCCAGACAATCTTACACATATGGGAAAAATGCATTATTTCAAGCCTAATCATTTTGTCCCTCTAGTATCTATTATAAGCGCTCAGCCAGAGTTTCGAAATATTTTAGTTCGTACCCAAACAAGTTTAAATTCTTCAAAAAATATTGTTGTAACTGGT
>NC_061165.1:45158960-45163960 GCF_022113875.1 Hydra vulgaris
TATGAAAGCTGTAAAAGTTATATATATATATATATATATATATATATAACTTTTACAGCTTATGTATATATATATATATATATATATATATATATATATATATATATATATATATATATATATATATATATATATTATATATATATATACTTAAGTTATATATATATATATATATATATATATATATATTATCTGTGTGTATGTATGTATATGTAGTTATATGTATGTTTATGTGTATGTATAATAAAAATATTTATAATTTTTTTTTTTTTTTTTAGTATGTTTAATTTTTAATGTTCCAAACGTATCAAATTTAAAATGGCTTGGTTGTGCAGTAAACACTTCAACTTTTCCTGCATTAATATGTTAGCAATCGGTAGAAATGACTGTAGAAGTTTCTAGTTTCATTGATATTTCAAATGGCTATCCATTAAACGGGTTTTTAGTTCATTTAGAAGACTTTAACAATTCATAAAGAAATCAAATTAATTCTGCTGTCAATACAGATCAACACATCTCCTTCAATCCCTCTCTTAATTATCAATCACAATCATCATTAAAAAATTATTCAGCTTGCTCTACAACATCATCAACAAATATATCTATAGAAACTGAGAGTGGTACAGAGTTAGTTGCAGACTCATCCAACTGCAATAGACCTCAAATAACCAAAAGAAAGGTAACATTTTATTGTGCTAATTGTCCTTTTATTTCAGATACTTACACTTAAATAAGAAATCATTTAAAATTACATGGTAATTGTGCCGCAGTGTTTTGTATTAATTGTTTTTCCAAGTTTAAAAGTTTATATGGTTATCAAAAGCACATTGCTAATTGTACTAAAGAAAATAATACTTTTGATGATAACACTGAACCTAATATAATAGTTGATCAAATAGTGTATGATAATGTTGATGATTTAAATAATGATTATCTTGGTATGTTAGCTCTACATTTGCAGTCTAAGTACAGATGTTTTCAGACTGTTTTAGATGTTATATTTTCAACTTTAAAAGAGCTATTTACTGACCCAATTTATGATGTAAAAAAAGCTCAATGATTCCTGTAAAAAATTATCATCGCAATATTCTCGTGAAAAATATTTTTAAAATGTATTTTTTATGCCTACTATAAAGATTGTTGGTAAAGGATCAGTTGTTCCACTTATGACGATGCTAGAGTTTTTATTACAATCGTCTGAGATTAAAGAGTTTACGAAGGTATCAAATACACATCATCATATTCAATTAGCTATTTATGCAGATGATATTGGGATTACAAATCCAATTGGTAAAGCTCGTTCGAAACACAAACTTTGGGTTATGTACTTTCAAATTCTTAACATTCCTGAAAAGTATAGAGGTAGAACATCATCTATTTTCCCATTGGTTTTTACATTTAGTAAGCTTACTAAAAATTTTATTTATTTTTCTTCTTTACTTAAAGATTTTAAAGAAACGATACAACTATTATATACAGGTGTAAAAATAAGTATTGCTAGAAAGTTAATGACAGTTACAGCTGAGGTTTTATATTTTTCTGGGGATTCTTTAGCAGCAAATTCAATCGGAGGATTATAGAAGGATTTAGTCAAAAAACTGTTCGCTGCTGTAGGCAGTGTAATTCTACACGGGCTGAAATGATTGAGTTTACAACACACGAAGAGTGTCTGATTCGAAATTTGCCTGAACATGTCATACGTTTAAATGAATTGAATTCTGGGCTAAGTAAAACTGTTAGAACAAAATGGTCAAGAAATTATGGTATTGTTAACTTAAGTATTTTATCAGATATTCCAAACTTCAATGTCACCAAGCAGTTGCTTTTTGATCCAATGCATGATTTATTGGAAGGGGTTGTGCCATTCCATTTAGAATTATTTTTACTGTACTGTATACCAGAAAAGTTTCCCTTAGCTGATCTTAACCAATGGCTTCAATCATATAAATATCCTTCTGGTATTGAAAAGCCTGATATTATTTTACCTTCACTTAAAATCCGAGGACAATTTGGTAATGGACAAATATTAACTCTCTCTCGTGTGCTGTGTTTTTATTTATTAAGATTTATGGATTTATCTGATCCTCATCTTTCATGCTTAGTTAAACTTATACAAATAGTGCAGCTATGTATGTCTCCGTTAGTAACTGATATTTATATTAAGGACCTAAGGGTTTGTATTCAAGCACATCACGGCAGTTTCCTTCAATTATATTCAAACAGTTTTATTCCAAAACTACATTTTCTTGTACACTATCCATCACAAGCATCTCAATTTGGCTCATTATGTGGGCATCTCTGTCTTGCATTTGAACCTAAACATCAAGTAATAAAAAATTTCAGACATTTCAATTTTAAAAACATTCCATATTCAACTTGCAAAGCAATGATTGTAAATACAACTGGATTGTTTTTTAATTCTTTTGGTGAAAGACGATGTGATGTTTATGGAGAGGTTGATCAATTAAAGTTTAAGGATGGTTTGATTTCAAGTGCAGTCATTAATGGAATATTTTATAAGCAAGGTGACATTGTTTCTGACACAAATGAAAATAAATTAGAATTCTATAAAATTTTTGAAATTTTAACAGAAAATTAAAAAACGTATTTTCAAAGCGCAAAAGTTAATTATTAAAAGTTATTCTGCTTACATCACAGCTGAAATTTCATCTGGTATTAAATATATAGAACCAGACAGTGTTCTATTTCCTTGGTGTGTCCTTCAATTATGATCTGATAACACAAATAAAATACTTTTGTTTCCAACAGCAATACCCAATTTAAATTTTTTGTAATATAAACATTATTTTTGTGTGGAACTGTCCTTTATAAATTTACGTAAAATAGTTATTAGTGATAAGCAATTAATTGTTGTATTATGATTTCAGTAATAATAGTTCTTCAAGAATTACTTTTGCCCCATAATTATTAAAAATGTGCTTTTTGAGTTAAAAACAATAATATTTGTTTAGGGATAATTTTATTACTTATTAAAATTTTTTTAATTGTAAATATTTTGTATTCTTTAGATCTTAAAAGTACCATTTCCTGAAGCTTCAACAATATAGAAAAACAGTTAAAAACCTCCTTAATTAATTATTGCAGAGATTTTCTGCCTCAAAGCAATGATAAATGGGTAAGGAGAGAGTTTTTTACACGTTTGAAATCTTCAATGATAAGTCGATTTCCATTATGTATGGAGGACTGGGTGTGTCTATTTTATTAATTTAAATTCATGAATATAATATAATACAATTTATGTTTTCAATATTTTGTTAGCAACAAATTTTAATTTGCAGATGTTGCAACAAATTTTTTGTTGCACATGTTGCAATAAATTTTTTGTTGCAGAAAATATTTCAAATTTTGTGTTACTGAGAGTTTAGCAATATTAAAAAAAAACAAAAAAATTTTGAGATATCATACTATTTTCAGGATAAGCTTTTAGGTTTAATAGCTAACAGGGTTGGAAAAAACCCAGGGTTTTTTAAAAAAACCCAACCCAAATGGGTTTTTTTTGGGTTTTATTGGGTTTTTTTGGGTTTTATGGGTTTTTTGGGTTTTTTTAAAAATCGATCAAAATACCAAGTTTTTATAATTTGTATGAGTACAATAATTTTTTTTTTTAGTTTCATAAATTCACCTCCCTATTGCTCCAATGACCATTTTAGTCAAGGGAGCAACTCATTTTTTAAAAATATTTTGTCTCATACCTTAACATTACCATTTTTACTAACAAACAACATTAACAACTAAAGTTTTTAAACAAAGGCGCTGTGTGGAGAAATAGATTGAGACTTTCAGCAGAGGTAATTTGAACCCCAACCTTCTGGTTGTGAGCCAAATGTTTTGCTACTAGTCTACTAGCTCATTTTACCTATAGTGCAAAAAGGGGATCCATCAACTATAAATGATGTTAATTAATTGCTCTAAATTAAAAACATGTTCAGAATATTTTTAACTAAAATAAAATCAGTGTAAAAATCATGACAATTGAGTTATTCAAAGTTGGTAAGACAATATAAATGTTGCAAACTAGTTTTTTTTACTAACATGTTCAACATATCATTTCAAAAACTACTTTGCACAAGTTTACTACGTGTAATCAACAAGTTTGCAACATGATGTTGCAACCTTATAAGTTATTATCAATCAGGATGACTATGAACACTTTTAAACATTTTTGTATCATAGAAGAAAACTGCTAGCCTAATCACTACATTTTTTTTATCAGAACATTATACTGTCCAGCTTCCTGGAAAAGTTATCGGCCTGATCAACTGGCAAAAAATGGATTTTTGCCTAAACTTTGTTTCTAAATATATATAAAGTAAATTTGTTAAAAACCATACAGTTTCTTCGCCACCAAGTTTTTTTTTTCCTTGAAGATGTTTTACCAGCTCAGTTTTGCAATGCAAATTGCAAACTGAATCAAAGTAACACATTATATAGCTCTATTGTGTGTGTGTTTCTTCACCTTTTAGCAACTTGATACTGATGTTAATTTTCAACCCGCTGTTCATAGTCACCCCTGTTGGTGGTACATGTTGTAACTTGTAGCTGATGCAAAATATTCAAAACCTGTCAAAAGACAGATGAGCACGAGTGTCATTTTTACCAACAAATCTTGTCTTTGTGAAATGCATACAAGTTTTCAACATGTTCTCTCGTTGAATGAGCAAACATGTTGCAAGCTTGCTTGCACATAACTTAATTTTTTTTAAGTTTTAAAGTTGTATGCACTTAAGGACAAATCTAGTAAACTGTAGTATTTTTTTTTTTGCCTGACAACTTTCCATTTCTAAACTGTAAATAAAGTTTAATAATTTTTATATATAGTATTTTGCTTGTGACTTTGTATTTTTTTTTTGCTGTTAACAACATAAAAAAATAAAGATCAAATACCAATATAAAGGAATATAGACATTCGGGAGGAGAATAAAGACACTAAATAACTAGTAATGTCTTGAAATTTAGTTAATAGAATGATTTTTATTTCC
>NC_061165.1:45168960-45221460 GCF_022113875.1 Hydra vulgaris
CTAATGGTTAAATAACTATATAGATATATTATGTATGCAAAGTTATCTTAAATAAAAATTTACTAAAGCATTGTAAACTTGATTTTAAAAAGTCTATCCTAAAAGGATTACATTGCTAAATATGTTCTTAAGTCATAAAATTAGCAGGTTTATTTAAAAGTAAAGAAGTTCTATATAAAAGATATAAATTTAGACATTTTACTTGATTGTACCATTCTACAGTCTTTTGGTATAGTAGTCACAATTGATTTAAATAAAGATATCTTAGAATGCAATTAAATGCTTAAGACAAGGTGGCTGTGGAAGTGGTTTAACTAAAATGTAAATCCGAGTGTATATTGTTTGAGATATATTCATTACAATTATTATTAGTCTTCAAAGATGTAAAGTAGGACAACATTTGTAACTTTTTTTTTTATACTTGAATGCATCATGCATGCATGCTATATTATAATATTGAATGCATAAATAATGCATGCAAGTACTTCTAGCACTAAGGTCTTCACGTACTTTATTTCATGTTTATTGTAAAATCAAATTAGCTAACCTGTCAATATTCATACCTTTTGCATCAACATTAACATAAAATTCTTCCTTAACTGAAAAATAAAAACTATTTTACTATACCGTAAAAATGGTTAATCATTTACTCATTAAAATGAGTATTATTTTCAGTTTATATATTATTAACTTTCATAATGTAATAAAATAAATGAAAAACAATGCAATAAATATTTCAATAGCTTTTAGATATAGAGCATAAGATAAAAACAGAACAATTTAAACTCTCTTTTAACTAATTTAAACTTTAAAGACTCTAACCAATCATCAACGTACTTTTTAAATATAACAGGAACTACCTTTAATCTCACATTATTTATAAGCGTTGAATTTTTATAAATAGCTTTTTATAACCCTGAGTAATTAGATTATGATTAAAAATTAAATATCTGACAGATGTTCAACTATTAGAATTATATCTAAAGGTTAATAGTTATTTTTTTATTAATCACTTTATCTTGTGATTAATAAAAAAATAACTATTAGTTTTAAAAATCGCTGCAGTGATTATTTACAGAAATAGCCATTAACTTAATTATTATTTTAGGAAAATCTAAATTTTAAAGGAGTAAAAACGTCACATAAAATCAATTTACCACTTGCAGGTGTACTTGGCTGTTTCCTGCTGCTTTAATTGTTGTTGCAACTGACTGGACTGTACATAAAATATTAAATGAAATTAAACACGCAAAACTTAATTAACAACAAAAAATATATTTGCGCAGATTTCAGAAAATTATGTAATATACCTATATATATATTATTGTTTAAACCATGTTAACTTTTCTACTAAAGAGAAAATAAATGATACAATATAATAATCTATCGTATCAGACGTAAGTAAATTTATTTTCTCTTTAGTGGTTATCATATGGAGTATGAATAATACTTAAATTTTTAAAAATATTTTTTAGTTTACACTAAAAGTCTACACTAAAACTGAAGATCCATTATATAAATATTTGAACCTCACAATTTTTGATTGGCACTGACTACTAAAAGTATAAATATTATAACATTGCTATTCGATCAATATAACATCTATCATAAACAAATAGATGTTATGTCTTAATATAAACAAACAATAATTTTATTTAGTTATTTAAAAGTAGTTACCACTTAAAATGCATAATTTTTCTCTAAAAATTTTAGAGAAAATTTATGCATTTTAAGTGGTAACTATTTTTTATAATTTTTCTACTTTTAGTAAAAATAGAAAAATTAGGAAGCTAAGAGTTAACTATAGACGTTCTATAGCGTTGTTAAAAACCAAACAGAAAAATCAAATTAAGAAATAGTTTTAAAAAATGCTGAAACTGATACTTTTTTGAAACTACTGCTACTTTTTTGAAACTGCTATTTTAGTAGCAATAACTAAAAAAAAGAATTATCAAAATACATTGTTACTGTACTTAAAATTACTTTTAATCGCTTATACAATATTATCGAAGAACTTACAGGACTTTTTAGCTGCTTTATTAGCCACAATATAATACTAAAAACAAATTTCTTTTATCTTTTGTAAACCATTTATTATATAATTTAAGATTCATAATTTTTAATCATGATGAAAGATTCAAAATGTCTGACACATTCTGTGCGAAACTAATTTAAAGCTACATCAAACTATTTCCGTACGGAAATAGTTTGATGTAGCTTTTCAACGCAATTTAAATATTCAGAACACGTTTAGAATAGATTCCTAAACGTTTAGATCGACGTATATGCCATCTAAACGTGATCTAAACCAATTTTAAACCGACATATGCCAGTTGGGTAAACTTGTTTAGATGCCTCAGATTTTACTGCGATCTCTACAGAATGTCAATTGTTAGGCATGTCAATTATAAAGAGTTTTAGGTTTGATTAAGTACTCTCAGATTTTCAGACATGCTAAGAGTTGTTGGGTGCTCAACCTAAATATCATCAACAGAAACAAATTTGTCCCAAGAATCAGCATCAAAATTTATTTTCATTAAAGATTTAAGTTTTGTTTTAAAATTAATGTCTTATTTCCATGCTCTCATTTTAGAATTTGGTTGAGAGCTTGGTTTCTTATATTCAAATTTTCATCCAGCAACATGCAGTACAGGAAATTTTCTTACAAACAACATTATGAAATAGCAAACCACATTACACAATATACTTGAACAATATATTTATTTATTACTAATAACTCAGGAGATGATTTATCAGTCCTAATATAAGCCATCATTATTCTTAGAGCCAAAGTTATATATATATATATATATATATATATATATATATATATATATTATATATATATATATATATATATATATATATATATATATATATATATATATATTAGGGATATGACAATTTCATAACCCTATATGCCCATATGATAATTAGTGAAGGTTTTGTGTAAAAATAACGAATAAGTAAGTATTTTTTTTTTGCTTAAAATAAGTTCACCCTCCAAATGAGAAAATGATATGTCTAAGATATAACATGAAAGTATATTCACATAAAAGTTGCATCGTTTTACAATAACATTTTACATTTCACAATACATCATCCATAAATAAATATATCAGTATTTTTCTAAGGTTCATTACTCAGGTCTTGCATTACTTTTATGGCACGCTCGGTACAGATATTTGAACGCTGGGTTGCTATAGGCGTAGGCTCCACTGACCAAAACTTCCTCAATATAATCTTTACGAGCTTCTGACAAATTATTAAAGTCGGCAAGATTGAAGAACTGAAAAGAGAACCAAACTTTTGACCATGAACCATAGATGAAATCACATGCCACTTTTGCTGTTTGTCTAAACTCTGGCATGAGGATAAAACTAAGCAAAACATAAATGACTCTTGAGTTCCATCTTGCATTACTGATAGATGGAAGTGATCGGAAATGTACTTTTGGGAAACTTCTTGTACTTTTGAAATACCTGTAGCATGATACTAAGTGATCAAGAAAGGACATGTCATCTCGCCAGCGATCCTATTCTACTTTCTCATGTTCTTTTCCTGTATTATTAAATGATTACTTCAATTGCTCATTTTGTCCTTTTATTTGTGAAATAAAGGAATAACAGATGTTTGGTGAATTCGTTGTTCCCCCAAAATGATAATTCATGACGTGTTTCAATATTGTATCCAGAATATGGTGTTAACAACCAATAAACACAAGTTTTTCTAATCCAATATATTCAAAGTGCTTCTGCAACAGTGTGACAGATCCCATATTTTTTCCAGTATTATCTGCAATTGTATCAGAAACAATCATTTTTATTGAGGGCCATAGTTCAAAACAACTACCTGATATTCCTTCTGTATAATCATCATTTTTTAAATTTTCCTTGAAATTTCTTTTTAGTTTTTCTCCTTTTTTTATTACTGCTTTGTAGATGCCACTCTGAGTTGGAATAGGTATGGAAACTCTTTTGGAAGCTTTTGGACAAAGTTTCACATACTTTGTGGGCCTTCCTTGTACTCAGTTTTGTTGAAATTATCAAACATACTGCAGAATCAGTTCTTTGCCTTTTACAGGAAGAAGGTTTCGCATAAGCTACTATAACTTTGTTCTTCACTCATAAATTTTTCTGTTTCTGTAACTGTTTCCAAATCTTCTTCACTACTTTCTTCAATAGACTCTTGTATGACTGACACTCTTCTTTTAAGCATCTTCACTTTTCTTGGATGTATCCCCTCTGTATCTTCTTTTGTGGTACAATATCCTACTTTCCCTTTTGTCGAAACCTGCAGTTCATAAAACTCCTTGTCTTCTCTGCTCAACCATTCTCCTTTCTCGTCTGTTACATTAAACAATTTACTTAAATCATTGTTTCCAGGTCTTCGAGCATGCTTTTTATTTTACTTCAGAAGCTAGAGTTTTAAATCTGTCAAAGATATTCTGCTCCATTGGAATTCTTTGCATCTGATCAAGACTGTCAGTATACTTTCTTGACTTTTTGCATATTTGAAATTGCATAAGATTTGAAGATTAAATCTCCTTATTCTTCTGTGAAGGAGGCGCGTTCTTAGACATGGCAGTTCCAAAGTTGTAATTATCCGGATATTAAACAATCAGTTAAATGCTGTGTTGGTGCCAGAAGAAACAAATTATTGGAATCTTAATATTAGATTACTAATAAATATGAAATTTATTAGATAAAAAGTATTTATAGGAACTTAGAGTAACGTACATAACAAGATCTTGAAACATTCATATTTAGTAAATAGAGAGCTACAAACAATTCAAATGTTAAAAATTTACCCTCCAAACAGACTTTATTTACTTGTAGGTAATTTGTCTTTATAGAACATGAAAATTGCTTTATTTCTAATTATATTGAATTATTATATTAACAAATGTTACAAAGCTCAGTATTTGGATAAGGCAGCCTATGTGTAAAATTAGAATCAGTTTGGAGGGTGACTTTTTTTCAAGGTTGAAATATTTTAATGATATATTCTTGAAAGAAATGATGAATGTCCACTCATAACAATAGGGGCAATAAAAAATTCCAAATATTTTTTTCTAGTCATATACCTAATATATATATATATGTATATGTATATATATATATATATATATATATATATATATATATATATATATATATATATATATATATATATATATATATATATATATATATATATTATATATATATATATATATATATATATATATATATATATAAATATATATATATATTTTCTAAATAATTTTTTCCAAAAAAACCTGAACTCACCCCCCACACACCCCTATCGCGCCGGCCTTGTGAATGGTTGTTGTAATAGTAATTGCTTGCAGCCTTCTTAGAAGCGAAGATGAAAAAAAAAAAAGTACATTGTGTAATGTGGTTTGCTATAAAGCGCTCTGATATATATATATATATATATATATATATATATATATATATATATATATATATATATATATATATATATATATATATATATATATATATATATATATATATATATATATATATATATATATATATATATATATATATATATATATATATATATAATATATATATATATATATATATATATATATATATATATATATATATATATATATATATATATATATATATATATATATATATATATATATCAGGGACGGATCCAGCATTTGTTAGTCTTCGAGATATCTAACTTTCAGACATGGAGCTAACTCCAAGCATTTATATGTTCATACTTATTTCAAATAAAGAGACTTTGCAAAAAATTGCATTTGTTGGAGCAAGTGAAAAAACATTTCATCATCTTGTTGCTCTCACTTTTGGAGCAGGGGGGAAAAAATTTTGAAGTTTTTTTTTCCCAAGCTCCAATCATAGCAATTTTTTGGAAAGCATCTTTTTTTAAAATAAGTTTAGACATATATATACATATATACATATATATATATATATATATATATATATATATATATATATATATATATATATATATATATATATATATATATATATATATATATATATATATATATACACAGTGGCGGAACTTCAAAATTTGGGCCTCCCCGCAAAAGAATGTTTTTTTATATTGTACTGTATATATATATATATATATATATATATATATATATATATATATATATATATATATATATATATATATATATATATATATATATATATATATATATATATATATATACATATATATATATATATATATATATATATATATATATATATATATATATATATATATATATATATATATATATATATATATATATATATATATATGAATTAAAAATTGAGAGTTCAAGTGACGTATTTAAATATAAAACCATGTTTCTCAAAGTTGTAAAATTATGTATATAATATAAAAGTCAATTATTTGTTGTTTTGATTTTTTTTTTGGTTGAGAATTTTGAGGTATACCATCAAAGATGAAATGGTAAATTCGGGTCCCGATTTTACGACAAACAAAAAATTTACCGAATGAAAGAACGAACTTACCATACTTTTCACCTCTACCGAATACTTATAGTTTAAAAGAACAATTTAAGTCATTCAAATCTAATATGTGTTTTTGATATTGACTGTAAAATAATTTTATGAAAAAAAGCTTGTTTAGTTTTATTTTTCTTATTGCATAGTTATTTAACATTAATATTCAGTTTTCATTTAAGTCTTAAATGAACTTAAATAAAAATCAAAATTTTAAAGCTTTTAAATTTTGAGCGGTGATTAATAAAATCCATATATGTTTTTAGTTCTAATCAGGAGGATAGCGTTTTGAATATTTTCTGAAATTCCTTTGAAATAATCAATGTTTATATTTTATTTTTCTTAGACTTTTACTTCACCAACACTAATAAAATAAAGAGAAAATTTAAAAGTTCTTATATGAAAACTAAAATAACGTTGAATATCTCTATGCAATAAGAAAAGCTTTGCCAAGACAACGCTAGGGTTCTTGGTTTTTATGAAACCAACACAATACTGTTATTGACTTATGAAATGTTATTTTCGTATTTATGTTAGATTTAACAATATTGTTCAAATGCTTTGTATATAACAACATATATGTCAGATTAATTCAAATTTTTCATAAATTTTTTATTCCTTGTATGTAAAGACATATTTGTATTGTGCTTATTAATCTACCATGATCTGTAAATTTTAATGAATTTTGATCATGTCAATCTATAGACTTATTTCATATCTTAATGTTTAACATAGATTTGTTTTAAATATAAAGATAACAAATTTTAAATTACAAACAACTTACATTAATTATAGAGTTTTAGTATAACTTTTTGATATTTATTTTATATTTAGATTATAAATTTCTTACTTTTATTTATTTATAAATTGTATATATATATATATATATATATATATATATATATATATATATATATATATATATATATATATATATATATATATATATATATATATATATATATATATATATATATATATATATATATATATATATATATAAATAATTTGATTTTTCTAAAATAAATGGAGTTATATAAAATATATGAGCCATTATTTAAATAATATTTTTGTACTAATATTATTTTGTTGTAGAGACTGATTAATTAAAGTAGAGTATGAACAGACAAAATACAATGTTTCAGTCTCACTATGATCAGTATCCTATGTATCAGTCCCAAAGATATTTAGATCAACAACAGGGCAGTCAGCAGCAACAATATCCTATTGAGAATGACAATTCTGAGTTAAAAGAGTTTGGTGACATGGGTGCAGCTGTGAAAAAGTTTGCAGAAGCTAGTTATTCTAAAACTAATAATTATGATTCTGTAGATGTTGCTGAAAATATTCCTGAAATAAATGATTTTAACCCTTATAGAAAAAGTCATGGTTTGGTTGCTTGGGATAATTTTGGAGGACAAATTCCTGATCCATATCAAAGATTTGAAGATTTTAGAGGTTTAAACCCTGCTCAATTAAAAGCACTTTACAATTCAGGTTACAAGGCTCCTACTCCTATTCAAGCTCAAACATGGCCAATTGCGATGTTTGATCGGGATGTTGTATCAATTGCAAAAACTGGTTCAGGTAAAACGCTAGCATTTTTATTACCAGCATATATGAAAATAAATCTCAGAAGATCTCAAGGTACAATTTCAGTATTAGTTTTAGCCCCAACAAGAGAATTAGCTACACAAATTCAATTAGAAGCTGAAAAGTTTGGAAGTGTTGCTGGATATTATAGTGCATGTGCCTATGGTGGCGCACCAAAACGTAATCAGCTACAAGCAATTAATTCTGGAATTTCCGTTTTAGTAGCCACACCTGGTAGATTAAACGACTTTCTAGAGTCTAATGAAGTTAACTTGTCATCAGTTTTTTATTTAGTTTTGGATGAAGCTGATAGAATGCTTGATATGGGTTTTGAACCACAAATTCGAACAATTATAAGATGTTTACCTCGTAAAAGGCAAACCTTGATGTTTTCAGCCACTTGGCCAGAAGAGGTAAGGCGTTTAGCTGATGACTTTTTATATCAACCAGTTCATATTCGTCTTGGGATTGTCGGTGGTAGCACTAGTAGTGGCTTGCAAGCTAATGAAATGATTAAACAACATTTAATTTTATTAAATTCAGGTGAAGACAAGGATGGAGAACTTATTAATTTGATTAAATCAAGATTTCATCAAAATAGAGATCTGGTTCTGATCTTTGTTGCCAGGAAAAACACCTGTGATTTTTTAACTAATATTTTAAATCGAGTGGGGATAGCAGCCTCTGCTATGCATGGTGATCGAGATCAAAAGTACAGGGAAAAAACTTTGGCTGCTTTTCGAGATGGTTCAAGACCTATAATGGTTGCTACAGATTTAGCTTCTAGGGGTATTGACGTTAGAGGTATCAGTGCTGTGATAAACTATGATCTTGCAAATAGTACAGAAGATTATGTTCATCGAATTGGAAGAACTGGGCGAGCTGGCATGTCTGGTGAGTCATTCACATTTCTCACACGCAGCAATGATGATATTTGGAAAGCAATAGGAATTGTTGAGGTTATGGCAAAAACAGGTCAGTATCCTCCACCAGCTGTTCAGGAACTTATCAATAGGGTTAAAATGCGTCAAGAACAGAATAAAGAGCGTCGTGCTGCTGAAAATGAGCAGTTTTCGAAAGTACTTATTGTTGCAGAGAAGCCTTCTGTTGCTAAAATGATAGCTGAACAATTATCTGGAGGACATTTTCGCACAAGACGTGGCAAAAGTCGTGCTAATCAGATTTTTGAATTTATAAAATGGTTTGGACCCGCTCAACAAAAATGTAAGTTAATGGTGACATCAGTTGTAGGCCATATCTTTGGATTAGGGTTTGCTGGCCGTCCAGACAGAGATATATCAAAGTTGTTTGATGCTTCAGTAGAAAAACAACTTGCTGATAGCACAAAAAAATTAAACATTGTTGAACATTTACAAGAATTAGGTCAAGAATCTGAATATCTTTTCCTGTGGTTGGACTGTGATAGAGAAGGAGAGAATATTGGTTTTGAGGTAATATCTTTGACTCAACAATGGATTCCTTATGATAATGTGTACAGAGCACGATTTTCTGCACTCACAAAAACTGAGCTTTCACAAGCATATGATAATCCTGTAAGACCTGATAAGTATGCAGCAATGAGTGTGGATGCAAGACAGGAACTGGATCTCAAAATTGGGGTAATAATTTTTTTAATGAGTTTTAATTGTCATCATAATTTTTTTATGTAAATGTTCTACATAATTGGGTTAAACATTAATAGACTGAGATAACTTAATTATCCCTAATTTAGCCCTAATTTTGCCCAGATCCTAGTTTAAACAAACAAAGCTAATTTAAATGTTTTAACATGTTCAGAGAGAAATACCACAGTTGCCTGTTACACACTCTGTTTCCAACATTCGACTTCTATCTAACTCTCCAGAAAAAGAAATGTTTATACACAATCTTAATGCTTTATAGATGCAAAACACTTTGACCTTCTCTATAAATCTGACTATTCCTAATCTCTATCTAAGTTCTTAGCTTGATTTTTTGTTCATTAGAAGAATCACAAATTTATTTTGCTTAGTCTTTTCCTGGTTTATTATCAACTGTCATCGACATTTGTAAAAATCTATTATCAACATTTGTAGTCTATGTTTCAGAGATATCTAAGTTTTCACATAACACATTAAACATGTATCCTGTACACTTATCCCTAAAATATTAAGCAACTTAAGATGTTAGAAGTGACTTTGACTACATACTGGGCATATTTTGCCCATAGCTCCTCTGTGTTATCTTGTCTAACTATATCTCCCAAGTAATATAAACTTAACAAGTAATATTAACTTCTTCTTCCATTATAAAATTCTATTGTTTCAAAAAATGAAAATTGCAATTTTTGATTGGTATTCAAAATTTGAGATTTCAAGTTACTAAGACTGTAATAAACAATTTCAAGAGTGTAGCCATAAAATTTTCAAAGACTGAAATCAATCAAAGTATTTACTGAAAAATTTAAATAAAAAGATTTTTTATTTTTGTTTTTTAAAAAATTATGTCAGAACTTAATCTCAGGTAAATAACTCAATATGACTATTTTATTACATAAGAAATTTTTTTAAAAATTATTTTTGCAGTTTTAGGTTCAAATAACGGCTATAATTTCTGTGAAAATAACTTTATATAGGTGAATTTTTTTATTTTGTATTTCTTACTGAATATTTTTAAAATGCACAAATAGTTAAAATATTGCTAAATTTCTAATAATTTGGTCACAAAATGACAAATATATCCATTAAGGAAACCAGTGTGATATCATACTGAAATAGCCTGCTTCTGGGATCTTTAGTACATACATTGACTGACAAATAGTCTGACTCGCAACGGAGTGCTGCTACATCAACTGAGTTTTTGTCATGGCGCAGCAATCTTATCATTCATTTTTCTTCCTTTTTTTATTCTTTTTCTAAAAAAGCTGTATTGATTTAGATAAACAAAAAAAGTGAGCAAATGCTTACATAAATATGCTTTAGTGTATATATATATATATATATATATATATATATATATATATATATATATATATATATATATATATATATATAATTTTTTTTTTTTTTTTTTTATTAAACAAAAAATTAAACAAAGAAAATTATTATTTTCTTCATTTAATTTTTTTTTGTCAGAAAAATATGTCATTTGCATCTTCAATAATAAACACAAATATTTAATGTAAATATTTAATATTTTGATTTCAGGTAGCATTTTCAAGGTTAATGACTCGTGCATTTTTGGACATGGCAAAAGAAAAGTTTCGTTTAAAAGATCAAAAAGTTGTTAGTTATGGTCCTTGTCAAACACCAACACTTTGGTTTTGTGTACAACGTCATAAAGAGATTCAAAATTTCAAATCAACACCGTTTTATGTTGTCTCTGTTGTTGTCAACATTCAGGTAGGATAACTTTATGGTAGTATATAATTTATATCAAAATATTTTATAATACTCAACAAAATTAAAAAATGGCATGTTGGTAAATGTCGTATTGAACAAAATGGCTTGAACAAGAATTTTAATTACTATTTTTTACCTTCAAGATTTAAGTGAAAGCCTATACCTTAGCATTGTGGGTATGTAATATATATTTATAACCTTTAAGATATTTGATTTTATATGTTACATACAATATGTTTAGATCAAAGATCAAAATGCCTTATAAACTGAAACAAGCATATATAGCTCTGTTGCCTGTTTTTTGTTAAACCATAGCGTTCTCTACTACAGGCCTATTCATCGCGCAACCGGATTTTTTTGTGGAGGCCTACTTTTTTACGGCAAAAAAGATAATAACTTCGTAATTTTAAAACTAAAAAGTAATTTTAATTCTCTGTATAGCTTAATAATTGTTTTTGATGAAAAAAGAAAATTAATATTAAGTAATAAACAATGTAAATAAAAGGCAAAGAAATTTTTTCTTATTTCAAATTTCACACATTTACATAATTATATTATTTCACCTTTAGTTTTGGCTTTAACAGCTAAATACAAAATTGATATTTTCTTATATTGAGTAGAAATGTTATTAAACCAAACAAAAAATATTAGATAAATTTTGATTAAAATTGTTAACAAAATCTGAAAAAAAACCAACTAATATATGAAACTTTTATAAATCTTTTATAAAAAAGTATACTGAATATATTATAAACAGTAGACAACTAAGTAGACTTTTAAGAGATTTTTTAATAATTTTAGTGCAGGTTCTTTGCCAGATTTGCCAGAGTGACAGTGGTACATAAATTTAAAAAAAAAATGTTGCTCAATATTACACAATGATGTTCTTCCATATCCAATAAATAATAGTCTGATATAATCATAAAAATACTACTTAAAGATTTTCGGCATACATGATCTTTAACTATTTGAAAAACTACAAAACAAAAAAATGTCCATTGGCATGAATTATCAGTTGGAATTTTTAATCCACCACGATCCAAAAATTTAGAAAACTGACCATATTTCTGAAAATAGAACGTTGTTTGATCTAAAAGTTCATAATCAGTTCGTTCTTTATCATTTAGTGTAACATAACCAGCAATGTGAATAAGTGACATTTTAACATCATCAGCAATAGAAGATTCTAGATCTTGCAAGTTATCAAGAATTTCGCAGCAGTCTTCAGACAATTTGTAATCACATAATGCACATTGATGACCAGACTTCACATTAAAATTGTCAATATCTACATTTAACTTCAAAAGTAAAGATGCATGTTTGATACGTAATTTTTCAATAACTTGTTGAACACTAAGAAAATATGTACCACCAGAACCTTGACGAAGTATACTATATTCTTTTTTCAGGTGATCTGAAGTAAATTGACCAAGAAGTACATAGTTTTGCGTAGTGTTAAGTAAATATCTACATAAATCTACTAGAAATTACAAGTTGCAGTATCTTTAGAAAGCTGTTTAATACACTTACCTTTGGGACCTACCATTTTAAGTGCCATATCACCAAATTGTAGTATTAAATTTAAACGGTTGTCATCAGGATTGTTGATAACAGCCTGCAAAGGATCATTATGCCTTGTATCAGCACCAATGGCTTTGACATTTAAAATTTTCCACCAAATAATAACTTTATTAATAAATATAGCAGTGTCGTTAACAGCAATATGTATCATGTCAGGATGTTGCAAAAGAGCAGCATAAGTTTTTTCTGAAAATACTCTTAAAACTTTTAATACACACTGTCATTCAACAGGTTTAGGAGAAATAGAAGTTTCATTCAGGTCAGATAATTTTAGAAAGCTTCTAATTCTGCATTGTAAAGCTGCTCTAAATGAGTCCATTTTGCAATCCTGGTTACTCCGTTATCGTCAAATATTAATTCCTGAGTTTTTTCAGTTAACCAAAGATTACGAATATTTTTTATGAGGTGTACAAAATCATAAAGTAAATACTTTCCATCTACTGTTAACCATAGTTTTCCCGGAATGAATGTGTACATTTTAAGAAAAGCCTGATTGACACGATTCCCATCACATATAATAGCTTTTACATTTGTACTGACTGAATCAATTATTTGACTAGTTAAATTAATCTGTTCAAACAAAAAATCAGATCATAATTTTGATATTGGTATCATTTTAATTAACACCTTTGGACCCCCATTTAAACAAACAGCCATAATCCCTAACAATGTTTTGGACAATTCCACTGGGTTATCCTCCGATCTACCAAAAATAGTTCCACCATGGTAAAGCAAACTTTTTTTAGCATATATTTCATCATGCAGTATGATACATAATTTCTGCTTATCCGGAAGAGAGTTAAAAATTGAATAAATAAATTTGTTTTCATTAATATTAGAAATTTTTGAAGTAATTCGAGTCAGTGTTGAAATAGATGGAAGTTGATAATCATTTCTTAAGCGATTATATAATGCCCTTAGATGTTAAGAAATATACAAAATCTCCAACTAATTTTGGTCCCATAACTGAAACATGTTGCATAATTACTTCTTTTTTATTATCAATTTTCAAAGAGCTTAAAAAACGAAGTATCTCATCAAACTTAGACCAGGAGTCAACAGTTAAGATTCGATTTACTGTTAAGCTAGAAATGTGACACTTAATCCCATAATGAAATGTTTCAAAGGTAAGATTTTCATAAATTTTAAGTACAAAAAAAGGTATTCCATTAAAAAATTGCAAAGATTGTATAACAACATAGCCATCAACCATAAACGATATAACTGGATATTGGTGATCACTGCTATCAATAAACTTGTTTTTAATGTCACAAAAAGTAGCTTTATCCCTTTTAAGAAATGTATCTAGCTCATCATCTATTGTACTTCTAATGCCACTTAAAGATCTTTTGGTAGATCTTTCAGTTGGATAACCAGTTGGAATTTGAGATAAAGGTATTCCTAGCCAAACAGAAGGAGGATTTTTTGGTCGACGTTTTCCTCCACGCACTATAACTGTATCAAAATGTGGAGGCCAGTGTAACTCACAGATAACAGTATACTTGGTAACAACCAAATTAGAGTTTGGAATAGCTTTTATCCATTTTTCACGCTCAACGTTATCACTTGGAAACCGATACACTAATATTTTATTAACTTCACTAGATATTTTGTTTTTTTCACTTTGATAGTTGGTGTGACAAGCATACACACAACATTTATTTGGCATGATGATTTAATCTAAATTTTATAAATATATTATTTGCTTTAAATCATATCTGCAAATCCATGTTTAAATTATATAAGTTTATTAACATTGTATTATATTCCATTATTTAAATATTTGTCATAAACGACATGACATTGTATCTGGTCTGAACGTGGAAAAATAATTTTTTCGCCGTAAAAAAGTAGGCCTCCACAAAAAAATCCGGTTGCTCGATGAATAGGCCTGTAGTAGAGAACGCTATGTGTTAAACATTTAAAAACTTATTGAAGCTTAAAAAATTTTAAACATACAAAATAGGGCATTTTAAGATATTATTTTATCTTATTTTTGAAAAATTTATTTTATTTTTCTTTGAAATTAAAAAAAAAAATTTTATTAATGGTGTGTTCATAGTTGGTTTTTTAATGATTAATACAAACTTGATATAAAGTGCTGGAACTAAAGACATCAAGTAATCATCTATGGTAAATAGATGAGGTTGGTTTTAAAGATAATGTTGCAATTCTATTTTGTATAAAGTTAAAAAAAGACTTTTATATAATTTATTATTTGATTTTTTTTTTAATTAAAAAAAGGGGGAGGGGATAGGTTTATTATCCCATCACACACTTATTATCCCATCACACACATCTACCTTGTGTGTGATGGGATAAAAAATTTGTGCTTTAAAAAGTTTCAAGCTAACATGGTTTATGAATAAATGAATTTACAACAGAAAAATCACAGATTTCCAAAATAATTGTCTTGTTTTTTAAAGAATACTGTGAATTAGTATATAATTTTTGTATTTAGCACAAAAAGTGAATTTGTATATTGTGTTAGGACTAAAATATTATAAAAATATACTTTTAATTTCGGTGATTTGGTCTTAAAAAATTATATTTCCGGCTAGAACCAGAATGAACTTAAAGTCACACATTTCGGTACATCCCTAAAAATTGCATGATTTGCCTTCTAAATTTACTTATCATATTTACGCTCCTCCTACCCCACCCTCTCTATTTAATGTTTTTGTTGAATATTTTAATTAATTCTTAAACAACATAGTATAATAAAAGTTCTTTTAACATTCTTTTTTACCAAAATTCTATTCAATTAAAAAAAGTTTTTTTTGAATGACCTTGATGCTTTATTTGATTTCATATAATTTAGATTTTTTCCAATTTAGATTCAACCCAATAAAGTAATAACAAAATGATAATCCAATAATGAAAATTGTTATTAAAAAAAAACTTTAGCAAAGTTAAACAAATAATAATAATCATTACTAAACAAGGAAAAATATGTTTGAACTGAGTTGTCTCTTGTAAATTGGAGTTTTCCTTTAGACTTGAGCTAACAATTACTATCATCATTTTCTGTATTTTAGAGAGAAACTTCTGAAAGAACGGAAAAATTAGCCAGTACTACATACTTCAAAAACAATCTATAAGAATAAAATAACATGGGATAGTGTTGAAAAGATTCTTAGTAAAAAAAAAAGAGATAGCAAAGTCTTGCCAAGCATTATTGTCAAGAACAACACTCATATTTTTGATGTAAAATTGATAGCAGCAGAATTTAATGATTTTTTTGTAAACATGGGTCTAAACTTAGCAAGTAAAATTATAAAGTTATCTTTAAAATTTTAGTTAAAATTTTATTACAAAACCTTACTCATAGTTGCTCAATAAAAGAATTAAAATTAAATGTAGCAAACAGGCTATGATTCTATTTCAACTAGCATAATTAAAGTTTGCTATGGGTTTCTCAAAAAATTTCTAATAAATATTTTTAACAAATCACTAAAAAAGATATTTTTCCAAATAAATTGAAAGTAGCAGTCATTACACATATTTTTAAAACAGGAATAGAATTAGTCTCTAAGTAGTACTTAGAGATCTAATTACAAATTGCAGACATATATCGATGTGTTACCATGGCATATCATCATATTATATATAATTATTAAAGGAAAACAGTCTGCTTTGTTACCAATACTTATAATTTCTAGTTTAACTTGATTTTCAATCAAGTTTCACTAGAAAACATGCACTTATGCAATTTGTTAAAATTATCAAAGGAGCATCTTCTCATAATAAATTTATTTAATTTTTTAGATGTGTCAAAAGCATTTGATAAGGGAAAACATTCATTTTTGTTTATTATCACACCATGCGCATCCCTCACCACCTTCACAAGATCTCTAAGAATGTTGGAGCTGTTTTTAAAAACTGGGATAGGGATTGGGTTTTTTGGCTTTTGTAGTGTATTCCTATTATATTGTAATATTGACTAGCATAATATAAAGTGCACCCGGTGAGATCTGTCGCAAGGACATGCCCCTGACGAGTGGCGTTAGCACAGATCTCAGGCTCTCCGAAACGTCATTGGTGATTGCAGTGCATTCCTGAGGAGGGGGATCACTATTTATCCTCTACTTAATTCTATATGGTTAATATGGCACCAACATTTTTTTACCTCTTACACTCATGATTTTTTACAAATCTGCATTAGAGAGTTACGAGCATTTAATTGGCATGTTATATTTGATTTATAATTATTTCCTAATATTGCAATTTGCAATCACTTAATTCAAGTATTTTATTAGAAAAAGTAAAATATTATGAAATATTGCAAACAAAGTATTGTCAATCAAGATTCATTGTTTCATTTTTTTTAATAATACACTTTTTTTCTAATAATACACTAATCCTGTCTTGTAAGTATTAAATATACTTTATATAGTATATTTTTTATTTAGTGTTTTACTATTTTTTAATTTATTACTTGATAAATAAATAATAGAGGGGGAGGTAGGCAAATAAGCCATTTTGTGTGATGGCAATAGGCAAAGCAGCAAAATATGAAATAATTAAGACAAATAGAGAATAATCTAAAAAAATTTTGGTGATACTTATTTGTGTCATCACTCTTGACACAAATAAGTATCAAGTAAGAGTAATATTGCATTACAGTTAAGTAACATTAAAAAATATTTAATTAAAAAAAAAGTAAATTAAAAAAAAAAAGTTTCTTGGTAAAGGGGAAGATATTAGGATATAATCAATATTTAAAAAGTGCTGTTTAAAATTTAATGGTTACTCTGATTGATTTCAGTTTTCTTTCAATTCACTATATTAAATGCATTTCTTCTAAGAGTGCTTGTATCAAGATAAAAACCAAAAACAATGGATAAAAAGATTTATGAAATAAAGAAATTCACATTTCTTTATTTCATAAATCACATTTTGTTATTATATATATTTGTTTTTCGGTACATGTAAACTGTTTATGCTATGGTTTGTTCAGCTTAGTGATCGATATATCACTTTTGGTAATGTCAAAAAGTGTAAACAATCTCTAAAAATTAGATATGTGCCTAAATGCTGTTGATGGCAAGTGTTTTTGATTTGTTTGTTAAATAGTTTTAATATGTTTATAATATGTTTAGCATTTTGTATTCTTTGCTCAGATTAGTTTTATAAGGATGTTCAACACATCTCGCTTTTACCTTCAAAAGAAAAATTACAAAAAAGCTAAGCAGTTAAAAATGGATGAAACCATCTGTTTTTTAACTATTTAGCGAGCTGGTGTTGCTTGCTTCTATATTTAGGTGGTAGTGGTAGATTACTTTAAAAGCAAGAAGTTTTATTTATTATTTTACAGCTGGTAATGAAATCAGTTAACAATGGAGTCATATGGCAATTTATGGCAGGCTTTGTTTTAAATAAAAAAATGGCTTAGCTCATTAGCTTCTCATGGTTTTGATGTCATAAAATTATCTTTATTTATTTTTCTGTTTAAGGACATTAACTATTTTAACTACTGTAATAAAATAAGTTACAATAAAACAAGTTTATTTTACAAATTAAGAAAAACAAGTGTTTTTTTCTAAATGTCTATTTAAATTTAATTTTTTCTGTCTTTGATATTAATTAATTAAATTGCTTTCTTTTCTCGACATTTGTATAAATGAATTAAAATACCTTAATTTTTTCATTATTTTTTAAAGTTGCAACTTTGCAAATAATGATTTTTTGTTTTTAAAAATTTATTAACAAACAAAAAATATTACTTGTTGCAAAGAAAAAAAAACTAAAGTTAATAAATTTACCAGCGCTTTTTTTTTGTGACGAAGATTTAAGTTTCCAAGTACCATTTATTAAAAAATATATACGGTTGTGCGTTTACTTGCCTTAAGGCAAAAAAGTTAAACGTATGTATTTATAAAAAAAGTTAAACGTATTTATGAATAAATTTGATGTAGTATTAAAAGTTATGACATTATTACAAGGAATTTTTTTTGTTGTAAAAAATATAAAAGAAGGAAGAAAAATCACGAAAAAAAAAATCTTCCCTAATTTTTTTTATTTTAATAACTTTTTTATTCAAAATTCTTTCTAAATTATAAAGAAATATATGTTTTCCCTTTTATGAAGCTGATGTAACTTTTATAAAATGTTATTTTTCTAAACTACTATTTTTCACAAAATTATTTTCAAAAACTTATAAATATAAACAAATTCTTTATATGTATTTATGATATATTTCCTTTTTAATTTCTTTTTTTTAAATATTAATAATTTTTTGAATTGATAGATTGCCTTTCCAAACCACTGTATTAGTACTCATTGCATGTTTTAACTATTTAAGTTAGTCAATGTATGCATACTTTGTCCATCTTCTACCTATTTAAGTCAGTTTACGCATGCTATACTAATTCTGTTATTAACAAATAAATTAAATAATAAAAACAGAAAAAAACTAAAAATAAAATCATTTCAATTGAATATTATGTCAAATGCACATAAACAGATAAAAACATATAGATAGATTTTGCAAATTATATTTAGGGTCAAAATATTACTTTAAAATGGGTCAACGACACTGTGAAAAATGCAGAAGATCTCAGACAAATGGAGTCAATTATACAAAGAAATCCAGTTGCACATATTGTTGATGTTAAAGAAGATAAAAAAGTCGTATATAAGCCAATAGGTTTAAATACAGTAACGTTATTAAAGTCTTGCTCCAAAGGATTTGGTATTTCGCCAACACAAGCAATGAATATAGCTGAGCACTTATACACATCAGGTTATATTTCATACCCACGTACTGAAACTACTCGATATCCTCCAACTTTTGATCTTGTTGGTACCTTGGAAGAACAAGTCAATAATCCAAATTGTATGTTTATACTTTTCATTTAATTAAACAAAAAGATCTCATGTTTATTTATTATATTTATCTCATGTTTACATATATATTTGTTTCATGTTTACATATTTTTTTGTGTTTAAATAAAATTAGTTAATTTTTGCATATTATTTCTTGTATAAATCTGTTCCATTTTAATTATTTCTTTTATAACTTGGATAAAACAATAAAGAGTAATTGAAAATAATGTTATTTTAATATTATATCATAAATTATTATAAGGATGTGAAGAATATTGTGATGAATACAGTGATGTAATTAGGCCAAAATTTGACAATGGCATACTGGTTTGGGTACCAATTGATTGGATACCTAAACTATTTTGTTCAAATTAATCTACCCAAGCTCGAAAACAAATATAATTGCCACTTGAAAAACTGTTATAAATAAGCTTTTTTTTTTTTTTTTGAATGATCCGCTTTGATCAATTAAACTGAATTTGAAGTTAATTAAACTGAAGCAATTGAATGTGCACAAAATATTATAACAACAACTTATGTAAATTTTTTTTACAAAAACTGGTTAACAGATTCAATATGTAAGCAAACATATTAAACAGACAAGAACTGTTTGTCATAAAATAATTTCTAAGAAGATCTGCTGATTTCTAAAGATTATAAAAAATAAAAGAGCTTAAAGGAATCCTAAACCTCCAAAACATGTTGTGTTCATATTAAAGAGAATGATTTAAAAAAATGTTTGGGGTAAATTTTTTTGATCAAAACAAAGGAATAAATGCATGGTAAGAAAAACTAACTTTTTTATTTTAGTCAAAGCTCGTCTTATCCGTTTTGTTGTAGTCCAAAAAGTCAGCATAATATACATCGCAATCTACAGACTTGATAATTTATTCAAGCACGTTTTAATCTTAAGAGTTTAGTACATGATTTTAGTCTGACTTTTTTTTTGTTTATATTATCAATCTTTTATGCAAAAAAAAAAAATCCTTGACGTCATTTACTAAAACTCTTAGGAATAAATTATCAAGTCTGTAGATTGCAGCCTTGTGCTGAATTTTTGGCAAAAAATTCAGCACAAGGCTGAATTTTTTGCCAAAAAAATTCAGCATGCATGCTAAGAAAAGTTATTTTTTCTTAGCATGCATTTATTTTTTTGGTTTAATCAAAAAATATTTAGCCCAAACATTTTTTTTTTATCATTCTCTTTAATATGAACATAACATGTCTTTGAGGTTTGGGATCCCTTTAAATCATTAATAAAATTTGAAAACTTTTCAAGTTTTTTGTTTGTTTGTGTTGTTTTTATAGCTTTTATTGCTTGTTTATACATTTTAACTTTTATAAAATGATTCTTTTAAATTAATTTCTTTTTTGCTTAATACAATAATACTCTTTTATAAAAAATAAAATAAAAAGTACTAAATAATTTTTTATTGACAGAAACCAATTACTAGAAAAAAAGGTATGAAACCATAAAATGATTTCTTCATTGTCTAATACATTTCCTCTTGTAAGTAGTAAGTCTTTTAGTGGTATTATTTTTTATTAATTATGTAACATTAGGTTTTCTTATTATTTTTCTGCAATAGCCCAATCAAAATTTGTTAAACACTAGTTGTTTTTAGTTGTTAAAGGAAAAAACTTTTGCAAGTTAATATCTTTGCGAAAAATCTAGAAAGTTTATATCATAGCTTACTGTGTACTTTACCTCTTTACTGTGAATTTTATATTTTTATGTGTACCTTATATGGCAAGTTTAAATCTTGGCTTACTGCTCAACGCAACTAAGGCGTAGAACAAACAAACTTGTAAAAAAAAAAAGAAGCCGATAATTAAAAAAAAATTGGTTGGTTGTTAGTGGGAAACTGAAAAACTTTTTATTTATTGGTATTTAATTTATGCAAACAAAGAATTCGAATTGAAAATAAATTTGTTTATAAAGTTTACCACCTGTTTTTTAATTGTTTACCCAATAGTTTATTATTTCAAGATGGCCGAATAAGTTCCAAGTATTTCAAAAAAAAGATACTAAATACCAAAAACAATTTTTTAAATGGGACTAAAAGTTATGATTATTTATGCAAAAACCATATTGGTAGAAAAATTAATATTACTATAGGTTATCTAAATCTAACGTGACATTGTTGTTAAATATACTCATTTAGGTGTGATATTGAAAATAGTAACTTCAATTTTCATAAAAAAATGGTTTTTCATGGATAATTTTCTTAAATAATGTCTGATTAAAAATGTCAAGTTACATTCGTTGAAAACAAACACCAATATGTGCTCTTATGAAAAAATCAAATTCATAGACTTATCTATAGCCAAGCCCCAAGGTACTTTATTCTAAAAATTGCATCTTTTCTAAATAAAATTAAGCTTGACAATTTGTTATAGTCGCATTACTTTTACCAGTTTATAATATTGGTTAAAATAACCTTTCCATGCATACCAAATATGTCATACTTTTTAATGAAAAAACTTACATGTATTGCAATTTAAAAAACTTATATTTTTGTTCGGAAAAACGTGTACCAGGCGTGTAGTTGCATTGAGTGTGCATCTTACTGTGTTTTAATAAAGCTTGTATATTATTGGTTGTTAAATATAATTTTTTGTTTAAAATATTGATTTTAAAACATGTTGTATAATTTAATTTTATAATTAAAATTTTTTTAAATAATACTTGTATATGTGCTATTACACAAAATAAAAAAATATTCTTTTTCCTTTTTGGAAAATTTTGTTTTTATTTTACTATTTGTGATTTTGTTTTTATGACTTTGTTTTTAATGACTCATTGTAAAAAAAAAAATTGTTTACAAGTTTTTATATTTTTTTAATTTAAGGGGGTAGAATTGCTGCATAAAAATATTTAGTTAAAGTTTTTATTTTTTTTAATTTAAGGGGGTAGAATTGCTGCATATATTCTAGAGTCTGGCAGAATGAACCCATCACAAAAAGGTTTTGATGTAAGTTATGTTCAAATGATCTTTTTATATGATTTCATTATGATCTAGTTTATTTGTTATTTCTGGTTTAAGGGTTTAAAAAATTTACAAAGACTTTTTTTTTCTTCATCAAAATTATTTTTTTTGTAAAATCAATATAAGAGACACAAAATTTTAAAATATTTGTTAAAGTTTTAAAATTTCTGATCTTTCTAAAAGTTAAAAATTTTAATATATTTTTAACTTTTTCTTAAAAAAATTTTAAGAATAAATTTTTAGGTGTTTCATAGTATATGTTAATAATTTTAAATAAAAAAACAATGTCACCTCTGGAAATGATGTATTATATATGGTAGAAATCTAACTTAGTAAATGACCAAGATTGATATTTGACTGATGCTGAAGCCGGGTTTGATAAAATATAGCCAGGGCCAGGGCTGGGTTTGTGAACGGGACTGCATAAACATTTATATATCTCAAAGTATATTTTTTAATTTAAAATTAATGTTATATTTTGTATATATATGCATATATAAACATCATTATGATCAACATTATTATCATAATCATCATTACCATCATCATCATTATCATTATCATCACAGCTTGGTGATGATGATGACAATTATGATTATCATCATTATTATCATCATCATTATCATCATCATCATCATCATCATCATCATCATCATCATCATCTTTATTATTGTTATCATCGTTATCATCATCATAAGACTTTAGCCTTACTCTTTTATGCTGTTTCTCTAATATAAACAATATAGAGCATTTTTATTCCTAACTAAAGCTCATTCATACAATATGTAAGGCACTCTCTTTAAATTTTCTTACTTCTATTACAACCATTTTCTACTGAAACTGCAATAGTGTAGTAAACCTCTCTACAAGTTGATACCTAAATTACTTTAACTTTTTCTACCAAACGTTGTTTGACACCACGCTTTTTCTAATCTGTCTAAGACTATGCCTCCTTTTCTTGTCTGGCTAGAGTCACACCACACATCCATCTGATCATCTTCTCTTTCGGCAAATACACCATATAAATAATAAAGTTTATATAACAATGAAAGGATATTGTATGCCAGCATCTAAATAAATAGCAAACAGATATGTTTATATCCATAATATGTGTGCAAAAAGTGCATCTTAGAAATCTTGTATCTTATCTCAGATGTTAGGTTCTAGAGACTTTTGGTTAGTTTTCAACAGTGTCATTTGCTAAAGTAAGTCTAACGTTTAATTTCTAGTTCATGGGTCTGATCATTTTACTTTTCTCCAGAATAAAGTAGAGCTATTTGCAAAGAAATCTTACTCTAGTTTGACTCTCAAATATAATGGCCATACTCTTCCTAACAGTTAAACATATTAACCCATTGTTAAACATCGAAATTACTCTGGCTTCCAATACTAAAATTAATTCTCAATTAAACACTTCTACAGTTTGTGCTTCAGACAAGATTTCCATCATAGTCTTAAAAAAGTGTTATCCAGAATTCTCTTAAATTTTTGCTAAGTTTTTAAAAAGTGCTAAATAAGTGGTTCTAATTTTTCAAAACTCAAGAAAGCTCTTTGACCTCTCCCAGTATCCTACAATTTCTCTTCACTCTGTTATTAGTTTCTTATAGGTTTCTATGTAAAGGTTTTGAGGTTATTAAATTATTTCTTTCTAACTACAGTAGTTAAGTTATTCTTGAAGGCCTACCCTCTTCTTTATTTAACTTTAAGGGTACTATATTAGCTCCTGTATTATTTCTTATCTACAATAACAATCTTAATGATATCTAGTGGCTCTATTAACTGATGACTCAATTTTATACTCTTGTCTTGACAAAAAACCTTTACTTTTATATTGCTTATAACACACAGACAATTTTAAATCTGATCTCTTTTCTGTAACAGCCTAAGGCTTGCAGTGGCTTTTGGATTTAAATTCTGGACTTAAAATCCACAACTTTTGTTTGACATCAAAACTCATTTGTTTACTGCAAAAAAATATTGCAATTTTGTTGGCATTCCTATATTGACGAATAACAACCCTCTTACTCTCAGACAATGTCTAAAAGCATATTGTAAATGTAATTAGACCTGGTTTATCTGCCCAGCTTGTGCCACTCTCCCATTGTTATAAGGTTGCATTTTTTTTATTTTTCTACAAACACAATCATGGTCAATGCTCAAACGAGCTATCATCTCTATAATGATAAATCAAGACTCATTCTCGCTTGGCTATAAGTTTAACAAGTTGCATCCTTTTACTGTATTTGTCCCTTCATGCTATAAAACCTTTTTACACCATGATAATTAATGCAGTTTTTTTCTTTGAACATTAAAAAAACCTTATAACTTTTAACTTTTACCCAACATCATGTTTTCCTTTTTGATACAACTTACAATCTTATGTTTTTTATTTAGTTACATGTTTCTTTTTTAACTGATTCTCTATTTTAAAGTAATTCTAAATGAAAATTCCCCAACCATCATTAAGATATATGTCAAAGTTGCTTTCTTGTGTTTTCAGATTATAACTGCTTGTGAATCAGCATTAATTCAAATAACAATATCATAACCAATACATTTTTTTAGTTAAATGTAGTTTATAAACCTGAACTGTGATCTCAGTTCAGGTTTTTTTAAAGTTTATATGCACTTCATAATAAAATCATTTATTATGGAGTGCATATAAAGTAAAAATAAACCTGAACTGAGATGTGAGAGTGACATATTCTGGATGGTTTCATATGAAAAAATCCTTGTCCATCTATGCAACTATCAGTTAAGATGATAAATGCTAATGTAGATTTCTAAAGGTCAAATAGTCTTCTAGTAGCCAAGATAGTCAGTTGCTAAGCAACTATCATTTGCTTAACTGATTACTAGATTTTAAATTATAATTACAGTTTAAAAAAAAATTTAATATTGTTTAAATAAAATAAAATAGATAAATAATAAATAAAGTATTTTTATAATATATAGAGAAGTGCAAGATATTAGTTGTCCTGGAACATCTGACCCTATTTATCATTATAATTTAAATTTATCTATAATAATTATAATTGTTATTTTTTTACTTTGTTAGAAAACTAGTTTGAGATATTAACATTATCAGGTTTGAATTTATGCAATCTGTGGATGTCTTTGATGCCAATAAAAAAAATTAAAAAAAAAGGGGGACAGCGGTTATTTTTTTCTCTTATAAGTTTCTATTAATCTTTTTTTAGATCTGCAACTTATTAGGACTCATGCTCCGTCAATTTTAAAGAAAAATCAAGTTTGCATGTAAAATCTTTTTCTATAAAAAAGTTGTTTCTTTAATGCTTGAAATTAACTAATTTCACGAAGCACATTAAGCGCTTAAGTATCATGACATGCACAACACATTTTTAACAGTGTAATCATGTTTTTAGAAATTTTTAAAGCTTTTTAATGTTTTTAAAAATTTTTAAAAAGCTTTTTGAAAAATTCTCATGCGTTTATTCAGTATATAATATCCTTATATATGTTATGCATATAATATCTATATGCTATGCATATCTATAGGTCTTTAAAAATGTTTTACTTTGTGTTTTAGAAAATTGAAAAAGATTTTTAAAAAATTAGGTGTAAACAAAAGGATTTGAACCCACATGAAGCACTTGATCCATTTTGCCATGTTTTAAAAGAATTAAAAAATACACCACATGTATTAACTGGAAATCAACTTATTTATACATAATAACAAAACAAAATGTATAAAGAAAATTATGTTTAAAAAAAAAATCTGTTTAAAAACTAAATTTGCATTATCAATTAACAATTATTAGATTAACCATTTATATATAAATACAAATAATAGATGCAGGGTTTATTTTATACACCACTCTTATCCACACTCTATATTAAAAATATATATTTAAAAAAATATATATAAAAAAAGCCAGGAGGCTTTTTTTTTAAATGCCCTAAATTTGAGCCCGCACCTTGTGAGATGTGGGCCTTCTATTTGTTCTGCAAAATGCTGGAAAAGCATTGTAAGATATGTCTAAAATTAAAAATTAACACTGCGAACCAATTTGCTGAACCTATTGCCGATTTATTTTATCTGTAAAAGAAAAAATTTATTATATTTATAAAAAAATTTATTTCAAAAGACAAAGACAATAACAAAATCAAAATATAAGAGCTATCAGTGCAAACAAACAATGTAATTCGACCAGAAAATAAAATCATTCTTACCTTGTTTGCAAAAACTAGTTTCTTTTCAAACTATTAGCTAATGATCAACATTGTAAATTTAAAATAGTTAAAGTTTATTCTGTTAAAATCATATTTTAACAGTTTATTCTGTTAAAATTTCTGTTAAAATCATATTTTAACAGTTTTATTCTGTTAAAATTTTAACAAAGTAAACATATAATAGTCTTTAGAGCACCAAAGTAGAACTGAGTAAACAGAATAACAACTAAATTTAAAATGTTTTTAATACATAATATTTGCAGTTAAATATAAAAAATAACTCTACCACCATAAGAAAATTAAGGTACAGTTGTAAAAACAAAAAATTTAAAATTTAGTAAAATGACAATTTTTTCATAAGTATGATCCATACAATTTATAGATTAAAGTATATTCAATAATTATAATTTTTATGATAATGATAAAAAAATATTCAAAGATATTTCAGAGATTTATGAAAGTTAAATAAAAAATTTAAGTACTGCGTGCACATCTACAGTGCTTCGTGCATCATAAGTTAAAGACATCCAAATTGACTCTTCCAATATTATACCAAGTATAACACTTTTATGGTTTTCTAAATTCTGGAATTGTTGCGCACTCAGTTAAAAATGTTTAATGTGAAATAACTGTAAAACTCTAAATTTCCTTGTTATGGTAATATAAAATAGTTTTAAATTTTACATATTTTTAAAAATAGTAAATTTTATAAAATGGTTAAATTTAAAAACAAAATTAAATTTTTTAATTATTTTCTTATTAAAAACATACTTTTTGAGCCCCCTTACTGTTTAAAAAAAGTTTTAAAACGGTAAGGTGTTAAATCATAAGGTTAATTAAGGTAAGGGTTAAATCATCAAGCAAGCTGATGATTTAAACCTATCGCATGGCATATATGTTTAAGTATGTTTTAACATTACATAATATGAAGTTTATGTACGTTCAATATAAGTTACACCTTTGCTCACTTTTTCTTATGAAGCAAAGCTGCTACTCTTTCTCACCAATACCTTGGTTGCAATGGCTGCCAAGGGTTTCATGTCAAACACGCTCAAAGAAACACTATTAAGTTTGCCAATAATATATTTAGATTTCAAGGAGATTTTTATAATCTTCTCTTTATCATGTATTTCAATCCTAACTTTAGAACAAGAGTTTTAATAAACAAACTGGCTGTATGGAGAAAAATTATTAAGTTGGTAACACTATTGGGCTACAACATGAAAAATAGTATTGGAACAAACACAAATTTGTATATTAATTTTAAACGCAAAATTTAACTGATTTAAATGCGGACAAAAACATAATTTAATTCATTCAACATTTTAATTTTTTCATTTAACATTTCTCAAAATAATTTTTTTTTTAAAAAGTAGTTTCTTAGTTATATGAAACAAAAACAACACAAAAAAGTTTTTTTTTCTTTTGTATTTTAATGTGCATAGAGAGTAATTTTCTTTCATCTTCTTTTTTCTTATGCTGTTTAATTATTAAGCATTCTTATGCTGTAACTGAATTATTGCAGTTTTTTATTTTTTTGTTTTGAAATTTTATGTTGGCTTGTTTATAACAAACTTTTGAAAATATATTTTTACTAACATAAATAAAACAAACAATTTCAAAAAATAATAAAACTTTTTATGATCAGCAACATGATTATGTGAGTCGATAAACATGCCAGTTGTGAATAAGCACTTTTAGATCAGTGGTAGAGGTTTTATGACAGTAAGAGCACATGGTCAGTCAATCAATTGTCAGCAACACGATTGAGTGAATTTATTTGCTTAGAAGTTGATAAGGAAATGATAGTTATTTATTCTTCAATCCTTTGTATCTAAAAATGACATTTATCACGATAAGAAGCCAACTCCCGCTGATTGCTTGCAGGGGGCATCTGAGCTTGAAAAGGATCTCACTTCTGCTACAGCATGGGGCTCACAGTGGCTAGTGAACTTTAATTCAGATAAAACTCAATTTTTTTTTTCAGCCAATCGTTATCACAATAATCTAGACCTTCCTATATTTATGAACGGTAATGTACTCGATGAGTTTCCTACCCTTCATCTTCTAGGATTAACTCTTACTTCTAATCTTTCTTGGAAACCTTATATCAAATCCGTTGCAAAATTAGCATCTGCTAAAGTTGCTTCTCTTTATCAAGCTCAACACTTTCTTACTCTGGATTCTATTCTCTATCTCTATAAATCTCAAATCTGGCCTTGTATGGAATACTGCTGCCATATCTGGGGCGGATCTTCTAATGATTCCTTTTCTCTTTTAGACAAGGCGCAAAAACGCAATGTAAACATAGTTGGACCTGCTCTTGCAGCCAACCTTCAACCTCTGTCACATCGTCGTAATGTTGCTTCTCTTTCTCTTTTCTACAAACACTATAATGAGCATTGCTCTAAAGAGCTAGCGTCTCTTGTGCCATCGACTAAAATTTATTCTTGTGTTACTTGTCATTCAATTAAGTCTCATCCTTTTTCTGTTACTGTTCCTAAGTGTTTCAAAAACTCTTACTCATCTAATTTTTTTCCTCGAACATCAGGTCTTTGGAATTCGCTTCCTTCATCTTGCTTTCCTGATTCATATAATTTGCAATCTTTTAAGTCGTCTGTCAATCGTTATCTTGCTCTACAATCTTCATCTTTTCTCTTCCAGTAACTTCCAACACTAATTAGTGGTTGCTTGCAGCCTTATTGGAAGCGAAGATGTTTTAAAAATGATTTAATGATTGAAGATGATTTAAAAATAATAATAATACTTTTTTAAATTTCTCATAAATTATGTGAAACATAATTATACCTGTAAAATTAGGTCATCAATTTTAATTTTGTTTATATATAATTATATTTATAAAAATATTAAAAAAAAAAAAATTTTTTAATGCAATTTCTTATGATGTTTTCAGAAAAAATCATAGATGATTTTTTTGATCACAGATTAATCACCATTAACACTACAATTACTATGAAGTTAACTCATTTTGTTATTTATAACTCTATAAATAATAAAACAAAATTTTTTATGTTTTAAATAGTAATTCTCATATTTTTTTAATCTGGAAAGCATTTCATTTTAATCTGGTTTAAATTGTTCAAATTAATTGTTAATAAATTATTTATGTTTTTATTACTTTACTAGTAACAAAGAATTTAGGAAATCCATGAAAACAAAAGAAAGCAGAAACAAAAGAAACTTTTTTTTTCAGAAAACTTTTTTAAAATTTAAATCTTTATATGTATAATCAGGTTGGGGACCATCCACCAATAACTCCAATGAGATCTGCAAATAGGGACGAGTTTAAACCTAATGAATGGCGTATCTATGACTATGTTACTCGTCATTTTATTGGGACACTTCACGATAATATGGAATATATAGAAAAGAAAATGTTAGTTGATGTTAATGGTTTTCAATTTGAATATGTTTGGCATGAGGTATAAATTTTGTATCAGTCTTTCTAAAAAAATAAAATCTTTATATTGGCAATGTTTTTTTAATGTATTCAATAACGTATTTTCCAAATAACAAAATTTGTATTTAAGTTTTACTGTAATTTATAAATTACAGTATAGTATACAGTATACTTCATAAATTACAGTATACTGTAAAGTATACTTATTAATACAGATTTTTAATAAAATAATTAA
Source organism: Hydra vulgaris (assembly GCF_022113875.1). Taxonomy (NCBI): domain Eukaryota; kingdom Metazoa; phylum Cnidaria; class Hydrozoa; order Anthoathecata; family Hydridae; genus Hydra; species Hydra vulgaris. The sequence goes on from NC_061165.1 coordinate 45,199,698, forward strand.
TGTTTTTAATACAGAAAATTTTAATAAAAGTACTGGTCAAAATTATAGGTCAACCTCTTATATAAATATATCTTATATAAATAAGATATTTATGTAAAATTTTTGTATACATTATTCTTATTTTTGAGAGGTACTGTATTTTTGAAATGCCTTTACATTAGTCATTATAAATGTGCAGATGAAAATGTTGGTCATTATTCATCTTAGAAATATACAATTTTACAAATATATACAAAAAATGTTGTTCAAATTTATAGCACACTCACATTCATAGTAATTTTGACAGTGTGTATGATTAAATGCATTGACCCATTATTGTGTATGATATTTTATTTATCTACTAGCATCATAGTTAGTTATTTAAAATAGCTAATCTTAAAATTTTTTAAAGTTTTTTTAGTAATCTTAAAATTAAAACATAATTTATGCAATGGGTTGCAAAGCAGTGAGCTTTGAGCGACAACAACTTGTAAAAAACTTAATTCAACAGCAATTTAACACTGCTGATATTGCTTAACATACTAAAACGTCCAGAAAATTTGTCTAAAATATTACTGATAAAATTAAATTGAATTTACCAATGAAAAATCGAGCAGGCCAAAAACGTCATTCTAATTTTACAGAAGACTGCTATATAGTGACACTTGCTAAAAAAAAATTGTGATTCAAGTAGAAAAATTGCTATGGAGTTAAATGCTGCAAAACAAAAAACCATTAGTGAAAGAACAGTTTGTCATCATTTGTTAGAAAAAGGGTTGAAATGTTACACACAGAAATGGCGTTGTTGTCAAAATAAGGCTCAGAAAAAGAAGAGACACTCTTGGTGTAAAAAACTATGTTTATTGGACTCGAAATCAGTGGCATCATGTAATATTTAGTGACGAATCACATTTTGAAGTCATAAATAGAAAAAATTATAATTTTGTATGTCGTCTTCCTAATAAAAAAGATTTACTTTTTTTTTTTTACAACAGGAGCACAAGTTTTACAACAGTAGCACAAGGCGGTGGTGGAACTATTTTTGTATGGGGATGTTTTTCTGCGTATGGAATAGATTTATTGAAGTTTTACGAAGGTTGTTTGAATGTTTCTCGTTATTTAGAAGCTAAACAAGAAACATTTTAACTGACACTCATGGACACTCTTTTTGGTTATGAAGCTGAAGATTGTTATTATATGCAAGACAATATACCGTGACACAAAGCAAAAAAAAATTCTGCAACGGTTTGCAATGAAGAATATTGGGTTCCTAGAATTACCATCCATTTCACCTGATGCTAATCCGATTAAAAATTTTTGGTCAATTATTGACCAAAAACTAGAAAATTACAACATAAGCAACACAAATGACTTGAAGGATTCAATTCAAGACACTTGCAACAAGACTTCAATTGATCTTTGCATTAAATTGGTAAATTATGTTCCAGATTGTGTTGCTCAAATTTTTAGAGCAAAATAATCCATCATTTCTCCATATTAAATCGAATTCTAATGTTTTTTTTTATCTAAAATTAGTACTATATATGGAAGAGAATATAACTTCAAGGAGAAGTTTATTGGAGAAAGTACAACCTATAGGAGATATACATATTGAAAAGAGTGCAACTTAAAGAAATTAATATATAAATGTTGAATAATATGCATGTTGAAAAGAGTACAACTAAAGTGCAAGCACAACAACAAGACAAACAAATTCCCTTAAAAGCTTAAAAACATGACATACGAAGAAAGACTCCTGAGTTTAAAATTTAAAATAATATTTAGCTTCAGAAAATATTAACTAAATTGAAGGCGATCTGATACAAGTTTTTAAAATAATCAATAAAAGTGTAGTGTCACAGATCTGTGCAAAGAAATATAGAAATAAAAATATATAAAACAAGAAATATATATATATATATATATATATATATATATATATATATATATATATATATATATATATATATATATATATATTATGGGTTTTTTTTCAACTTTTTTTTTCAAAAAACTAAGCACAACCTTTAAATGTGTGCAAAATAATAAAATAACACTAGGTTTAAAATTTTTTTGAATAAGGGTTTTTATTTTTAATATAATTAGATATTAAAGACCTGTTAAATATTCAAGGGTCCCCCTACACGCTTGAATATTTAATAGGTCTTTAATATCTAATTATATTAAAAAAAAAAGTTTTTTAAAAATAGGTCAACCTGGTACTTAAATAAAGCGAAATTATTTACAAATTTTAAAAATAATAATTTTTTAAACAAAAATGATTTTTTCAACTTATTTATCAAAATTATCATGAAAAAACTTTTAAGAAAATGCACTTTTTTCATTTTTTGTTGAAAAATGTTTTTTTTTTTTATGCAGCAGAACCTAAAATAATTATTTTTTTTCAAAATAGTTATTATTTTTGAAATTTTTATATAACTTTGCTTCATTTGAGTACCAGGTTGACCTACTTTTTTTTATCTATATATATTAGGGGCCCGTTAAAAATTCAAGGGTCTTGAAAGACCCTTAAAATATTTTTTATTCAAAAAAATTTTAAACTTAGTGTTATCTTATTATTTTGCATACTCTAGAGGTTGTGCCTAGTTTTTTGAAAAAAGAGCTGAAAAAAAACCCACCTTTATATATATATATATATATATATATATATATATATATATATATATATATATATATATATATATATATATATATATATATATATATATATATATATATATATATATATATATATATATATATATATATATATATATATATATAAATTTATAAAATAGCAAATAGGTCAATATAATTGCAAAGTTTGGTGGAAAATGTAACTTCTCATAATATAATTTCATGCATGCAGTAGCGTGCAAAAGTAACCGGACAAGTGCATAACTTGAGATATCTTTTGAATGAAAAGTTCAATTTCTTTCACATTTTCACTGGATTGTTAAAAAAATTGATTACAATTCTAAAAACAAATGAATTTTTACTTAATCTAAGCAACCTAATTTTAAAAGTTTATTTTATTGAAATATGCGCATGCTAAATTATCTGGGCAGAAAACAACTTAAAGTACTTTTTTTTTAAACATTTTTTTAATTAAAAATGTTGTAATTTAAATTTAAGGTAAATTCTCTTTAATAGGAGAAGTTGGAACATAGATGAAATATGCTGTTTCGACTATCATATACTTTTAAACACATACTTTCATATTAAATCTTTGTATATATTAAATTTTTGTAATGGCTTTTAGGAAGAGTACTTACTTACAGAAAGTGGATTTTTTTGTTACCTTGGTGTATTTAGGGTCAATGTAAATGGCTTTTAGGAAGAGCAGAGGAACATCAGCTTAGCATTTTGATGGTAAGAAAATACACAAACTGAGTGGCTTCCACTACTATAAACAGTAAGGCACCACTTTGGCCTTAGTTCACATAACTTGCTAAATCCAACATTGTGTTCAGGGTATAACTTCTTAAATTCCAAATAAAGTTCTTTTAAACAAACTAATTTGAGCGTTTTTGTTTATGAACTTTAACAATATTTATACGCACAGAAACAAAGTCTTTTTTTCCTGGACATTTCCTAGTGTATTTGTCAGATTCATATATTTCAATGACTCTCTGCTTAACAATATCCTCCAAAGGATGTCCTTTTGTAGCCTCAGGTTTAGCAAGTATTCCCTTTTCATTTTTCAGCTTTCTGGCTTTCTTAACAAGATGGTCTAAAACTGAAAATGCATTGCAAATTTTTTTAATTGACCAACTATCAGGAGTTAATGTTAGTAACTGAACCTTTTCATCATTCAAACTGAATTTTCCTTTTTTCTTTATTGCATCTATAAGTTTTTCTAAATAATTACAGTTGATGCATTTTTGCTTTTTCTCAGATATTATTTCTTTTGGGTCTATATCCAATGCTGACGATATATCTAATGCTGATGCTACTAGGTTTGTCATACTTGTTTCCAGTTTTTTAACTTTTTGCTTTCCATATTCTAATTTGTCACGTTTGCTTACATTTTTTAGAGGAGATATATCCAGTAAAGAAGCACTCTTATTTCAAACTGTCTTATTTAGGTCTGAAGAACTAAACTCCTCATCATCAACATCTTTGTCTTCATCTTCTTGACTAAATTTTCCTGTAATCTGTTAAAGTTTGAATTCATTCAAACAGTTAGTGCAAAGTTTTTGACCAGGTTTGATTTTAAGTTGCCTTGCTGTTAAAATATCGACCTTACACAATCTCTTAATAATTTTTGTCTTGTAGACTTCAAATGGATCACAGCAGTATTTTTGAAGCGTTTCATATCTAGAAATATAGGCTTTTCCATGGTGAAAACATATCTCCTCATTTAGTTCAAAAGTGTGACCAATTCTTTGAATTAAAACTTCAACATCTGTGTTCACAATATCTTTTAGTTTTATTCTTCCAATCATTCTACAATAATACGTTTTGTTGCAATCTTAATTTAAAACTTTCCCCGCACAACATTTCTCTGTCATTTTTTACCATTTTTTTATTTTTATTACTTATCTAAAAAGTTTAAAAAAGACATAAATATATTAAATCTCAAAAAAACTAACAAATATCAGACACTGATTATGACACTGATTATTTCATTATTATTAGGACAAATTAAGACATTATGTCATTAAAAAAAAAATTGAATATATTCATTCAGAGATAAATAAAAAATATACTACTGTTATATCTATGACTAATTATTAGACTATGCTCATAGGCTCATAGTTTAATAGCATTCTCCTTTTGAAAATATCATCACTCTCAAAATGCTACAATCATGTCATAAGATAGAGATAGTTCTTTAAATTTTGTTTGGTGATTGTCTATATAAAGAACCTCAACATTAAAAAGTTTCATAATTTATTTCAACTGTTCACGCTATTTTCTATGCCAGCAAAGTCAATGTAATTTATCATAATTAAAAAAAAAAAAATTTTTTTAATAGACTGCTGCATGTGCTAAATTAATTTTTAATGCATATTTTTGATTATTCTAACAAGTGGTGACCCTAAATACACCAAGGTAACAAAAAAATCCACTTTCTGTAAGTAAGTATTACACTGTAACATGTTGAAGTTCGAAAAAATATTTATAATTTTGCAATATTTAGCAACTTTGAAGTACAATAACTCAAAAACTGTAAAAAAATCAGTTAAAAACAACTGCAACAACGAATTATTTGGGTGAAAAACTATTACCCTACAGAGTTTCAGATGATCACCATCTTTATTTTGAAAATTATGCTTTGTCAAAAATCGAAAAAACTGCTGTAAGCTCCTGATACACAAATATTTCAGATTTTGGTCATTTTTAATTCAATCATAACTTTTGAACAAATTGGTCAATCAAGTTAAAATTTTCTGGATTGTATTTTATTCATAAGATCTGTGTGTGGTCAAAATTTAAAGTAAATCTGAGGTGGTACCCTAGGAGCCTATAGGTGATTTGATATGGAATAACCCAAAAATAAGTTAATGCTTGAAGGGTTAAGAATAAAATTATTTTAATAATAACAATTTTCAGTCAATGCTTTTTTTAAACAGCCCAAATAGGCAATTTATGATTTTTAATTTATTTAAAAATAATTCATTTCATTGCAATGACTTTGCAAATAGTTTGAAATAAAATAAGAACTTCAATCATTTAAGAAAAAGGATTTTCACAATCGGTAAAATGAAATTAATATAAATAAGTGAAGCAAAAAACTTAATGATTATAGTTTACGTCGTTACGTACATTATGTGCAATACATCAGCAAAGTGAGTTAATAAGTTCAGGGTTGTTAATAATTATCAGATAAATTACTGAAATATATTATAAGTAGTATAATAATAACAAGTTATTAATACAATATTAATTTTATTATTAAATTATTGATAAAAAATAAATTTATTAGAACATTTTTAAAACAAAGATAAAAACCAGGCAAAATTGAAAAATAAAAGGGATTAAAGAAAAAATTCACTTTAATTTCTTTTTGCTTTCAAACTTTTTGCTTTAATGACCCACTAGCAATTAAAGTAGTGTAATCATAAACAAAAAAGCTATTTTAAACACTTTTTTAAAATTTTAATAATTTTATAAAATCTTAGTATATGCATTTTCCAAATAACATCCTAATTATTTGTCAAACCTTGGTTTTAAATCTCTGATTTTTTTCAACCGGTCAACTATGACTAGTAGGAGTTCATTTTGGTAGGTCAAAGTAGCATTTTTAGTCATTTCATGAGGTCATTGACTGTTGAACAGCCATTATTTTCCATGTTGAACTGTCAAATTTATATATTTTAAGTGCATATTTAAAAAGCTATTTGAAAATATTACAGAAAAAAAAGAAAGCCTAAAAATTTTTTTTTAGGCATTTTTGTCTTATAATTATTCATTGTTATTGTGACTTACAGAATGTTGTTCGCAGTATTTTTATTGTATTTAAATTATTTGTATATTTATATTTGTTTAATTATATGGATAATTTAGTTTTTGTGTCTTTTATAGATATAATAGACACAAAAACTGCCACAGCTGTATAATATTTAATGTAAAACCCACAGTGTATAATATTTAATGTTCTAATATTTAGATTACGGACAAAGGTTTTATGTGGGCAATGCCGTGGAAGTTAAAAGGTCTAAAATTAAATGAATCTTACATGCCTCCAATTAATATGTTGCAGGGGTTAACAACAGGAGTCTTAAATTTTCTCAAAGATGAAAAGTACACACAACCACCAGATTATCTTCAGGAAAGTGAGCTCATATCTCTTATGGATAAGCATGGGATCGGTACTGATGCTTCAATACCTACCCATATAAAAAACGTCCAAGATCGTCATTATGTTGATGTTTGCGGTCCTAGTGAAGGTGGGCAGCGTGGTCAGCTTATTCAAGAGAATAAGTTTTTTGGGAAAAATAGTCGTGGCAAAGGACAAAAACAGCAGCCAAAAGCACTTTCTCGTCACATGGTACCTCGTGGGTTTGGTTTAGCATTTCTATCATGCTTTGAAGATCTGGATAAAGAACTTTGTGAACCTTCAATTCGTGCTTATATGGAGCAGCAAGTCAGCAAAATTGCTACAGGTGAAACAGATAAAAATGAAGTTGTCTCAAGTAATCTTAAGTTATTTCAACAGAAGTTCATTTATTATAGAGAAAACTTAGAACGTGTTAGTAAGTACTTTGCACCCAAAGTTCAGGGTGGCCACTCTGGAAGAGACTTTAGTGGTGATAACTCAAATCAAAATTACAGAGCAGGGGATTATAGACAAAATAATATTCAGAAAAAGGATTTTGGAAGCAGAGGTAGAGGTAGAGGTGATTTACATAGGGGAGGAAGAGGAGGTTCCAGTAGGGGAGGTAGGGGTGGAAATTTTAATAGTAATGAACAGTACAAAGCTCAAAACTTTGAAAACAGATATCAAAATGATGGATATGGTTCTTACAATCAAAATGAAAATAATTTTAAAGTTGAAAATCAAACAGGTGGTAATTTCCAAGTAAATAGTTTCGTTAATCAAGGAGGTTTTCAAAATAGTGGCCAACGAGGCTCTTTTAGAGGAGGTTATAACAATAATAGAGGAATGGACATGAGAAGTTACAATAATGTTGGAATAAAAAGATCTAATCCTTCAGAAATTCCAGCTGACGATGTAAAACGTTTTCATCATTCATATTAGATTTTTAAAAACAATTACAAATTTATATTATAAATTTAATAGTAAATTTTTAATGTTTTTAAAAAAGATTTATGTTTGTTTGATTTTTTTTTTTAATTTAAACCTAAACTTATTTATTGTTGCTAATTTTTTTTTTTTTTTTTTTACTTGTTATTTAGAAAAGCAAAAACTAGATCAATTTTTTTATTACTGTTTTTTTATTAACTTTCCTTTATTGTAACTGTTTGATCTGTTTAATAGAATTTTTCTCATGCTTATGATCTTATTATCTGTCTATAATAATTGTATGATTCCTCTTATATATATATATATATATATATATATATATATATATATATATATATATATATATATATATATATATATATATATATATATATATATATATATATATATATATATTATAAATGTCAAAAGAACATAATTATTTTTTGTTATCAAAAAGAACTTACCAAATAGTTTTTTAAAGTTATTATTGGATTTTATTGGACTTATACTATGACGGATGGATAAATAATGGATGATAGCTTAAAGAATGTTTCTAACAAGAAAATAAGAAATTATGAAGGTGAATTATTATCTGTTTATCTCTGTTGTGTTTTAAATTTTTTTTTTTTTCTATTTACATATTATATATTTATTATAAATGAAAAACTTATATCTGTTTTAAATGATTTTAATTTAATTTTTTATTTAATTTAAATTTTATTTATTTTAAATTAAATTTAATTTTTATTTATTTTATAATTTTTTTTATTCTATATCTATTTTAAATAATTTTAATTTAGTTGTAAATAATTTTAATTTAGTTGTAATTTTTAAACAGTTTTATTATTGTTATTTATCAATTGTTTTTGTTAAGTTTAATTAATTTTTTAATATTTTATTATATATATCAGGGGTGTACATTTTGGTGTTTTCCTGGTTGCCCTATGGCCAACTGTAATGGTTTTTATTTCTTGCTAAAGTTGTCCGCTATAATATCGGTAGTTTTGTATAATTTTTTTTTTTTTTTTGGGTGAAAATACTGAAAAAAATTTTTTTTAATCTGACTGCTGAAATATGACTAATAAGAAACGGTTTAATTAAAAGTAAATTAATTGATTAATAAAAAAGTAAAATGTTGTAAGTTGTTAAAAAAAAGTGTTGTCTTTAGTAAGATATTGGTAAAAAAATAACTTGAAATTTAACTTTTAAATAATGTCATTTTTTTTTTCATATTCTATATCTGATTTGTGTCATTTCTTTTTGTCAATCTCAACAAAGGTAAGTAATAAAAAAATAAATTATGCAACATTAAATTTAACATTAGACAAAACAAAAAAGAACAAAAGTTTTCCCTCACCGAGTCTTCAATTAAACCTAAGTTTAAATTAGCGCTTTAAGTTCAATGAAAACCACAGCAGAAAGCTATTTCTTATATAAGTTTAGTGATGTGTAATTTATGTACAATTCATTATGCAGAGCAAAATGTTGAAAGCCATAACCGCAAAGAAATGTTTAATAAAAAGACAAATATTCTATTCTCTCTCAATTTTCAATCAAATTTAATTTAGTTTATTTCTTTAAAATATTTATTGTAATTAATAAAACTTCTTTTTTTAGAAAAAAAAGCTTTTTCATGTACATCACAAAGTGTATTCTAACAATATTTTTTTATTTGCATTCTGATTTTTTTATTATATTAATTTTGTTTGATGAAATTAAAATAAAAATTTATTTTACTAATGAAAAAAAAAGAGATTTAGTGTTATTAATGATTCCACTGTCCATTCAGGTGATTCAAAATGCAACTATAACATCTAAAAAACAGTACATTAGCATTTTGCATTAAAGGATTTTTTTTTAAATCATTTTAAATTGAGAATAAGCGTGCTTTAAAATGTAACAATAGCGTTTAAAAAAAACAGTCCAATCGTACTTTGAAATAATCGGCTTCTTTTTATTATGTTTAGTAAAATTATGTAATGCACAATAGTGTGTTCATTATTAAATGAAGTGTATACTAGTTTAAATGCTTTTAAAAGTTTTCTTCAAAATAATCACAAGTAATAAATGCTTCATAGTTCAAAATATGATATTATTAATAAACACTCTTTTGTAAGTAACAAACTGTTATTGCAAAAAATGAAATTTAAAAAAATGCCTGCCAGTAGCCCGCTACTGGCAGGCATTTTTTTAAATTTCATTTGCTCTTTTAGAAAATAAGTCGCCCATGCCACCAGATGACCATAAGAGTACACCCCTGTATGTATATACATATATATATATATATATATATATATATATATATATATATATATATATATATATATATAATTTGTAACAAAAATTAAAATGTGTTAGTGAGTATTTAGCCCCCAAAACAACAAATTATAGGCTGGACAATACAGTTCAATGTTCTTTGTACTTACTAACATGTTCCAAGTTATAATACTTGTTATCTATATATAAGTTATAATATCCCAACAGTTCTAAGTTAAAATAGATAATATTATACTGTAAATATTTTCACTTTTTATTTAAGTCCTGCAAACCTTGTTAGAAACAAGGAGTGAAGAAAAATTATGCAGAAATAAAGAAAGTTATCTAATTGCATGTAAAGAAAATGGTGTTGTACCTGTTTCATATTATTTACACAATAATAGCAAGCGCAAGTTAAATATGTCTCAGAGAGGGCTTGGTACATTGGGTACGAAGGCTTTATGTGATTCTTTAACAGTAATATTTTTATACTTTTTACTAACTTAAAAGTTATCAGTTTTAGAAAAAAAATTAAATCTTTTTTTAATTTATTATACTTTTTCTTATTTTAATTATTGATGTTAAATCTTTACTGTTATATTTATATACACTTATATTATACATTCTATATATTTTTTGTATATGTATTATTTAAAAATAAATATACATAGTTATTACATAATAATGAAATGTTTTTAAATTAAAAACAAAATAAGTTATGACACTTTTTCTCAACTTTTGAAATAAACATTTAATATTTTAACCTAAACTTTCATAGTTTGAAGGTGTAATTTAATTTAAATTGTTGCAAATAACATTGGAAAATTTTTCCAATTTTATTTGCAACATTTTTTACTTTTTTTATTTTTTTATTTTTTTGTTTTTGTTTTCTTGATATTATCACCAAATCAATAACCAAAAATTCAAATAGCTAAAGAAATGTTATGCCCCAATGTTGTGTGGCAATACTAACATAGACAGTTTTCATTATGATGATAATAGCCACTATTAGTTAATTATATAGAAAAGTACGACGTAATTATTTTTCCTCAACAAGTTTGTCTATCAATATTTGAAACATACATGGTAACTTTAAATGTAATTCTTTAAAATTTGGAGCAATTTATTGTTTTGTTTAAATGCTATGTATTCTTCCTGCGATTTTTTTAATAAGAAATAAAAGAAATGGTGGTAAGATGGCGGTAAGCCTTTTTTAAGTTCAAAGTGGAGAATACTTTTTATTTTATTCCTTTATCATATTGTCTGTTCTAGGAAAAGCATTTACATCAAAATAAAACAAAATATTCTTAAAATGTTCAATAAACAATTTTTGGAAATACATTTTTAAAATATAAGTTTTTGATGAATAGACCACATTATTACTTTGAACATTGCAAATTTGTTAAAACAGATATATTTTAGGGAAACGAAAACATGAAAATATTACACCAACTCTCATACTATTTAGCATCACTACTATTAACATATTTATCTTTGTTATAAATTCTTCCAAATACCGAATTATTATTATCATTATAAATTGTTCCAACTATAAATTGTTCTATATACTGGGATCCCAGTATTTGGAACAAGTTAATGTTTGTGTGTAATGTAAAAAGAACAAGAAATACAGGTATTAAAAAAGTTGAATACCGTTATTTTATGGAATTTAGTTGACTGTTATCGAATACTGTTATTACATGGAATTCAGTTGGCTTTTATTGGCGTACTCTACAAAAAACTTAATAATGAGGATAGTCTGCATAATGAAGAAGATGCAAAAGTTACATCAGTTCTTACACCCAGATTTGAAAAAGAACAGAATTCCACAGATGACAACGAATTAATTGATGAAGATTATGAAAATTAAAATGGTTTACTCATAATCTCCACTGAAAATGATGATGATAATCTTCTTTTCTGGTACATCAGCAAACATCACCATTAATTTAAAAAAATTGAAAAGTGGTCAAAATATTTTGTTCTTCACCTACAAAAAATGATAAAATCCTACAAAAATATGTAAAAGAAGAGTTCAGGAAAGAATTGTCTCTGGTTTTAGACTCAATAAAAAAACACAATAGAATAGTTTGTGTCTATGAGATAGAACGTTTTGTCAAATTTAAAAATTGCATCAAAAAGAGTCTAATAGATTTAAAATCAACTATTTCGTTTTCAGATGCAGAGTTTGAAATGTTATCAAATATCCTTTCAGTTTTACTTCCTATTAAGCTTACAGTTAAAGCAATCTGCAACTTTGTTATCTGCCCCATGCTGCTATTCAAGTTATGATGAAATCAATAACTGGCCATCCATGTCCATTAATTTATGAATTTAAAGCAACTTCAAAAGTATGTATTCTTGAAAGACGAACAGAAATTTCAAGTTTATGCAATTTATGAAATTTATGAAATGTTTTTTGAGGTTTAGTATGAACATATGGTTAATTAATTGTTTTGTACATGCACATGCAATACTGAGAAATTTTACTATTGGAGTCGGAGTCGCGATTTTGTTTAGCGACTCTGACCCTGCTAAAAATGTTGCAACTCCGCGTCTCTGACTCCACAGTCCCGGAAATTTTCAATACCAAAAAACCAGTATTTGATTTTTAGTCCAGTGTTCCCAACCCTAGTTGCAACCTAGTAAAGCTTACAAAAAACAACTGTTTTTTTTTTCTTCTAAAATCATAATGATAAATAATCACTCCATTGACTAGTTTTTAACTATATGAGTGACACTGAACCTAATTTTGTAAAATATAATTAACTTAGTAATTTGTAGTTTTATGGTTAAACATGGATTTTTAAAAAATAGTATGTATTGTTTATTTACACTATCTTTTTTTTTTTTTTAATTTTATTAAGGTGTCCCTAGAAGTCCTTACGGTCTTATCACATAGCACTGTGGATGAGCATTCAAATGGAAGTTCACGTCTCTTTCCTAACTGTTGTCATAAAATTTGCCTAGAGGTGAGATTTGAACCACAGATATTTTGTTTCTGAGGCAAGTGTGCTACCACTGCGCCACGGCTGCTCAATTTTGATAAAATATTTCTTCAATAAAAATTTAAAATGATTTGAAGTTTACTCTATATTATGAGATTTAAATGCATGGAAAATTTTTGCGTTTAAATGCAAAACTCTTTTTGTTGTTAGATAATGAAACTCTTTTTGTTGTAATAATAAATTCTCTATTGTAATTCTGTAATTCTAAGTCGTTGTTATACAAATTCTTTTATAATAGAGACCAAATTGAAAGTTACACAGCCTTTTTACGCAGTTTTGGTTTAAACTTTTTTAGCATTTTTTTAGTTTTGTTAAAGTTTATTGTTATAATCTCTTTAATTAAAATTTAATCTCAGGTTTTTACTCATTTCCCTCATCAATTTTTTTCATTTACTCATCAATTTACTCATCAATTTTTTTTCATTTACTCATCAATTTTTTTTTTTTTTTTTATATCATGTTTTTATTTAAATGTGTTTATAAAACTTAAATTTTAGTAGAAAAACATTTTGAGCTGTTAGTAAAAGTTTTCTGTTACGAAATTTATTTAAAACTTTTTTTTAAAATTTCCAAGTATTACAATCTTTTTTATTGTAACATAATTGACATAGTTGTACTCCTGAAGCATATTTTAGCATAATTAGCCTAATCATGCGGTAGTGGTGTAGCATAATTAGTCTAATTGTACTCCAGAAGCTTCAAATTTTTTTGGAAAATAGTAACTACAATCTTTTTTGTATAAATAAATCTATTATTCAACTTACTTTTAAAGTCCTCTATCAGTAATAATTCTTAAATTATTAAATTAAATTAAAATCTTATATATAACTTATATAATCTTATAATCTTATAAAACTTATATAACTTATATAAATCTTATAATAACAAAATCTTAAATTAAAAAATAATTCTAAAATTCAACTTTTTTTTTTTTTTTTTTTTTTTTTTTTTTTTAACATCTTCACTTCCAACAAGGCTGCAAGCAACCACTATAAGAGTTGGAAGTTACTGGAAGAGAAAAGACTAAATCTGTAGAGCAAGATAACGATTGACTGATGACTTAAAAGATTGCAAATTATATGAATCAGGAAAGCAAGATGAAGGAAGCGAATTCCAAAGAACTGATGTTCGAGGAAAAAAACTAGAAGAATAAGAGTTTTTGAAGCACTTAGGAACAGTCACAGAAAAAGGATGAGACTTAATTGAATGGCGAGTAACACGAGAATGAATTTTAGTAGATGGCACAAGGGACGCTAGCTCTTTAGAGCAGTGCCCATTATAGTATTTGTAGAAAAGAGAAAGAGAAGCAACATTACGACGATGTGACAAAGGTTGGAGATTGGCTGCCAGAGCAGGTCCAACTATGTTTACAATTCGTTTTTGCACCTTGTCTAAAAGAGAAAGAGCATCATTAGAAGATCCGCCCCAGATGTGGCAACAGTATTCCATACAGGGACGGATTTGAGATTTATAGAGATAGAGAATAGAATCTGGAGTAAGAAAGTGTTGAGCTCGATAAAGAGATGCAACCTTAGCAGATGCTAATTTTGCAATGGATTTGATATACGGTTTAAAAGAAAGATCAGAAGTAAGAGTTAATCCTAGAAGATGAATGGTAGATGACTCATCTAGTACATTACCATTCATAAATATAGGAAGATCTAAATTATTACGATAACGATTGGCCGAATAAAATTGAGTTTTATCTGAATTAAAGTTCACCAGCCACTGTGAGCCCCAAGCTGTAGCAGAAGTGAGATCCTTTTCAAGCTCAGATACCCCCTCCAAGCATTCAGAGAGTGTAGGCTTCTTATCATGACAAGAGTAAATGGTAGTGTCGTCAGCGAATAATGCCACCTTAGATGTGAGAATATCTGGAAGATCGTTAATGTAAATTAAAAAGAGTATAGGGCCAAGGATTGAACCTTGAGGAACCCCTGAAGTTACAGGATGTGAAGAAGAGTGTTGTCCATCGAGGACAACTTTTATACTACGATTGGAAAGAAAGGACTCAATAATCTTAAAGACGTTACCAGCTACACCATAAGAAGAAAGCTTATGGAGAAGACCAGCATGCCAAACTTTATCAAAAGCTTTAGAAATGTCAAGTGCGATAGCCTTAACCTCTCCACCTCTATCTAATGCACGGTAAAACCTATCGGTTATTACTGTTAGCACATCAGCTGTAGAACGAGAAGACCGAAATCCATATTGATGATCAGAAAGTAAGTTATTTGATTCAAGATGAGAGATTAAGTGTTTGTTGATTAAAGATTCAAAAACCTTGCTTATGACAGGAAGAAGACTAATGGGACGGTAGTTAGATGAATCAGATCGCTCTCCGGAATTTTTGAAAATAGGGATAACAGATGCTGCTTTCCAGCATGATGGAAAACAAGACTCTGATAAGCACTTGTTAAATAGTTTAGAAAGTATGGATGAAAGCTCCGGAGAACACCTCTGCAAGACTACAACAGGAATGTTGTCAGGACCACAACTTACTTTTAAAAAATGTTGTCAGGACCACAACTTACTTTTTTTTGTCAGGACAAAACTTACTTTTAAAGTCCTCTATCAGTAATAATTCTTAACTTTTGTTAATAGCTTTCAAAGTTTATGTTTGACCAAATATAGAATTATGTAAACCTTTCTGGAATCCCTATCTTTTGAAAGATTTATGTAACAAAAAAGTCCAGGGATATTATGCAAGAGTTGTCTGTAAAAGATGTCATGTTTCTTATAATCTTAAACTATCTTCAATCTTGACTCTCCTGAATGTTTTAAAATAAAGTTCTTATAATGACATACAAAGTAATACACAACCTTATGGGCTTATCCATGGCCTACTTTATACAATTAATAATTGTAAGCTTACAAGTTTATTGATTTTAAATAATTTGGTGTCTTATATGCACAACCTTGTTGAAAAAAATTTGGATGGTTTAGTTAATGAACTATCAAATTTAATTTTTTACAAATCCAAAGGTTGTCCTCCATATTTTTCACAAGTATTACGTTTTGCACTTATGCAAAGATATTCATCATTTCAGGCTTATTCCCTTCTTTTGAAACAACTCCCATTGCTATCAATGTCACTACTAAAGAAGTTAGTTTCTGGTGGAATCGATTCAAGAAAATCATTAAAACTGTTATTAAATGAAAGGAAAATAAGCAATGGCTGTGTTCTCCTTTTTGATAAAATGTATTTACAGCAATCTTGTGAATACTACAGTGGTAGATTTATTGGTCAAGATACTGAGGGTATTCTTTACAAAGTAATAATTGTGTTTATGATCATTGGTCTTAAAAAATCAATACCATATGTTATTAAAGCTATCCCAGAAATTAGTCTTACTGGAGATTTTATTAAAGATGAAATAGAAGAAAGTTTAAATACATTAAGATCTGCTGGTTTTAACATTCGTGCATTGATTGCTGATAACCATCCAACTAATGTGTCAGCTTATTCAAAATTACTCAGCGTTGATGGTTCAGAGAAGCCAGAAGAAAATTTTTGTATCACTTTTAATGGTCATATAATTTATTTGATGTATGATAGTGTACATTTGCTCAAAAACTTAAGAAATAATTTCATTAGTACCAACAAAGTTTATTTTACTATCATTTCAGTTCACTGATTACATTTTTAATACAAAAGACTCTGCAGGTGATATATCTTGGGTAGTGCTAGTAAATTTACCGATATTTTAAAAAACCGGTAATTCGGTGTAAAAAAAAAAGATTACCGGGTTACCGGTAATTTACCGGGTTTTTTTGCTTAAATAGTTATAATCTAAACACTGAAAACAACAAAAAGCATAACAAATGAATATATTATTATATATTAGTAAAACAGCATCAGTTTGCAGGTCCATCCTAGTTAAAAATAAATAAATTATACAATCAAATAGATCTTTTTTATATAATAAAATATAATTAATTCATTTATTATACATTAACATTTTTGTATTTTAGCGTAAACATAAACAAACATAAATATAAAAAAAACTTAATTTTTGAAATAAAAATAATTAATATAGTCAATTCTTTTCAAGACGCATAAATTGTTTATTGAAGTAAGCTCTTAAAAAACACATTACATTTAATGTTTCGTCGTTTAAACTTGTTCTGTACCTTGTGCCAATTAAACCTGCTGCAAACTCTTTCTGACTCTACACTGGTTGGGCGAGCTGCTGAAATATACTTTTGGAGTTTGTTTAAATATTTTCCTTCAATATTTTGTACCTTGAAATACGCCATTTCTTTCCTGACTATATTTAAAAAACCGGGTGTTGTCTTCGGATCACTAATCTCTTCGTGAGAAATAGTTATCTTTTTTTTTTTAATTACTAAATCAAGTTTTTCCTTCATTGACATTGTTTGACTTGATGTCGCCACTGCTGATAAAACCGTAGATTCACTAGTTGATTCAGTTTCATACACTTGCACAACTTCAGCTTCAGTAATTTCGGAATCGTTTTTTAAAAATTGTTGAATTATTTCTACAATATTTTTTTCCATAACTAATTTACTTGTTGTATTAAATGCACCATAATTATTTTCCTTGTTTAAAGCTGTACGTGGACATGGTTCATGAAGATATGAATATATATCAGAATATACAGTTCTTCTCTCACTTATTTGAAATATTAAATCTTGTTTCAATTCATTACTTAAGAAATTATTTTGGTTACTTAGTTCATCCAACATGAACCTAATTGTCAAATCTGCAACATATAGGTTCGTGTCCCTTGAACAGAGAGCTTCTACAGCTACTTTAACAGGTTGCAAAGCCATTATTATATTTGATACAACATTGAGATCATTTTCCGATAAATCTATATCCGATTTGATATCGATTAGACTCTTACAAACACAATTTTTAATCTCATAAATTCTTTCCAACATTATCAACATACTGCTCCACCATGTTTTCGTGTCAAGGATTAGTGTAAGTTTTTTTTTAAATTCATCCTTAACATGTTTTTGGAGGATGTCATTTTTTCTTGGTGATCTACAGAACATGATGACAATTTTTTTTTCGAATTTTTGTTATTATTGGACCTATACTTTCATGTTGAATTGATGAATCAGTAGTTGATGTATCCTCAATAACGTCAAAAACCCCAATATCTTCCATTACATTGTCCTCTTCGTCTTCACCATGTTCAAATTCAGTAATAGCCACTTCTTGATTTTCTACGTAAATATTATCCGAAACAGATCTTTTATACAGCACCTTAATTACTGATAACTGGATGCCGTGGGCTAAACAAATTTGATGATTTACGTCCAGTAATCTGCCTACCTTTTTCATTACGGCGGCCCCATCCGTATTAATGGAAATTATATTTTCTACCACAATACTAAATTCTTTAAGTGTATTTTGAAGGTATGTTAAGCAGGCATCGATCCTTTAATCCTAACCAATCCGAGATTCCAAAATACATTATCATACAAGTGGACATTCACATTCATAAATCTTCAATTTTTGAGAGATGTCCATTCATCGAAAGTCAAGCTGAATAATTCACCACAGGCTATTCTTTCTGATAATTCTGTAACGATTTGTTTTCAGATTTAGTAGGCTGTATTTTTTTTTAAGAAATGCATATTGTAATATTGTAAGAAAGCAAAATTCTTTTCCATTATAAAGTTCTTAATTTTTTGCGATTTCAACTGTTTTTTTATAATATGTAAAAAAGTTAGCTTTTTTGTAGAATTTTTCTTTTTAGTTAGAAAAAAATACTACTAATAATTTATTCAGAATTTCCATAAAGTTTTACCAAATTACCGGTAAATTATTTGAAAATTGCCGGTAAATTTAAACATAATTTTTGACCAATTTGCCGGTAAACCGGTTTACCGGTTTTGTTAGCTTTAATCTTTCATCGAGCTTCATCGAGTGCATGAAAAAAATGAAGCTCTATCAGCAAACTTAAGAAAGGCATCAAAACTAGGAGAAAAGATATTATATCCAGGTAACAATAAACAAGATATCAATCTAGCATTAAATATGTTCCATGAAATAATATCTGCAGCATTTCAAAGTTATTTTCCTAATGAATTTTCAGCGTCAGAATTTTTAAAACTTGTTAGTTTATGGTGGGCAATATCTAATTCTAAAATGAAATACTCTAATCATAAGTTTGGAAATGCATCTGTTATAGGGGACGGTAAGCCACAATTTTTACGTGCATTTGCTCACTCGATTGATCAGTGACAAAATTCACAATAGAGTTCCACAGCTCAGACTTCTAAAGCCCTTATTGTTACACTGCAAAGTACTTCTAATTTAATTGAAGATCTTCTATTTGAAGGATATAATTATGTTCTAACCTCTCGTTTCCAAAGTGATCCATTGGAGCAACATTTTTCAAAGTATCGTCAAATGAGTGGTGGCAGATTTCTTGTTGGATTATGTGAAGTAATAACTTCTAAAAAAATTTTGCAAATGAGATCATTTTTAATAATGGAAAATGGTTTTAAAAACGGTTGTAAATATAAATTCGATTTTTGAACTTTTTATTAATGATATTCAGGAATGTGATTTAGATGATAACAGTAAAGTTGCTATTTTTATTGCTGGATATATATGCAGAAAGTTACTCAAAAAAGTTAAATGTGAATTATGTTCTTTATTGCTAAAAAGTGATCTCATTGATTTAAATACAGAATATATTGAACTATTATCCAGAGGTGGTCTCATAACTCCCTCAAAGTTGCTTGCAAATCATGTTATTATTTGCTTTGCTATGCTTGATGCAGTAAAAAAAAGTTTACTTACAATAGAAATTCTTGACATCAGAAAAGTTAGCAAATATATTATATTTGAATATAACTTGAACCACAGCTTTATTTGTGAGGATCATTTAAAGTAATAAATATAATTTTAACAGTAATAAATATATATATATATATATATATATATATATATATATATATATATATATATATATATATATATATATATAATAATAATAATACCACAGTGGTAGATTAATTGGTCAAGATACTGAGGGTAATCTTTACAAAGGAATAGTTGTGTTCATGATCATTGGTCTTAAAAAATCAATACCATATGTTAATAATAATAAATATATAATATATATATATATATATATATATATATATATATATATATATATATATATATATATATATATATATATATATATATATATATATATATATATATATATATATATATATATAGATAGATAGATAGATAGATAGATATAGATATAGATATATATATATATATATATATATATATATATATATATATATATATATATATATATATATATATATATATATTTACAGGTATGTAGATATATAAATAGATTTTGTATATGAAATCTTGATGAAACTTGCTATTAATATTTTTTGATTTTTGCCTGAAATCTCTATGGTAAAAAAATGTGTATAAAGATAGTCATATTCCTAATTTTATATTTAAAATATTAAGTTGTTCAAAAAAAAAATTATTTGAAGTGAACTACGAAAATCAAATTAACAAATTAAAAAAAAAACTACTAGATATTATTAATAAAATCAAACTAAACGTTTTTAAATAAGAAAAAACTAATACGAAAAGATATTTTACTATATAAATCTATTCAATTTAAATAATAATAATAGATTTATTAACTTAAATTAAAAAACCTAGCAATTTAATTATATTTAAACCTATTTAAACTTAAATCCCGAAAACTTGTTATATTAAAAAACTGGCCTTCTAATTTTTGGCCTATTTATGCAACATATCCGGCTGTGTATAAAGTAGGCCATGGCTTACCTTTGGCAGGAATTTAGAGTTTTTGCTCCTAAACACTATTCTACAAGATGTCATTCAAAAAATATTATTTCAAATAGCAAATGCAACAATATTGCATATAGATTATTACGCAAAAGAATTATTAAAATATGAAATTCTCTGATTGTGTAGTTTATTCGTTTTCATTGTCTAAGTTGTCAATTTGTACAGTTTAGTAGCATTGCTTGAATGGTAAGAATAACAATCTTGGTCTACACACTGATAAGTAACCCTACTTTAAAAACATAGAAAAATAGAATATAAACATATATTAACTTTAAACATATTACATTTTATGAGCACATTTTATTAACTATAAATATTTATTTTGTTACACATTTAAGTTTATCATAAACAATAAATTAATAACAAATTAATACATTTAAAAATACAGTTGTGAATTATTTCAGTTGTAGGTGTAGAATTATCTCACACCATTATATTGGGTTGTAGACAAAAGTATTAAAAAGATCTGGTTAACTGAACTTTTTAATTAAGCCATAGCATCTTCAAAGTTTTTTTTAAAGGCTTTCTTCCTACTTCCTAGTTGATGGTAAAACTATAATGCGCCCTAGTCTAACATGAATGTTTCCAAATTTTTTTACATATTTATGTAAGGCATCATACTGCTCACATGGCATTTTTTTTGGTTATTTTTAATTAAAGATGTAGCTGCCCTATAAATAAATTCTTTGAAATCCATATCTTTTTATAAGTTAATATATAATATAGATAATTTATAGTTTATAATATAGATAATTGTTCCAGGGGCTATTTTAGCAAAAAATTTGGGCAGCAGTACTCCCCATCCCAAAGAAATAACAAAAAAAAATCGTTTTACGCAAAAATTACAATATTTGCAAAAAAAAAAAAAATGTTAAAAGACAGGAAAAAAAGTTCTCCAAAAAGTAGCCAAAAACCAGTATTAAAAGATAATTATCTACTTTTCTTATTATTTTCCAGAATCTGGTCAGCTGTACAGAATTCATAAGTACATGACTTATA
>NC_061165.1:45226460-45338960 GCF_022113875.1 Hydra vulgaris
ACAGTATGTTCTCAAGAATATCAAAGAGAAGTATGTTCTCAAATGTTTTGCCAGTGCAAAAACATTTTATTACAAGCTTTGAATATTTTCAAAACTGAAAATAAGCTTTTTACAATTTGCTTTTTGTTATTTGCTATAAAACAATAAAAAAATTTATGGACTACAAAAATATTTAAATTATACTTGTAGACGCATTTTCTCTAAATCTCATTTAATTGCAGATTACAATATTAATTTATATAGTTACACAGTATAGTCTGATTTATGACAATAGAAGGGTAGGGGGTAACAAGTATAGTCTGATTTATTAGTTACAAAAAATAATTTTTTGTATCAAAAAATTAACACACTATTTTTTGATACAAAAAATAGTGTTACTTTTTAATACTTTTATATGTATAATAACTTTTATATGCATAAATAGGTGAAATTTTAAATTGATCTTTTACTTTATATTTTTTTATAAAATACTTATAAAATACTTTATAAATACAATGAGTTAATTTAATTTACTTACTGTTTATAAAATACTTATAAAATACTTTATAAATACAATGAGTTGATTTAATTTACTTACTGTTTATAAATACAATGAGTTGATTTAATTTACTTACTGTTTATAAAATACTTATAAAATACTTTATAAATACAATGAGTTGATTTAATTTACTTACTGTTTATAAAATACTTTATAAATACAATGAGTTGATTTAATTTACTTACTGTTTATAAAATACTTATAAAATACTTTATAAATACAATGAGTTGATTTAATTTCATTTATAATTTATAATGATAAATTTGTTAATTTTTTTTTTTTTTTTTTTTTTTACTTCATGGATACAAAAAAATCCAAAATTTTTATGCATATCATGATTAGTCTGTAATTTAGGTCAGCTGCTTTTATATTTGTATTCTTTACAATTAGAATAGTTTACTAGTTGTACGTAGGTATCTTTAAGACAAACTGGTTATTAACTTTTGAAATATATAGTAAAACAAAATAAAAGTAGGTGTATATCTAACATACAATAATGGATAATTTGGTTTGCTAATGAAGCATGCGTTAAATTTAGCTAAAATATCAGAAACAATAAAACAAAAAATAACTGTGATTGGTGATTTTAACTTGGACTTGTTTTGAGACTAATTTTGATGTGCTCACTACTTTTAGTAATTCCTTATTACATATCCATATAATATCTCTATACAAATGACCTTGCTGAAAGAATATAAATCCATTAGTTGCTGAATAAATATAAATTCATTAGTTATACTTGATTTTGAATAACTTATCTGCCTATATAAATAATATGATGATTTTATTTTTATAATCAAGTTTATTGTTATTCTCCAATTGTCGCAAGTTTCTAGAAGAAGTATTTTGACATTCTAGTAGTTGTGGTATGTAGACATGGTTTAATTCAAGTCTAGTTTTAATTCTTGAGTTTTTTTGTTTTTGTTTATAATGCTTTCAATTTGTTCTGTTCCAATTGTGGTGCACATTTAACTTTTTGCAAGTTGCATCCAAACTTTCATAATTAAGATTCAAATCTCCATTAATTCCATTAATAGTATCGGAATTTTCATTAATTTTATTAATAATACCTAATTTTACATAAAGTCTATTCATAATAATTAAATTTTCTTTAATACTATCCACATTTCAATAATTTCCTTATTTCACATTTAAATTAATCCTCTCTTGATGCTCAATAACCATAGTAAAATAACCCATGCACTCAGGCATGGTTATTTTTATTATCTGAGTTTGTCTCAGGTAATTAAAGAACATCTAAATGTCAACAAAACATTTAGATGTTACTGCTCATCAATATAAGTTTAAAAAGTATTTATAAAAGATTTTTTTCTGGACTGTCATGTCCGCTGTTTGGACTTGTATAATATGGGTCTTGGTAAGTCTATTCTACACTAACCATTTAAATTACTTATTAATTATTCCTTAAATCAATATATTTTTAGTGAGCGGTAGAAAAACTATACATATTGTCTACCTTTTTTAAAGTTATGAATAAAAAATAATTTATAGTATACTTAACTTTGAAAAATTTTAAATGCTTCAGTAGCCATTGCACGAACCTCTACCAGCGGTTTATATTAGTACCCAAAGCTGGCACTCCAAATAATATTCTAAATACCCGCTTGTTTCAGAAATATTAATTGGTTAATTGCAATCAGTATAAAAAGTTTAAAAAATATTTTAGTCTTGAAAATATGTGGAATAATGAACTTACCATGACCCATATAATGTGGAAAAGATTTACCATGACCCGTATGACCCAGAGGCGATGACTTTATTCCCCAATACTTAGGCAAGAATATTGGCTGGCTGATCAGCGTGGTTCAATGTAAAGTACAATTCATCATCAAATAAAAAATCACTATTTCCATGCTGTAAAATTTGTCTGCATTTGGGTTGAGCTAGCTATTTAGTTTGAAGTGGTTTTTTAATTTATTTTTTTTCTATACTTGATGTTAGTACGCATTTTTAACATACGATTGAGAGCATCCAAATTTTCTAGCAGTTGCTCTTTGAACATATTTTTTAGTTTTCTCGTGTTACTTTTTGTTGCTATTTTACTGGACGACAGCAATTTTTTTTTAATGTACAAGTTTCTTTTACTTGCTTGATCCAACAATATATACTAAGCTTTAAGTCAAAAGGTCAGATAAAATGCTTTGCAATTTCATTTGATTTTATATTAGGATTCTGAACAATGAATTTGTACAATTTATTTTTTATAGTCTTGTACTTTGCTATTTCCTGTAATTTGAAAAAAAAAGAAAGTTAGTAAAAAAATTTTATTAAACTTTATAATAAAATATTAGCGCTTTATTTGGAGTAATTTACTATGTATATTATATAAAATACATATATAATAAAATTATATTCACTTTTGTAATTGTGGCATAACTTAGTTATCACCTGTTATTATGGACTTGAAAAAAGATACAACAATGGAATAACTGATGTATTACGTTTTTAATGAAATTTTTGCAGTTGATTACAATTATAAATAACATTTAGCTTATGTGTCAGCATGGCACTTATTGCAATCAACTTCAGAGTCAATTACAAAAATTCTTTGTGTTAATATCTTTAAATATCCAAACCATTGTGAAATCAAGGTTCAGGTAATTTAGAAATGTTTTGGGAATCTGAGACAGAGCAGTTTAGCAAAAAAAAAACTTTACATTAGGCGTCCAAAAAAAAATCTTGTTTTAAATTACAAGACAGCCCATTTAGTTCCTTATATGTACTTTTCTGTTGTATTTATAACCACACAAAATGATTGCATATTTTATGGATAAAATGGAAAAAAATGTTTACCATGGATTCTTTACCTTAATAGTAATAATGGCTTCACTTAATGATGGCTTAATTTAACAATTTATTGTTTTTACAAAATAATCTTTTTTTATTAAAAATGAAGTAAGAAAAATTTATAATGAAAAAAAAAGTATTAAGTAGTTCGAAATCAGCATAAAAATTAATGAAGGAAAAGTGGTTAAATTACACAAAATGTGTGTTTATTTCTCTAATATTTGTGTTTGTATTTGATTGAAATGTATTTGCAGCTCCATATTCTAGGTTAACCGGTGTTTTTTTGGGAAATACCAAGAGGTTCATTGTTTTTTATTTTTAACACTAAAATAAATTAAAAGTGTGTTAATAAGAGGTATTTATTAAAAGACTTGTTTTCATTCTTCTATATAGTTGACCATTTTAACAGTCTTGTCTCAAAAAATTTTTTACATTTTTTCTTAACCTAAATTACAAATATTTTTATTAGTATTTGTATTTAGAAAATGCTGATTGAATTATTTTTGCATTTGAATTTGTATTTGGAAATCTAGAATTAATGTATTTGTATTTGATCAAATGTATTTGACTCGAACCCTCGTACATAATAGACTATCTTGTAGCCTGCTGTCACAAAGGAAGGCAATCTTATCTTTCATTATTTTTTGTTTTTTTCTTTTTTTTCCAAAAAAAAGTAATTTAAGCAAAACAAAGATAAGCAAAAACATTCTAAAACATAAACTTAAGCCTTTTTTTTTTTTTTGATAAAGGCTCAATTGTTTTTTTGTTTTTTTTATTTGAGAAAAGTTCTATTGATTTTTTTTTTTTAAGTGATTTGCCTTGATGTATAAAATGTTAAATTATTAAACTTAAAAAAAAAACAACTAATGAAACAAAAATAGGTTGTAGCTATAGAATTTTTTAGTTTTAAATTTTAAAATGTAATTTGAATAATACTTTTTTAAATTTATTTTTTATTAAATTTAATAATAAAATACACATAAGTATTTTTTTGGTTTGTTTTACTTTAAAGAAATAGATAAAATTTCATTTGTTTAGGATGTTTCTGAGAATGCTATTGGTTTTCAGGGGATGAAACATATTTGCAACATTCTTCAACATACTAAAACATTAAAAAGACTTTCTTTAAAAGGTGATTAATAGCATAAATGATAAATAACTTATTTTTTGTCTAACTTTACTCTCTGTTTATCCATGTATATACACACACCAACCATGTATACACACACACACCAACCATGTATACACACACACCAACAATCCACCATTTGCATACTTAGTTTTGCATTCACCATCTTCAGTGGTGTCATCATGAAATGCTTGGAATTTAGTATTATAGAGTTTCCAGCAGATGTCACAGGTCAACAAACAAACAAAAAAAATTCCCAGCAGATTACACAGGTCAACAACAACAACAAAAATTTTCTGGTGCTGAGCAAACAATTTTTTTTTTTTTTTTTTTTTTGTATAGCATTTCTCATTTTGATTTCGAATATGCAACTCATTTTTCACCATCACATCAAGTTGTAAAGATATTTGGGTTCAAATCTTTAGCATTTGGGGTAAAATCCCTAATATTGTTAAAAAAAAATTATTCAAATGTATGTCAACCTGGGTCTCAAAAGAGGCGTATTTTCATAGATGTTTAAATATAATATTCGTTTGTAGTAAAAATTAAAACTTTTTGTATTATTGCTGAGAAACATTGTGTTAAAAATTTTTTTAACACAATGTTCTTAAAGAGTCTTTTTCAAAGAGCATTTTTTCACATAATTTTTTTTGTCAAAAAATATTTAAATTATATATTATATTTTTCTAAAATATCTATGAAAATACGCTTCTTTTGAGACCCAGATTGACTTTTAGATTTTTTTTTTTTTTTTTTTGACATGTATTTTAAATAGCACGTTTATAATTAACAGGGGACATATTAGTGAATGATAAATTGACTTTTGACATGTCATTCATTATTTTTCTTATTTACATACCTTTTTAAATATTAAATTTTTTTTTTTAATTTTTTTAAAAATTTTTTTATTATTTTTATTGCTATAATAATAGTTATTATTTTAAGTAAAAAAAGAATCAAAAAAAAAGAATCTTATTCAAATGATGTTTCATAAAACCATCCTTTAAATGAGTCAATAACTTTTTGTAAACTTTGATGGTTACAGAGGTATCACAATCTAACTCATTTGCTGAGACCTTTAAAAATTTGATAGTAATAAATTGTTAGTAAACTAATTTTTACACAGTTATGTTAAACTTGCTTTTTGAAAGTTACTATAATTGAAATTTGAAATAAATAAGATGAAATAGTTTTAATAGTTTTTTTTTATGAAAACAGTTATAATGATTTTTTTTTAAATTCTATGTGATCCCCTGTAAATTTTTTTGTGATCGCGAATATATATAAAAAAAACATTTTCAAGCCTCAATTTCAGCAGTATGTAATATTCTGTTTTTTCATTTAAAACTAAAATTTTGTACATTTTCTTAATGAAAATACAAAACTGTGTAATTTCAGGAATAATAAATTTTATATTTTTTAACTGGGGCTTGATAAGATCTTTTTAAAGCTTCTTTCTATTATACCTGGCCACCAGCATTAAATTTTGTTGCATATTGTCAGATTTGTATCCACCTAAAAAGTCCTTAGTAAGTTGTATGTTTCTCTATGCACAATCGTTGATGCAAGTCAAATTTTTAACAAATTTTTTGAATCTACAGACTTCAGGGCTTTTTCCTTCCCACAATTTTCAACGTAAGGCAAATTTCTGGACCTTCCAGTTCTCAAACTTCAGTGAACTCCGATATGATTGGTAGCTCAGGTTTTCAAATGTTTTACTTGTCAGGTACATTATACTAAACTAATCTATTCAACATCTTTTTCTTTAATTCCTGCTCTACATTTTTATCAGCCAGAGATAGCAGCACCAACTGCTCAGTCAGGAACCAGTTATTTTTTTGCATACTACTAACCAATGCTGAAGTAAGATTAGGATGTATATATGTGTGTGTGTGTGTGTGTGTGTGTGTGTGTGTGTGTGTGTGGATTTTAGACAAATTTTGTGTGTAGTTTTGTCTTATGAATATGCCATGTTTTATTTTGCCATGATTTTTTCCTTATGTAGATGCACCTGCCCGCAGTCTAACCCTTTTGTCGATATATGTACTGAGCCCATTATCTATCATTATTTCAATATCATATTAGTAGTACTACTGTGCTGAAAAGGGTTCAATAAACTATTTATTGATTTATAATATTATTTCTTTCAATTGATTAAAAACACTAATATGACTTACATTGTATTTTATGGTATCCTAGGTAACGGTTTGGAAACTTCAAGTGCTGATATCCTTGCTAAAACATTAAAAAAGGTATTTAATGTTTTTTTTTTTAAAAAAAAAATTTTAAAAAAACTCGTTTTTTTTTTATTTTTTTAATCTTCTACTATAATGGGGATTGCAAGAATTATGGACAACATTACACAAAAATTGTTAAATTGGATCCCAAACTCCCAACACATGTTGTGTTCATATTAAAGATAATGTTAAAAAAAAGGTTTGAACTAAGTTCTTTTGATTAAAAATAAATAATGAATGCATACGGAAAAAAACTAATGTTGTTGTTTTAGCTGAAACTCGCCTTCTCCATTTTATTCAAAAACTTTAGATTAAATAATTTAAAGAGTCTTTAAATTATACGTTGCAATCTACAGACTTCAGCGATTCCTTTGAAGTGCGTTTAATTCATAAAAGTTTTAGTATTTGACGTCACGATAGACTTTTGACAAATAAAACTCTAGAAAATTTGTATTTATTTTTATTTGTTAATGTTTTTATTATTTGTTTATTTATTTTTTACTTAACATTTATGCTGGATTATTGCTATAAATTGTTATTGCGCTATATGTTAATAACTGGTGAATATTTATTATCACAATCAAGACTTTGATAAAAATTTGTTTTATATTAATTACCTGAAAAAATTAGTAACAACATTTTTATTTGATTAGTTAATATTTCGTCTCAATTTGCTTTGCATGAAGTTCGGGAAGTCAATCAAAAAAATTAGCTTTAATAATCACATCAAAATATATTTATACAAATTATTTTAATGACGGGGGTTCAAAAATTTTTTATAATAAATGTAGGTAAAAAAATAAATTACCAAGTAAAAAGTTCAACATTAAACATCTTTTTTTATTATATTTCAACTGTAAATATTGAAATATTAACTTGAACTAAATTTACTTATTATTTAGAGCGACTAAGCAATAGAAATAAAAAAAATTATGCGTTATTGTGTTGTTTATTTGATTATTGTTGTTGGTAATGTTGATTATTTTCATCAATATCAAAATACTCCCAGATTAAACTGTTTGTTGCTTTGGTCATTGTTGATTTATTTCTAATTTAATTTTATCTTAAAGTTTTTATTTCATTGCACGCTTTTTTATTAAAGAGTAGAACAAAAGAGAAAGAAACGTTTTGTGTAATTAAACTTCGATTGAACAATAGTTGTATAGCATATATTTTCTTTTTTTTTTTTTTTTTTTGCGTCCCTTGTTCTTTTTTAAGTTGAGAGAAAATTTTAAAGTTGAAAGAAAAGTTTAATTGTAACTATTCTTTGAATAAATAAGAATTGGAAGAGAAAATTACTTAAAAACTTGTATTTGTCAATTTTGTTAGTTTTTTAATTTTCTTTGTTTAGAGACAAATGCCAAATACAACACATAAATTCAGCAAATTTAGCAATTTAAAATCAAAAAAAATTTTATTATATAAAAAGTTTAACAGTTCATCAAATATTTCAAATTAATACTGTCAGTTAATGAAAGTAATTGTTAATAAATACTTTTTTTCGAGGAGAAAACAAAAAAAGTCATAGCGTAAAAATGACCAGAGAAGTTAAAAAATAGGTTGTTTAAATGAAAATAAATAAGGTTCAAAATATATAATACTGCGCTCTCTTGCACAAAAACAAGAGACCATATATATAATGTTCTATATAATGTAAAATACTCATGAAAATCATAAGATTGGTAAGTAAAGCTTTAATATTTGTTTTAATTTAAAAACAAAAGAAATATAAGCAAGATATATAAATGGAAAAATTATTAAGATATCTGTAAAAAAAAAGTTGCTTGTATATAATAAAAATAATTTATTTTTACTTTTTGCAAAAAAATTTTTGCGATGTTTGGAAAAATAATAAAAATAAATTTGTTTTGCTGTATGTTAAAAAATACTACATCATGCTTTTTGAATTAAAGTAGAAAAACGCAGCTTTGTTTAATTACACTTTTCATTTGTTAAAAACTTACGGTGAGCTCAAATAATAAAACTTTTATGAATTAAATGCGCTTCAAAAGAATCACTATAGTCTGTAGATTGCGACATATAATTTAAAGAGTTTTTGAATAAAATGGAGAAGACGAGCTTCGGCTAAAACAACAACATTGGTTTTTCTCGGTATGCATTCATTATTTATTTTTAATCAAAAAAACTTGGTTCAAACTTTTTTTTTTAACACTATCTTAAATATGAACACAACATGTGTTGGGAGTTTGAGATCCCTTTAAATGAGAGACACCAGTTTGTTTGGTACCCTTCAAGCTAGAACAATTTTTTCTAAAGTTCACTTAGGTCAAGTAAAAAGTCTATTCTTCATTGCAAGGCTCGATTTAAATCATTGCGAGTTGAAATATCTGAAAATATTTCTGGCCATTAAATTATCAGTTTAATAAAAACTGTAAATACTGTTTTAATAACATGGTCAATTTAACGCAAAAATTAATGAAAAAACAAAACAAATTTACTACTGCAAAAATAATAACAGTCAAAACTTACATATTTAAAGTTATTTTTTTTTAAACACCAGGTATTATACTATTATAATTTAAGTATTATAAATGAAAAAAATACTATAAAAAAATTATAATAATTACTCGAGGTCCAAAAAGTTTGTGCAGTAACTTGAAAATCATCCAATAAAAAATTATATAAAAGGTCCAAAAAATCTGCGCAGTAATTTAAAAATCAACCAATAAAAAATTATGCTAAAGCTATTTGCACATTAAAAGAAACAACAATTACAATTATTGTTTAGGAGGAAAGTTTAAGGAATTATTTATTTAAAAATTAAAATGCTTTAAATTAGAAATTAATTAATTGGTAATAAAAATAATATTAAAAAAGATATTTTGAAATAAGTTATTTGAGTTTTTTTGTTTCTTTTTTAAATAACTATAAAAAGTTTAAATTAGGTTTTATAAATTTGTTTTAAACTTTAATTTTGTAAGGACTTATCTGAAATTATACCTTAGTTATGAGTATTTAATTTATAAGAAAATATTGAAAAAGATTTAAATAAGATATAAAAGAATTTTATCTTATTTCACGGTTTCTTTTATGTTAAATATTTGATCACCGCTAAGTTCCCTTAGACTGTTGTAATATGCAGTTGTTTTAAATAATTATACCATACTTTATTGTGCTTTATTTTTCTAGTTTTATCTGATGATTTATAAAATCAATTAAAATATTAAAGTTTAAATCATAATTTTTAATGATTTTAAAAATAATAGTGTTAATATGGTTTTATAAGATTTTATATCAAAATTCAATATAAATATTTTTTATTGAATAACAGCTATTGAGTTTAGTGATCAAAACAGAGTTTAAGCTAAAAATTTAAAGACTGGAAACATTTCCAGATATTGCAATTTGCAATTACTTAATTCGAGTCCTGCTTTAAACCACAAAAAAGAAAGTCAATTTGAATTTTACTTTGAATTTCAAACCAGAAAAAAAGTAGTTTTGATGTTTTCTTTTCGTAAAAATAATTCTCTAATCATAAATTATTTATGCATATTCTTCTTCTTACTTATTTATGCATATTCTTCTCAATATTTTACATTATTTAATGACCTGATTTACATGATTTGATGATTCTCAATATCTTACATGATTTGATGACTATAAAGTGATATAGGTGTTAAGAGTTGTAACTTTATGTTATTACATTTTTGTTAATATCGATTTAAACTTATCCTTGTAGAAATTGTACTATTTAGTGTATTTTTTTTTTATCTGGCTTCATTAATTATAGTTTATTCCTGAAAGTTTTGATCACCAAAAAGTTCAAGATATTTTTTGCCTATTTTTGTATCATAATTGAATATTAAAATGGTAAAATACATTTTTTTTTTTTTTTTTTTTTAGCATGGTAAATGTTTAAAGCAGCTCAATCTAAGTCACAATTCTTTTGGAGAAGAAGCTGGGCTCCTCCTTGCTTCTATAATAGGTTTTTTTTTACAGACGTTTAAATAGCTAATGTTTTTACAATGCTTTATTATAATTGTAATAGCTGTTTTGGCTTGTAAAATAGGTCATGTTAAATCTGTGTCTTACCCCCTACCATTTATTCTTTATATACTATTTTAACTTTAAGTAAATGATACTTAAAATGAAAATGTTTTATGTTAGCTTTTAGTTAATAAAATTAATGTTAAAGACTTTTCATAACTTGGTATGAATGTACTTTTTATAATCAGTTATAACAGCAAACAACTCAAAATTGAACCCAACAGCCTAAAACAAAGTAAAAGCCAAAAAAATATTTATTAACAACAAAAACATTGATTATATATTGTGTGTTTCTTTAATATTAAAAAAAAAAATTTAATGACTTGAAAATCTATAGACAGTGGTAGACATTACAGACAGTGGTAGGATTACAAAAGAATTTCTTGTAAATAATTAATAAGCCTTTGGGGAACTTCCTTTGTAACGCATCGCGTTTAAAATGTAAAACTTAAAAATGTGTTACATGAGTAATTAATGAGTTTAAAACTCATGCTTTTGTTTTGAATGATTTGTTTTAATATTTTTGAGGTTAACGTCTCTTTAACTCCCAATATCATTTTTAAATTTAAAGTAAACTTTGATGCAGATTTTATAGTAAGACAGACTATAGGAGTATCAATACCACTTAGCCGCCCATATTTTTTTAGTATGGATACTCTGTTAATGACCTGCTTTTTTTTGGAGTTATCCCCAGGTTTGAAAACTTTGTTTATAAGGGTAAACTTATGTGTAAATAACATTGATTTTTTAAAGACATATTTTTCTAACAATACAAAAAATAGTAACCTGCAAAATATTTTTGTCATTATTTTCAACATCTGACTTATTTAAACAAGTTTATAACTTTTTATAATATTCGCAATATGGGATTGATTTTTTAGTCATGCAGTATGCTGTGGTTTTTATTTATGTGGTTAATTTATGTAACTAAAAAAATTCATTTGTTATCTTTCTGTCATAATGAGTCTACTGATGCAAATTAGTGTTGTATCTAGTTCCTTTTTTTTTTTTTTTTATCTACTATATATGTTAAATTTATTTTTATAATTATAGCAGTAAATGAAACATTAGAAGAACTTGATCTAAGTTGGAATCATATTCGTCAGAAAGGTGCTTGTGCTATTGGATTGGCCTTAAAAGTAAAATTTTTTATTTTATTTGTAGAAGTGTGTTTTGTTGAAAAAAAATAATATATTGTAGTTCTATTTATCTCTGAGTTCTATTTATTATTGTATCTAGTTCTTTTGAGATATCAAATTAACTATTTGTTTACAAATCTGTTTTTTTGTTATTGTTGTTACTAAAATTTAAAAACTTTATTAAAAAAATATATTGATTATTGATTTTAGGAAAATATATCATTGAAAAAGCTCAACTTATCTTGGAATGGGTTTGCTGATAATGGCATTTTTGTTCTTTCTGAATCTCTAAAAGTTAACAGTTCTTTACAACATCTTGATATAAGGTAACTATCTAATAGTATAGTAACATTTTAATAATGTTTTTATTAATATATATTAACAAAATCATATTTTAATATTAGTAAAATCTCAAATGTTTTTCTGTTTGTACAACACTCAAACAGAAGTGTTGAGTGTTGTACAAACAGAAATAATTAACTTTTTTTAATGTTGTGATTGCTTTGTTTTGTAAAAATTTATCTGTAAAGTGTAATAACCGAAAATGACAATTCTTTATAGTTTATTTGTTATAAATCATTTTGTAATTTAAAATATTGTCATCTATAATTTTTTTTTTTATATTTTTGCTACTTATTAAAATTCTATGGTTTTTAATATTCATAGTTTTCTTTTTTCTTTCTATTATTAATACAGATATAAGTTTCTACTTAATTACAACCAATTTACAAAGAAATTTATTGAAATTTCTTTGAAGTTTTAAAGGGATCCCTAAGTACTAAGACAAGCTGTATTCTTGTCGTAAACTAACCGTAGAAGTTTGTTTTGTTTTTAAAATATCTGGTTTTATTAACGATGTGCATGTTCACTGTATAGTTTTTCAAATGTTTTTAATTACAAAAGATCTTGATATTTTCCTTTTTTACTTTGTCTTTGATGTCTTAAGTACTTAAGTTTATAAAAAATTATTTAAACTTTTAAGTTTGCTCTTAACAAGCTTAAAATTTAATATTTATCATGATATTTTGGGACCAAATGATATG
Source organism: Hydra vulgaris (assembly GCF_022113875.1). Classification (NCBI taxonomy): domain Eukaryota; kingdom Metazoa; phylum Cnidaria; class Hydrozoa; order Anthoathecata; family Hydridae; genus Hydra; species Hydra vulgaris. The sequence goes on from NC_061165.1 coordinate 45,239,363, forward strand.
ACACAGTACATACATTGTACTGTGTACATACATTGACTGAATTAAATAGAAGAATATGTAGGTACATACACCAGGGTTAGGATTATCAACCCAGATCCTCAACTGATTTATGTACTTTCTCTATGTTTTCCCTATTCAAATCAGTTATTGTATATACAATTTCTGCATGTTCCTCTTATTTAAGTCAATTGTAATTGACTTTAATTGGTTTATTTTAAGGTTTATAAAGTTTTTCTCCCTTTAAATAATAATGTAGTAATTTGAATTAATTAAAGGTAAAAAATGAGAAAAATTTCCACAATATTTTGTCCATCCATATAATTCAAACACTATGATATATATTAAATAAAAATTGTTTCAAAATAATTTCAAAATTCCACAGGAATACTTTTTGTTAAAAAATTATAAATTAACAGATGTGTAAGTTTCAATTTGGTTTATTTTTTGATCACCTAAATTAAATCCAGATCTTCAATTCTACCAGATCTTCAATTCTAAATTTTGTTTATGCAATGGAAAAAAACATAAACATAAATGCCATCAACAAAAACATTAACATAAGAAACATTAACATAACATAAAATGCCATTAAGGAAAAAAATTTGTTGAAGAAAACCTTTTGATTTTTTTTAACAAAATTTCTAATAAGTAATAACAATTATTAGTAAATTAGTAACAATTATTAGTAAATCATTAAAAGTAAAGAAATTAAAAGATTGATGAAAGATAAGAAAAATGTCTAATTGACAACAATATTACAGTTAGAATAACAATAAAAAATATTTTTATTTTTGATTCTAGTTCTGTTATTTTAATGCATATTTTTTTTTTTGTTTTTTTTTTTTTTTTTTTTTTTTTGTTTTTTTTGTTTGTTTTTTGTTTGTTTGTTTTTTTCAACATTTTGTTTATATCTTTCATAAAGGGGTGCGATTGCAGTTCACAGGATCCAAATTACTCTCATCTTGATCTTGATTTTTTACTTTGTTTAAAATGCTGTTTTAAGAATTAAAGAAATTTAAATTAAACTGCCATCTCAATGATAATGATAAGTCAAAAATAACTTCTATTTTAAAAAATTTATTCAGAATGTTGTGTATGAGTTAAGGGTTTAAGGGTTTAAGGGTTTATTAGAGATATAAGAAGTTCTTTAATAAATTAGAAACATGAGAAGTTCTTTTAAAAAAATACTCAAAATTTTTGCTAATAATAGCAAGGCAAATGACTGGAAGATAGTTAGAAGTGTGAAAACTAGACATGTTTTAATGAGTATAACATTGCAAAATGCTAAGCTTCAGAACTTGACTCAAGCATGTATAGGAATTGGTATCCATAGCAATAAGCTATTTATTTGGAGAATTAACCCTTGTCAGTTATTTAATAATTATATATATATATATATATATATATATATATATATATATATATATATATATATATATATATATATATATATATATATACATGTTTATACATATGTTTATATATGGCATGTTGTATTCATATTTATCATATATATTTATATCATTAGTTCAATCAGAATCTGTAACTTTGTTATAATGTTTGTTAGCTCAGAAAATAATTTTTTTTTTTTTTTAATTTACCATTTATAAATTTAGCATAAATATTTATTAATTGATGATTATCAAACCTTTAAACATAATATTTTTATTATGTTATTATACATACATAATTACAGGCACAAATGTGGGTTTATTTATGTATGTATTAAAAATGTTATGTTTAGCTGCAATCGTATATCATATGATGGTGCTTGTCATTTGCGTAAAGCATTAACATTAAACACAGGCTTGATTGTTTTAAAAGTAAGCAAAACTATTTTTTAATTATTTTTTTTGTACTGAAATATCTATATGTTATGTCATTGTTGACACTACTAAAATATCTTAATGTTATATCATTGTTGACACTGTACTGAAATATCTGTGTTATTTCATTGTTGACACTGTACTGAAATATCTATATGTTATGTCATTGGTGGCACTGTTCTGAAATATCTATATGTTATGTTATTGATGTTAAAAAAACTGCTATATATGTTGAAGGTTTTGTAAAATTTGTTTAAATTGAGTAAATTGCTTTTAATTATGTTTAACAAAATTTCAATGTAAAATATGTCTTGTTTGTTTTTCACATTTAGTTCATTAGCAATAATAAAACTGACGGTAAAAATCTTCCTCTTAAAAAAATCCTTTGAAATCTTTATAGCAATTTTTATTTAATAGTAATTTTTTTGTATGGTCAAAACCAAAATCTCATGGCTATAAAAAATATCGTAATAAATTCTATTTAAATAGCTTATAATAATAAGTTTATGATTCTACTGTGAAAATATTTGAGTTCTGATTTTAAAATAATCCTCTTTATCTTTATTTTAAAGTTCCAAAATTACACAGATTTTTATTTTTCTAGTATTTTTTTTTTCTTACTTTTTTAAAAGGTTTTTTAAGATTTTTCATGCTAAAAAAAATTTTTTTTAGTACTGGATTTAAGTGTTTTCAGTACTGGATTCAAGTTTTTGCCGTACCACAGTGGAAAGAAATCAATTTAAAAGCATACTTCAGTACTTTAACTAATATTAGGCAAATAGATTGTCTGCATCCACCTACATCCCAGATGCTGCAAGGTCATATTCCCTATATTGAATAGGGTAAAGCATGATAAATAGGGGTACTTAAGAAACAAATGCTAGTTGTGGATAAACTAATTAAAATTAACACTATTTTTTATAGATATCTTAAAGTTTATAAGAAAACAAAAAAACATTTTCTAAAAGTAAGCTTTGACAACGAAAAGTAACGCAACTCTTAACTAACCAATTTTTCACATTTTGCAAATAGGTGGAACATAATGGAATAGTTAGCAACAATTATTTATTGATTGTAAAGCTTTAAAAATCTATTATTTAAACATGATCAGACATAAAACTCTTTAAAAAGTAGCCATTTAAACTTTTTGCTCATACACCACAAAAAAGTAATACCTAACTAAAATAAAAAAACTTTTTTGTGTTTTATTATAAAATCTTTTTAAATATTCTAAAAATTAAGTAGAGTAGTAATCACTACTACTAATTTTAAAATAAAACAAAAAATGTTATGGTTTACATAATTCACACAAAAAATATCCTGAAACTACTTAGCAACAGTTTTGATGAGCTGACTTATTAGCTATTAACAATCTAGCTAAGTGAAGTTAAGTTATAAATATAACAATTTCTTTAAATTTATAACTAATATTGCTTTTCTAAATAAGAAAAATAATAATTTAAACTAAAAATAAAATTATCAAATGGTAAACATATAATAGTGGTAGTATAGTCTAGAGAGCCTATATACTCAAAGAGCGGACATTCAAGTGATCGTCTTTGATTGGATGTTCGATTTTTATGGTTTTTGACGCCATGTGTTTGCTATAAAAAAAAAACTTACTGCGAGTGAACTTGCTACTAAATTTTTATAAAATATTTGTAAAAGTTTATTAAAACTAAAATAAATATCATGAAAATTCATGAAAAAGAATGTGCTTTAATTCTTGCTGAAATGTCAATAACTGAAAGTCTTAACTCATATTAATCTCATCCTATGGAATAGATTACCTTAACATTATGGCCAAGCTAACCATACTTTAGTTTTATGCTTAGAGGAATATCTACGAGATGAAAATAAACTGTAGCATATTATTATAGTAAAAGTTCTGTTTATAAAAGTGCAAATAACCAGTCAATGTGGAGATATTTTAACATTAGCTGTAAAGTTATCATTTTTTCAGTTAAAATAAACATCCATGTGACTCAAGTTGTTCTATTGATTTTTTAGCAAATGTGCTACATTTATCGAAGAATACAAGTACATCTTTCTTATGCACAGTGCTCCACTGCGACCGCCAGGGTAAATTTTGGTTTAGTTCAATTTTTGGCTGAAAGTTATTATTAGGTTTAAAAAAGAAGTTTTGAATTGTTTTTAAAATCCAGAAAAAAAAATTTAGACTAAACCAAAATCTACCCTGGCGGTCGCAGGGGAGCACTGTGTATGTAACAAGCCTTTCATAATTACAGCTGGAATTCAATATATATATATATATATATATATATATATATATATATATATATATATATATATATATATATATATATATATATATATATATACTTCTATCACTAGTTATAGATTCAAAATTCCTGCACAAACTTGTTGAGACTCTAAATATGGATTTGAAGTTTACTTAAAAACGTAAGTTGTGGATTAAAATTTATTGCCAATAAAAAAGATGGTTTAACTGAATTGTTGATAAATGATTTATACCTATGACATTACGAAATCCTACTATGGCTTTTAGTATAAAAAATCATTAAATTTACAATGAAACAAATAGCTTTTTTCAATGAAATTATAGAGGTACTATGTGGATTACATGTATTTAGCCAAGGAAGAAAATCAAGGTGGAAACTTATTACATCTGGTATTATTCTGAAGACAACCAAATATTACAAATTAAGTTTCTTCTTAATAAAAAACTTTTAAAATGAAATTGCGATTTACCCAGAATTACTTAAAAAATATTTAAGTGGTAAAAAATATATAAGTGGTACGTTCTCAAAACAAGTAATTCCAACAGCTTTTCAATACAAAATTGTCTTGAAACTTATTTGTGTTGCTCAACTCTTAAAAAAATTGTCAAAGAGATACACTGACAAATAATGGCAAACAAAAAATTAGATTTTTTTTTATTTGCATTCACTCCCAACAAGGCTGCAAGCAACCACTATTAAGTTGGGAGTTACTAGGAAAAAACAGAACAGAGTTATAGAGCAAGTAAACGGTTGACAGAAGACTTGAAAAGTTGAAGGTTGTATGAGTCAGGAAAACATGAAGATGGGAGAGAGTTCCAAAGGATTGAAGTGCAGGGAAAAAAACTAGATGAATAAAAGTTTTTAGAGCATGCAGGGACAGATACACTAAACAAATGAGACTTAGCTGAATGACGAGTAAAACGAGAATGAATTTTAGTTGATGGAACTAGAGATGATAATTCCTTTGAGCAGTGACCATGATAGTATTTGTAGAAAAGTGAAAGAGATGCAACTTTACGACGATGGGAAAGAGGCTTAAGCTTAACAGATAGGTCCTGGGTCCAACAACATTTACAATCCGTTTTTGGACTTTGTCAAGAAGAGAAAGTGAATCGTTAGAAGAACCAGCCCAAATATGACAACAGTATTCCATACAGGGACGAATAAGAGATTTGTAGAGGTAGAGAATGGAATCAGAAGTAAGGAAATGGCGAGCACGATAAAGAGAAGCAACCTTAGCAGAAGCTAATTTAGCAATCGATTGTATATATGGTTGCCATGAAAGGTCAGTAGTAAGCGATAATCCAAGAAGACGTAAAGAGGACGACTCAGTAAGAGGATTGCCATTCATTAATATAGGAATGTTGACCATATTACGGTAGTTGTTTGCAGTAAGCAATTGGGTTTTTTTAGAGTTGAAATTCACAAGCCACTGTGAACCCCAATCTATTACTGAAGTGAGATCAGATTCAAGATTAGCTGCTTGTTCTAGGCGATCGAAAAGAGAAGACTTTTTGTCAAGACAGGAGTATAAAGTTGAGTCATCAGCAAAAAGAGCTACTTTAGATGAAAGGTTGTCAGGAAGATCGTTTATGTAGATAAGAAACAAAACAGGGCCCAGAATGGAACCTTGGGGAACCCCAGAAGTTATTGGAAATAAAGCAGAGTGTTGGCCTTTAAGGATTACTTTATTAAACCGGTTAGAAAGAAATGATTTGATAATCTCAAAAACTTTCTCAGAAACACCATATGAAGCAAGCTTATGGAGAAGACCAGCATGCCAAGCTTTGTCAAAAGCTTTAGATATGTTGAGAGCAATAGCCCTAGCCTCACTGCCTCCATCTAATGCACGATAAAATCTTTCAGTTACAGCAGTTAGCAAGTCGGCCGTAGAGTGAGAGGATCGAAAACCGCATTGATTGTCTGACAATAGTTTATTTGACTCAAGATGAGATGTGAGGAATTTGTTGATCAAAGACTCAAAGACCTTGCTAATAACAGAGAGAAGACTGATCGGACGATAATTGGAGGGGTCAGAATTTTCTCCAGAGTTTTTGAATATTGGAACCACAGATGTCATTTTCCAACAAGCAGGAAAACAAGACTCAGTCAAACACTTGTTAAATAGTTTAGAGAGAATTGAAGAAAGTTCTGGAGAACAATTCTGCAAGACTGTGACAGGAATGTTGTCTGGACCACAAGCTGTAGACGAGTTTAACTGAGGTATGACTTTAGCAACAGAAGCCGGAGTGATTTGAATGTCTAACAATGGGTCAACCTGTTTGACTGGAATGGAAGGAAGAGAATGTCCATAAGATTCAAGAGTGGAATTAGAAGAAAAGTTCTTTGCAAATAGTTCTGCCTTATCCTTGGGAGAGGTAATAAGATCAGTCCCATGGATGAGAGATGGAATGTTAGATCTACTCTTGTTAAAAATGCTGTTGAAGATTTTCCAAAAGTCTTTAGAGCTTAACTTCTGTGATAAGATGCGAGATTTAGTGAACTGAGAGTAATGGAGTTTAGCATCAGAAAGCACCTTTTTACATCGATTTCTTGCAATAATAAATAGCCATTTGTTCTCAAGAGAGTTGTTCTTATGAAAAAGATGAAAAAAATGATTACGATTGGATATAGCAGCCGCACAAGAAGGAGAAAACCATGGAGTAGAATGAGGCTTGACTTGAAACCGGCAAGAAGGAATAAAAGGTTCCATTCCAGCCTGAATCCAGGAGGTTATGTAGGAGGCGCATTTATCAGCTGAGAGAGAAAAAACATCAGCCCAAGGACCATTACGAAGAAAATCACAAAAATAATTCCCAGTCAGCTTTAGGGTAGTAGTAGGTGGTGCTTTAGCTTAGTAGCTTTAGGGTAGTAGTAGGTGGTGCAATAATAAGGTGAGCCCAAAAAAGAAGTACGAGAAGAAAGATTTATAGAGATCATTGCATGGTCAGAACCACCTAAGGGAGAAAAGGGAGAAACTGAACATAAGCTAGGGTCAGAGATAAGACATAAGTCAAGGAGTGAAGGTAAATGATTAGGGTTATCAGGAAAACGAGTCACAAAGTTAACTATCTGAGTAAGAGATTAAGAAACGCAAAAGTTAAAGGCTTTAGCACCAGCAGGATCAGTGGTGTTAGAGCCAAGCCATTCAGTGTGATGGGTATTAAAATCACCAACAACAACAATATTAGCAGAGGGGTAAAGAGAGAGGGCGTGGTCAATTTGATCAGAGATCTAAAAGAGTGCAATCATGAGAAGAAGGAGAACGATACAAAGAGAAAGAGTGAACAAAGAGAGAGCAAAGAGTGAAGAGGTGCTAGGCGAAAGCACATAAAAGAATGGTCAAAGGATTCGAACCTAATTTCACAACAAATAGGGGAATTAATGCATATGTATACCCCTAAACCTAGCTTCTGACTATTGGAGTCTTTACGAATCAAAAGTTAGTACCCATCAACATTGACATCTGAAGAAGGAATTGCAGAATTTAAATTTGTTTCACTGAGTGCAAGCAAGTCTGGTGAATTTTGCAGGAGGTACGACTCAACTGACGGAAAGTTGCTTCGCAGACCGCAAATATAGATATATTAAAACATTTAGGTGGTGGGGATGGTTTTTTAGGTTTAAAATTTTTGGTTACTTTGGTCATGATTTGGGTTTAATGAGAACTTGACTCATTCATAGATAGAGCACAGCCTCCTAATCAATGAGCTATGCAGTTGTCTCAGTCCTGTTAATTAACCCTAAGCTGTGACATAGGGCTCCTTATGTGGCCTTGACAGTGCACACTAAAAGCATAAGCAGGAACACTATCCATGCACAACATGGCACTGTTAATACTCTGATATTTTGCAGCTGTTAATGGAATCAGCCTCTCAGAGAGCTACCACAGAGTTCGGGAAACCTTACTACAAGCCGGCCTCAGAACCATTAAACTGAGTTTTAGAGCTATACCCTCATATGGAGATAACAGGAAGAGTTGCATAGCCATTATCAAGGAGGCATAAGCAAAATTCTATGAGTAGAGTCAAGGAAATCCAGCATTCATCATCCTAGGCAGGAAACAATGTAACACAGGTTACATCTACGCCAGCCTAATAGATGAAGAAGAGGTTCGAGGCTGGTTAGCAGAATTTTTCTGCTTACCCCTAAAGTCTTTGCCTAGGAGGCCTTCTACAAGACAGTAGCTGGATGCAGTTAACATCTGCCCAAGATGAGTGTTTTTATCGAGACACCATCCCTAGCCTTTACTCAACCAAGAGCCCCAAGGCAGGGGATGTTTAGCTGGATGCAGTTAACATCTGCCCAAGATGAGTGTTTTTATCGAGACACCATCTCTAGCCTTTACTCAACCAAGAGCCCTAAGGCAGGGGAATATTAAGTCTGAGTTTATTTCTCCTAGCCTTTGCCTAAGAAGAGCACACTCTGCAAGGCTGCAGGGCTTGTGGCTGGTGGTACTGGGTTATGTGATACCAGTAGCAAGGATGATCTTGATTATCCTGACCTGACCTGGAGTAGTTAAAAAGAGTTACTTCCCGCAACAGTACTTTGAGAAAACCAGGCATGACATTTTGAAAGTGCGTTAGGAAAAACACTGCATCTAACAAAATACAGGAGTCTAAGGTGAGTGTAGGTTTTGTAGTTGGAGTAAGTGGCTAGTTTCTGAGCTCACGCTGCATCATTGAATAAACAGAACACAAACAAACATAAATCAACTTACAGGTGAGTCAACACCGTGCCAGAGGTTCAGACAGAACACAAACATTCATAAAAAAAACATAAAAAACATAAACATAAAGTAACTTAGGGGTCAGCGAATACCGCGCCAGAGGTTCAGACAGAACACAGACATACATAAAAAACATAAAGTAACTTACGGGTGAGCGAACACCGCGCTAGATGTTCAGACAGAACACAAACATACATATAAAGTAGATTACAGGTGAGCTAATACAGTAACTAAGGCACCTCCAACTATATATATATAAAAAAAATATTACTATAGGCATGACTGATATAAGATAGTACTGATGACAGGAAGCACACTACTTCCAGCCTTTGCTTAGAAAGCAAATCCTGCAAGGCAGCAGATCATGGAACAGGTTGCACTGGGTTACATGTTACCAGTAGCAGGATGATCATAAAGACCATACTCCTGACTTGACATACAATAGCAAACAAAGCAATAAAAAGACACACTGACAAACAATAGCAAACAAAGCAAAAAAAAGATACACTGACAACTTAATGCTGCAACTTCAACAATAAAGTGTTGCAACATCATTATGTGAAGCATCATTTATATGTGGCGTTCCAAATTCAAATATAAAATTCAGTATAATAAACTCTGCATATTCTCCTGGTACTGCAATTGCGTAAATGCTGCTGGATTTGCACTTCAATATTGTAACTTTTAAACCTAACACATCGTAGTAAATTGATGTACAAAAGACTTTCAAAATGCAGAATATACAACTTTACCATCAGGTTGGATGGAAGACAATTCATCTTATAGGGGAAGGTTGACAATTCACCTAATCGGGGAAAGTTGAAAGTTGAGCATGTTAACAGTGTATTGTTTTTTGTAGCCGAAGTATTATAAATTATATATTATAAGTTATTTCTACTTATTTTTGCAGATTATCATAATTTAATTTTTACTCTTAAAGAATATAAAGAGAATAATTCATTTAAAGAAAAAAATTTTATACCAAAAATTTAGTTATTTTTAACACATCCAATCATCTTATCTTAGGAAACCAGTTTCCTAAGATAAGTTTTTTTTTTTAATGGAACTCAAAATAACAAAAAAAAATTAAATAAAATTGTATCTTTTAGGACTATACTTAAGTAAAAAGTAATTATATTAACCATTAAAAACAAAAGGCATTAATAAATTTTTCCTATTTCTAAACCAGTTTGTGATACTATTTTTTGAAAAACTTTCGTTCTTGAAATACCAAAATAAAGCTCTGTGGAAAATAAATTTAAGAAAAAAACGCGCTTTACTTAAGGGATTGTCCATAAATTACCCAACCCAAAATTTATTTAAAAAACAGAAGTATTTAGTTAAAAAACAAGAAGATTTATTGAGCTCTTTTACACTGCGATTTTCATTAAACTTAATCGGCTCTACGAGGAAAAACTTTGATCTTTTTTGTTTTGTTTATTGTGAAAGTTTGCGTTTTTTATGTAGTTTATGGATGATCCAAAAGTGCAGTTACATACCATAGTATGATGAACATCGATTGTTATTGTGTTTTCTTAACTTAAAAAGTAAGTAGCACAATCTACAAAAAAAAAGAGTAAAAGTTTTACTCAAAGATTTAGATAAAATGTCTTGTTTATTCTTGAATTATGCTGAGCAAAACTGTTTTTTTTTTTTTTTTTTTTTACAATGCAGGATATATGGGCAATTCCACAGCGGAAAACGAAAAAGTAGTCAAATTTTGTTCTCTTTTTCAGCGACTTTTAGCAAATGAGTATTGATGTAGACACGTGAAATTTTATTTTAAATATATCTTTAAATACTAAAATTAATTTATTTAAGTCATTTTTATGCCTTCAAAAGTTACGGCTTTTTTATCATTGTAGCATGATAAAAAAAGGTATCATTGTAAAATGTTATTCTAACCATGAATTTATTTGCATAATCGGAATTAAATTAGCATGAAAATGGAGCTAACATGTTCAAATTGTTGTTGGTCAGATTTTATACAGATATATATTTTCTTAAAATATATTTTGAGAAAATAACAAATGAACTTTTGCAATTTTCATGTAACGTAAGTTAACAAAAACATAATAAAGTTTTGTTTGTTATAAAATTTAGTTAAAAAACTTAGGTTTTTTAATAATATATGCGAAAGAATATAAAATGTTACATTTTTGCATTTAAAGTTTTGAATAACGATGCTTAATTAGAGCACAATTTTATTTTAAATTTGTGTGATGTAAGTTAAAACCACAAACCTTTTCTTAAATTCTGGCACTTTTTTGTTAACAAAATGAACTACGTAATTAAGTAATTATTATTTCGTTGACCAAGTTTTAACTGTATTAGGAGAATTTAGAAAAAAAAAAATTTTTTTTAATGTTAATTAAAATTATTTATATTATTGCTTTTTTATTTGTTTATGTATTCTTATTTTATTTGATATAAATACTCATAAATAAATAAAAATAAGAAATATATAAATACTTGTATTTAGACATTTAAAAAAGAAAAAAAGATTTATTTGCTTATCTCTTAATATAAAAAATTTAGTATTATTTTTTGTTTTTGTTTTAGTAAAACAAATCATTTGTAAATGCTATTATGGTTCATCCATAAACCATGTCACCCTATATTTTTGAATTTTTAACCCCTTCCCTACTGTCACAAATGATCACATATACCTAAATCCTTGTCCCTTCTAAACCGTGATAGCAGTTTTTCTTCAAAAATATTTCAAAATATTTAAATGTAAGTATTTTGCAGCATTTTAAAAATTCAACCTAATGAAAATAAGGCAATACGCATAAACGTAAGGAGTGTAAGTAAAAACTTCGACAAGCCAGAGATTTTCTTATTTAAACGACTCAAATAAGTATAAAAAAGTTGTAATACTAAAACAATTTCAAAGTTGCTCTTGGTCTTGCGGAAAAACTGTTTTCGATTTGATAAGTTTTATAAATGTTATGAAAAATCACTCAGGAAGAGTGCCACCAGTTTTTTAAAATTTTCTTTGTTAATTATTTTTAATAAATAAGTTTATGTAATAAACCTTTGAAATTGTTTTGTTACATAACTCTAACTCGAAATAATAGAAGTAAAAAATCCACGATAATAATCGCTAAAGTAATGTAAGTGATGTAACATAAGTTAGTTATAGATATATAGTATCAAAAAAACCAGATTATTTTCCTTACTCGGTCACCTCTAATAAAATTTTATATATATTTTAAATTGGCATAGAATTCTTAACATTTTGTGAAAGTTTCTAATACATATCACTTTACTGATTCGCAGAAATACGATCTTAAAGTTGAAGCAGTAAGTAAGTTAGGTGGCATTTTCAGTAATAAGTTCACCCTCTTTCGGCCAGACTCAAATTTTTTTTGCTTGTTTTATTCTTTAGACTAACAACTTTCATACAAAATAGCTAAAAGTTTAATTTACAGTTTAAATAGGCAAATATTTGACAAAGTTGTTTCGCCTGTAACGTAAGTTAAAAATGGAATTGCCCATATACAACTTCTAGAGTTAAAGAAATTTAAGGAATTTTCCAAATTAGTTTTGAATCTCAATTTTTTAAAAATAGAGTAAATGCTGATTATACAATATTTGTTACATACAAATAGCTCAATGTAGGAAGTTTATTTTTTGCTAATGAAACAAACTTTGCAAATTTTTTTTAATAGAATTATTATTATTATCAAACAATTGAATTGTTTCATATTTAGATCATTTTAATCATAAGTTTTTTCCTAAAAAAATCATAATTCTATACTTTAAGAGAAAGACTTATGAACAAATTAAAACTGATAAATAATTTTAAAAGATTAGCTTTTATCCTAATTCTCATTAATTTTAATCAAAGCTTAAAAACAGGTAATCAAAGCTTAAAAACATGAAAAATTTAATGTACTTCCGACCGAAAATTTAATGTACTTCTGAAAAATTCAGACCTGAAATATTTAGCCTGAAGAAGAAGAAAAATGAAGTTAAAAAAATTATTTTGAACTTGGCAGCAAGATTATGGTAATGCATGCATTGGCTTCGAAAGTTTAGATACAACTAAAACTAATTTATAAAAACAAAACTTTTGAGTTAAGGGAAAGACGCCTATGATGGCATACTTAACTTTGAAGCTTCATTATTCAGTATCCAAAATACCAATAACTAAAGTTTTGATATGGATACTCTCCTTATTACAAGTAAAACAATAATAACCCTCTGATTTTTCATCAGTTTTTTTTTTTTTTTATATGTTATTCCTATTTATAAAAAAAAGCACAAGTATGCTATCATAGGCAACCACTTCTCCTATGATGGCATAGGGGAGGATAGGCTGGTTAGGATCAAGGGTAACTTGATGATTTCATTTAACCTTAGAGTCTTCCCTCAGAAAAGCCAGAAATTACTCGGAACCATCCTAATTTACCATTTCATGCTACACAGCAGCATTGTAAAGTTTCGCGCATGCGCGTAGGATATATTGCGTTTTATGCATTTTTTGGACCAAAAAAAAACTTTTGGAGCATCGCTTTCTTTTTACTTTACTTAAAAATAAGCTTTTCTTATAAAAAAGAAAAGATTTCCCAAACTCGCCAATATTGCAACACATCCAACTCGTCTGTATGCCATAATAGGAAGAAGTCGTCATTTTCATTAAAACAAGCCTTATTTAAAAAATAAAATTAAAGTAAGTATTCCACTAAATGCACAAAACTTGAAAAATTCATAAAAATTCCCTTTCTGCACAGTCAATAATAAAATGACAATCTTTAATATATAAAGGGAATAAACCTACAACAGCACACCCCAAAATCAATTTTTGCTGATTATAAAAACAATATTTGTGCATGAGAGACGTATTTTCACTAAAACTAATGTAAAGTCAGTATAGTCATGTAGATCTAATCAATTTTTCACCAAAACCAATTTTTATGGAAATATGACCGATATGCCATCATAGGCGCCTTTCCCCTACTTATAAATTACAAGTAATTTTTTGACGGTTTTTTTTAAAGAATTTATTTGCCAAATAAAGTTTGGCAAATAAATTCTTTAAAAAAAACCGTCTTTAAAAACAGCAATTTAGCAAAAACATGGCCGTCGTTTTACACATGTCCGCTTTCTAAGTGTACAGTAGGAATGTGACTTTTTGGTTTCAAAGTGAAAAGTCATTGGTTTTATTTAATTTTTGAAAAAGGTCACCCTCTATAACCCTTGATTTCACACTGGCTCCCATATATCAGTGAATTTTTTTTTCATATAAAAGTATATAAACCTGGGTCTCAAAAGAATAAGAATTTCATAGAAATTTAAAAAATAATAATGGTTTCAAATGAATTATTTAAATTTTTTATACAAAAAGCAGCAACTTTTAACTAAAAATTAAAACGGTCTTCTTTTATGACATTTTGTTTGCAATATATTTTTTTAAATGTTTCAGTAGAAAAGATAATGAATTTTGAAATAAAATTCAGGTTCTTTTGAGACCCAGGTTAATATACTATTGAAGAAAAAAAAATTCACTGATATATAGGAGCTAGTGTGTAATCAAGGGTCACAGAGGGTTTTTTTCAATAAAATCTTTTTGTCGATGTATATTTAGAAAATACGAAAATTTACTGATGCATTTTGGTACTTCTAAAAAAACAATTTTTTATTTGTCAGAAACGGATTCCAAAAGCCTAAATGTATAACATGAGTTTAGATGTTTTGTATTTTTATTTACTTTTGGAATATTCTAGCCTACTGTGCGATGAAAAGCATTTTATTTCTTAAAACGTGTACGCATTTACCTTGGTATGGCACCTTCGTATAAGAAAGTACTTTTTAGAGAAGTGTTTATTCCCATCGAGTCTTTTGCTTTATATTTGGAAAATAATAATAAAATAAATACATTGACCCAAATAATATACGACAATGTACAAGTAAAATTCTGACAAAATCTCTAAAAACCTAACTACCAGACAATCTCACAAAAAAATAAAGGTTTTTTTTAAATAATTTTGGTTTTAAATAGTTTAAAAAAAAAAAAACAAGCTCGTTTTATAAAGAAGCAGAATTTGTCGTAATAAACAAATCAAATACTTTTTAGAAATTAGAGGAAGAAATTAAAAAATTGGTAACTATCAATTATGACTATACAAACTTTCAACAAAATTTCAGAAGCTATTACATAAATTAAAGAAAACAAATTAGATAAAAATACTTGTTTTCAATAATATCCTTCTAATTGTATTCCTTCAAGACTGTATGATGTTATGAAAGCTCATAAAGCAATTATCCGTTAAGACCAGTAGTTTCTACTATTGGTACTCGAGTGTATGGTTTTTTCAAAATATCTTGTTACAACAAATCAAGCAACTCTAAATAAGAAGAAAACTAAAAATTACTTAAAATTACTAAACTTCTCCAATAAAATTCAAAGACATAAAAGTTCAGAGTTAGAGCTAATAGTAAAATATTATCTTGAAAACAAAAAAAAAGGTTGTGCCGTTACAATTGCAAATTAAACAAAAAATAGTCAGAACAAAGAAATCTTCATGGAATCCGGTTATAGAATTAAAATTAAAGGAAAAAATTTAAAAAGTATAATGTTAAAAATATTTTACAATCCAACCTAATTTAAAAATAGTTCTGCAAAATAAATTAAAACTACGACCAAATAACAATCCTGGTGTATATAAACTTACGTGTTCTTGCAATGACATATATTGTATAAACGAAGAAGAGAATTTTAAAAGGAAGCATCAAACATTAGGAAATCAATTTGAAAGATGATTAACATCTAACACCGGAGCAAGAGAACACTACAATGATTGCCACGGTATATTTATTTGGATACCAAAACACTTGCAATTCTACTTACCATGAAAGGTAAAAATCTCTTTTATTAAATATAAGATTAACTGTGTTCAAGCGGCTCATAAAATGTAACGTTTCGTACCGGTTTTGAACATGGACATCGGTATTAAAATTGCGTCAAACAGCTGGTAAAAAACAGGTGGTGGCCTCTTTTTAAGATAATTATTCAAATATTAAAAAACTATCAACCTGATGTCATTTCTTCTTTTTGCCTTCTCAATGGTTTTTTATACATAACTTTTTTTGATTATTATGGGGCAATCTATTATATTAAATCAACTCTTTCTGAATATGACTTTCAACTGGCTGACTGTAACTCTCTAAATATGACTCTCAACTGGCTGACTGAAGTACTCTAAATATAAATCAACACTCACTAAATATGACTCTTAACTGACTGAATCTGACTCTCAACACTCTCTGAATATCCATGCTTTTCAAAACACAGACTTATTTTCTTGTCTAATTTATTAACTAGTTGAAAGTTTTTGTTAGAGGATTTACTTGAAATTTTTATTAAGGTAGGTCAGAATCCTTTGCAACATGGCACTTTCGAGATAATTAAAGCATTTCATAATAATATGGTTACAACGATCGCTGAACTACATTTTACTGTGAGTAATTGTTTTGTTTTTTGAATATGATTCCTACGTTAATTGTTAATGATAACCTTTAAAAGTTTATTTTTAATATAAAAGGTAGTGATACATTTTAAAAAAAAAAAAAAATTTAACAAATAATAATTTTATAAATCTAGTTTTTCAAACCAACCCAGTAGGTAGAGGTGTATGTAAGATGTCTATACGACGTTAGAAGGCCGCAGGACGTCCTTAAGACGTCCAATGAACGTTTTGTGACCACTGCACAGTGGGAAATCGCATGGCAAAAAATCAAAAAAGTGACTTAGTTCAATCATTATGTCTGATAGTGGGTTTTGTTACTAATACCCTCACTAAGAATTTTCCAATTGATGAAATTCTAAATGTAACAGGCTCAACGGTAGTGGCTTCTTGAAGTTAGGTTTTTAATGAATTTTCGATAAAAACTCTCTAGATGCTGAATTTTAGTAATTACTATTTTTTTAATATATAGATCATTGAAAAATTGAGAATATACACATCATTAGAAAGGTTACAGTATAGACTGTTGAAAACTAAAAAAAATAAATATCTTGAAAAAGTTGGTAGTAAAATTTTTAGAATCGAAAGTAAAAATTTCATCAAAAAATACTAAATTTTAACTTTGATAAAGAATTAAAAAATTGTTCCAATTGGTATCTTTTCCATATTTTGATATTTTTTATTCTATAGTGTTTACTAACTACCCTGAGAAGTGTAGCTGCGATCATCCGCGATCTTGAGTGCTAAATAATTTTGAAAAATTGATGTTTTTTTAATAAAGATAATTTTTTTAAACAAATAAAAAACTTCTTTAAATAAACAATTTTTTTTTCATTCATTACAAAAAGTAAAAAAAAAAAACTACCTTAAGGCATGAAAGACCAAAGTAAATTTGTTTTTGTGTTGTTATTGAAAGGAAAAAAATTATTTTTTATTTTAATTTCATGAGTTTATGGTTTTAAAATACATAATTAATTTAAGAAAAAATAATTCTAAAGTGCATTTTTAATGTCCCACTAATCGACCAAAAACCACATGATTTTCTAAATGTTGTTAAAAACTTTCTTTTTACTCTGTAAGTCTAATGTTGTGAACTAAAATCATGGAGGAAATCAATTTAATGTTTATATAATGTTATATTATGTTTTCAGGTTTCGAAATATACTTTTGAAAATGTAAATAATGGGTTTAAATACATTGTTATTAGGATTCAAGTCAGAGAATTCAAAACAAATGTATTAAGAAAGAGATTAAAACTAACTCTTGCAAAGTATGTTGCACTATGGCATGCATCATA
This sequence comes from Hydra vulgaris, assembly GCF_022113875.1. Taxonomy (NCBI): domain Eukaryota; kingdom Metazoa; phylum Cnidaria; class Hydrozoa; order Anthoathecata; family Hydridae; genus Hydra; species Hydra vulgaris. The sequence goes on from NC_061165.1 coordinate 45,256,951, forward strand.
TCAAAAAAAAAAGAAATTCTAGATAGTAAAAATTCAAGTTTAGCTTAATTAATTTTTTAAAATAATTGATTTAGTTGAATCACCAAGTAATCGAGAGAGTTTAATAAATCAATCAGTAAAAGAGGTCGACCAACAAAAAGGCATGATGAATCAAGTTTGTGGCCGTGGAAAATCATCCATTATTTAAACAATGTCTAGTATCACATATAAAAAATCCAATTGGTGCGCCAGTGCTTTAGTGTATTTCCCCAGCCCCTTTGATGCTTATATCCTATAAGCAAGCTAAACACAAAAATAAAAATTATTATGTCAAGTCTCTATTTTACTCAAATAAGGCTTAATATCCACATAAATACAACGATTATATTTTTGGCCACCTATTTCAATGGAATGTTCCCACTGTGCACTGGGAAAAATTAACAAAATAGTTTCAGAAAGTATAGGCCTTTATGTTAAAGACATAATTGTATGTTATTTTATAATTATAAGCAGGCCTTTATGTTAAGGACAAATTATGATGCACCACGTGTGCATGTATGGTCCCCGCGTGTGCATGTATGATGCACGCATATTTTATAGTAAAATATTAAAACTCAAAAGCCTTTGTTACCTTGTGTGTAAAAGATAAAATCCTGCTGTGGTTGTTTATTACAGGTATTTTTTTAAACACAATTTCACTCACTTGTCATTTTGGGTTGTGATTTTAAAATTTCACGAATCTAATAAATAGTTATGCAGGGTTTTAAATGTTTTGTATTGCATATAATTGTAGGATATTCAGGTGACAAAAGAATTTATTGACCTTGTTGCAAAAATTAAAAGCAAAGTACCCACTTTAAATGTTTATCACGGCGGTTTAGGCGGAAGTCTGCAAAAGCCAGAAGAGCGAAAAAATCCAATGAAAGTGTTAAGAGTTTATATAAAAGAAAATCAGTTGCGAATTTTTGATTTTTTCAAAAAACTTGATAAAGATAAGAGTTTGAGTCTGACCATTGCTGAATTTGTATCTGGCCTCAAAGAATCCGGTGTTCCGCTTCGCCACGATGAGTTAGTTTCACTTGTTCAGTCCTTGGATATTGATGGAGATGGAGAAATTGATTACAAGTAATATTATATTTATGTGAAATTTTTTTTACGTTGTTGCTTTTACTTATTTTGCTTTTTGCTTTTTTTTTTATCTTAGAGAGTTAGTTCTTGGACACCACGCAATTTTAAGGGAGGAGCGACATGAAATTCTCAAAGAAAAAGCAATTCAAGCGCATAAGGAAAAACTACTTTTAAGTGAAAATTTAACACCTAGAATGAAAGAAAAAAGCGAAACTTTATTGGTACGAAGTCGAAGTAAAACACATTCATTTTCACGGCCAATCAATTCACCAAGTAGCTCCATAGATTCGATTCGCACCAGTAGCTCTCAATCTTTGTTGCGTCGTTCTAAATCCTCAAAAATGTTGGAAGGTAATAATATATACCACAATGTTGAAGAATAAAGTAGTGGCGTTGAAGAATGCAAAAAGAGAAAAGCAAAGAAAAGCAGTGACTTTTTATTTTTTTATTCAAGATTCTATTAACATTTCTACAACATTTATTTTTCCATTAATATCTAATTTTTGATTGTTCACTTTTTTATTTTTTAATTTTTCATATTAAATAATATTTTTCATTTTGTAAGTATATTTTTTATTAAGGATTTTTTGTATTTATTTTTGAATATATTTAAAAATGTTATTAAGATTTTTTTTAATTTCATGATCTAACCTATTTATTATATATATATATATATATATATATATATATATATATATATATATATATATATATATATATATATCAGAACCGTAACCATTGGGGGAAGAGGGGCCCTGAGGTACCCCCAAAAAAATTATTAAACTATAATTATTAGGGAAAAACATATATTTTTTAGGGCTTTTCCCCTGCTATGTTTGGACCTCTCTCTCTGGGAGATAGGAAGAGGCCCAAACATATCAGGGGAAAAGGAAAAAATAGTCTGTAATATGGCCGCCGCCCCCCCCCCCCCCTAATATGAAAATTGTGGTTACGGACGTATTTTTATTTATATTTATATATATATATATATATATATATATATATATATATATATATATATATATATATATATATTATATATATATATATATATATATATATATATATATATATATATATATATATATATATATATATATATATATATATAGCTATTAATTTCACGTGATGCTTATCGTTGTTATCATCGTTTATCTATACTATTCCTTTTACGAAAATATTTGTTTTGAAATTGCTTCATCTTAAAGTTTGTTTTTTTTAGAATTAATTGCAAAAACTTGTTTATTGTAATAAATTATCTGATAAATAAAAAAAATTTTAAAAATTTCAAACAAGAATTTTTTTTATTTTGATGTCGTTTAAATCAGTAATTATTGTGTATTTTATTTTCTATTTTATTTTTTCTGCTTTAGTAAAAGTTAAAATATTTGAACGAATTTTTTTATTAGCACGTTAACTTTTAATGATGTTGAGAGTTGGCTCTCTTAACGCAAAAAGTGATATGAAATGATGTTAAGAATTGGTTGTAATAAAATAAACTTGTTCTACAATAAACCATGTGCTATCCACCGTCTTTTTCTTACTTCTCGTTACACTACGCACGAAATATTGCCAAAAAAAGTTACTTTTGCAGACAAATTTAAATCCGTTTGGAATGGACCTAATTTTAAATATTGGTTTTTGGGAACAACGTTTTTCTTTTCATGGATGACGTACTATGGTATAAAAACTTATAAAAAAACAAGAATTAATGTTGAACTGCTGCCACCTTTGCCTGTTCACCCATTAGTGAAACGAACTTATGAAATGGAACAGTTACATTCAAAAGTTTCTACGCAAAGTTCTTTGTTAGGTGGTGAAAATATAAAAGTTGTTATGGTTTTGGGTCCTCCAGCAACTGGGAAAACTGTGTTAGTTCGCGATTTTGTAAAATCTGTTATAGAAAAGCAAGAAGGATTCAAGTTTAGTCTTCCAAAATCACATGTATCGGTTTTTTTACAGGCTGACAACGAAGATGCATTTCTTAATTCTCTTAAAGCTTTTGCATCTTCGCTAAAAATAAAACCAAGCGACTTGGATAATAAAATACACGAATTGAGTCTATCGCGTACATTTAATTTGTCGTCTTTTAGTGAACAATGCGATGCTTTGTTATGCTGTATCCAAGAAATTCTTTTTAAGCATGCTGGATGGGTTTTAGCTATCGATAACTTGCAACCTAACACTCCGAATTCTGTTTTTAGTGTAATTAATAAATGGTTTATTGGAAAAGAATCAAACAATTGGAGCATGGGAACTGTAGTTCTCATATATGACGCTGTGAATTGTTTTGCAATGAATTTTCCTGAAAGTAAAAAGTACTTTATGGAAAAGGGGTTTGTTATGTTCTAAAACTTATTTACTTAAATTCATTGACAAAGAGCAGTGCACTCTACGAGTGTCCTGCTCTTTTCTCCTATTTAATTTAAATAGCTTTTTATAAGATAACTCTTCTCGTCCAGATCAACCCTTCTTCTTCAGATCAATATAGTCATTTTTTTTTAAGCAATTTATGATTCATTCTTTTTAGATTTTACGAAAATGATTGGTTTCAGGCTTTAAAAATAGTATCTGGTTTAGACGCTACTTTACAAATGTCTGCTAGTTTTGAGCGCCTCGCTGCTGTTCTAAAAAAGAATCCTTTAGCAATAATGTGTGCTGGATTTTTATTAAGAGAGAGGTTGTCATTAAAAGAAATACGTAGTATTGATACCGTGGTTACAGAGTTATGTTCTGAGATTGAAGAGAAAGTTATTGAAGTTAAAGAAAATAATAAGTTTATGTCACAGTTTATTGAGAGTGAACTTGGAACAACTTTAGTTGTTACAGAAACTATCGTTGCTATGACTCTTAAGTTATTGCTTCGAGACGATAATTATCTTAATCACGGCATAGATTTGATTGCCTCGCTTAAACCTAACACACCAGTGCCTCAGTCTCTTTTAACAAGACATTTGTTAAATTCATTTTATAAACTTCCAATACTTAGCAAAGCATCTTACGGACTTGCTGATGTATTTAGTAGACAAAGAGCTGAGCTTGTTAAACAAGAAAGCGCATTAAACGAGTTGGTTGACAACGGAAAAGCATGGTCCAATAAAAACCTGGCTGAATACATGCGAAGAGTAAAAGACTTTGTTTTAACTGGATTTGAAACTATTAAAATGATATATAATTTGTTATATGGTGTTTTGCCTGATTTGCCAGAAAAGGATGATGGGTTAGGTATGTTTCGGTCATTCCCACTTCTAATGACACAAACAGTAGAACCTGGAGGTGAGAAGATTTAATAAATAATCTAATAATATCCTCTATTAATATCTATTGATAATATATTTTTAAATAAATTGAATAAACTCAATTGTTATATTTTTAAATTTTTATTTTTAAATTTTCGATTCTAATAAAGTAAACTGTTGCATATATTGAAACACTTTACACATTAAAGATGTCGTAGATGTGTATCTTGTCTGTGTAGAGTTAGTAGAAAAAAATTCAAAAGAACCGATAAACTGTTTTTAACACTTAAAAGTCATGTTTGATGACACTCTTTTCGTAACCAATGGTAAACGATATTATAACGGTTACTAATGACTTAAGATTTTTAGATCTGAAACAGATAACGTTAAATCCGACGTAAAATTGATGGTAGGATTAAAAACTATTCATTACTTAATAACTGATACGTTAAAATCTTTTTTTTTTTAAGGTGTCAAAACAATTTCAATGCATCCTGTAGTATACAATGTTGCTCGTCAGCACTTTCTTTCGGCTACAGTACATCGTATGGAGTGTGAGCATATCCTTGAAAGTGAATTGACATATAAAAATCAATCCTGGTATAAAAAGTTGAATGGTTTTAGCAAACAAGCATCAATACATTTATTTCGGAACTCTGCTGGAGTTTATGATGGCGACATTTCTTTTGCCCAGTCGATTTTAAATAAGTATAATTTTGGAATAGACATTTCTTCGATATTTAAAACGATCACTGTGATGGCAAAAGATGAGTTATTTTGGGTCCCAACTGATAAAGAATTAGCACGCTACTTACAAGGTCATTTAGCTCGTGCGTTATCTTCAATCAATGAAGAAATTTTAGTTTCTAAGCAAGATACAGGAGGATTAACTTCAAGAAAACTTTTGTTGTGTCATTTAAAGTATATTATGGAGAATCAGAAGATGGATGTTATAGGTAGGAAAGGTTATGCTGAATGTTTAAGTTCTTTAGCCAATTGTTTGGCGTTAATTAATGAAGATTTTGAAAGCAGTAAACAGATACTTCAGCAAGTTCTGGATTTACAAGAATCTTCTCAAGAAACTAACTCTTTGGATATTGCCAAAACAATGACTGATATTGCTAAAATGCAACAGTCGCTGCAACAGTTTGATGAGGCTAAAGATGTATTAGAGAAAGCTGCGCAGCTATATGAAGCTGATCGTCGAAAGTTTGGCGAGTATAAAAAGCCATCTGATTATGGTAGGCTACTTGGATTACTTGGTGTAACATACAGTGCTCTTGATATGAAACGAGAATCAAAAGAGTCTATTGAAAGATCTCTCATGATGTTACAAGCTATAACTCCGGACCTTTCCGATGAAGCTAAAAGTAAACAATTTGGAGCAGAATTTGCAAGTGCGCTGACGGATTTAGGTCACGCTTACACTTTGATGGGGCTTCCTCTTTACGGGAAAAAGATACTTGATTTGTCATTAGCAGCACTCAGAAATATTCATGGTACTGATAATCATCCTGAAATTGTAAGAGCCTTAACAGTATTAAGCGTTGCGCATCTTATGCAAGGACATAACGAAGAAAGTAAAAAACTGAGAAACGAAGCTGGAAAGATACAGACAGCGATAAATGCTTTACCTCTGTATTAGCTTATAAATTTATTTTTTATAATTTTTTTTTTCTTTTAAATTTATCAAGTGATAAGAAGATGATACGTAATTTTTAAAGGGAAAAAACCTTAATCCCAAACCTTTTTTTTTTTAATGTTGTATCAATAAATTTCTAACAAGCATAGTAACTATTATTATTAATAGGCTCAACAATTGTTTTGTTATTATGGGACATGTATAAAGTAGGGTTATATAAAGTGTTTTATCATTTTCAAAAACAATATTAGTTGGGATAGGAAAATTTCAAAATGAGTTGCTCGCAATTTGAAACATAGGCTTAAGGTGGTATTCCTTAAAAAAAGATTTTAAGCACAATTATTATCTCCGAAATAAAAGTAAGCAACTATTAACAAAAGTTATAAATTTAAGCAGAAAATTCCCAGCATGTCTCTACACTTTATAAAAAAAATGGAAACTTTAAAACAAAAAAATATAATTTGAAAGTTTAACAAAAATACAAAAACAGTTTCGCGAAAGGTACTATTGATAAACACTCCAAAATTGGTATTTTTTGTTCTATATAAGTACACGATTCATTTGTCACAGGGTTTTTCAATTTGTCTCACCAAGGAGATATAATAGATAACAGAACATATAAAGATAGAGGTATAATAGGTATCTATTATACTTTCTTGGTCTCGCTTGTTCAGATTATACTATCATCTAAATAACAAATACGCTGATAATATAAACATACTTGAGGACCCAATACATACATATATATATATATATATATATATATATATATATATATATATATATATATATATATATATATATATATATATATGTATATATATATATATATATATATATATATATATATATATATATATGTATATATATATGTATATATATATATATTAATTATTTTATAAAAAGAAAAATTAGTTCCCGCAAAAGGGCATCCATAAGATATAGACATAAAAATTTTTGACTCTTTAAACATCAATAATAATTTTCTTTCTCTCTTTAATTTGATCATTACTTCATTAGATAACATTTTGACGATTTAATTTCACTTTTATCTCTAATAAATTATGAATTAAGTATAATTGGAATAACAGAAACTAAGCTGAAATATGATTTACTACCTTCAACTTTAATAAATCTAATTGGTTGTGCTTATAAACATACTCCAACAAAAAACTAATAGCATTTAATAAATTTAAAGAAAAAATAAAACAAAGATTGCTAATAAACGATATAAGCTATATTTGTATTTTCTTTATTCTATTTATTAATTAATAAAAAAACTATTTATACAATAAGTATATTACTGTATACTTTGCTATAAAAAAAATAAGTAAGGCGCACACACCCATATATACATAGTCTTTTGACTTCAATTATGCAACGCCATCTTCACATTTTTCACATAGCCTCGATTGTTTCACATTACCTTTTTATTTGTAATGTTTCGCAATAAAAATTTATGACTTTTCAACAATATAAGAAATGTATGTTAACTTGTAAAACAGGACAGTAATCAATAGCGCCTACTTATTTTTAATATTATATTTTTTTGGGGTATTAAAGATATTTTAGCTTAGGTTTCTAAATTTTCACTTAAGTTAGTTCCTTTTTTGTTTGTTTGTTTGTTACTTTATATAGCTTATGAAAATCGTCGATTTATTTCAACTTTAATTCTTAGAGATGAAAAAAAAAAGATAGATTTGAGTCAATTTTGATTTCAAAATATTTTTAAAAAATTACAGGAAAAATGTTTTGGCCACTTAATTTAAAGTTTAGGTTTTTTTATAACTATTAGATTGAATTCGAAAATGATGTGTTCAGTTCTAATTATTAATTTTTAATTTGTTAGAGCGCCGTCTTTGAACTAAAATAATAATGTTCGAACTAGATAATTATTATGTTTCATAATTTTTTAAATGATTTGTTCGCTGTGAATAATTGTCTCCTCTTTTCATCCTTTTTTTTAAATATCTACTTATTTATTCTTTCGTTTCTTTTTATTTAACTTTTTTTTTTTTTTGCTTTTTTTTTTTTTTTACATTATTTAAGTGTTCTTTTTTTTTTTTTTTTTTATTCGAAATTCTTTTTATCGTTTTTTTTTTTTTTTTTGTATTTTTCTTCGATTTTTGTGTTTGCTTTAATTAATTTTAAAAAGATTATTCGATCCGTAATAAACCAAAACTTAATGTAATTGATTTAAAAAAAGATGTTGAAAGAAAATTTTAAAAGAATTATTCAAATTTTGCTTTTTTTCAGCACCCCCCTCCTTTAGTAAAATATCCTGCTTGAAACAGTCTTGTAAAATATCCTGCTTGAAACAGTCTTGAAAAAGCATGTTAACACAAACACTGACTCATACGCGCGCACTTTTTCTTTTTTCTATACAAAAAAAGCGAAATTCTAAATTTTTTTTTTAATACTTATATATATATATATTTATATATAATTTTTTTTTTTTAATGATTAAAAAGTTAACGTAACTTCTAAAGTATTTTACTCAAGTTTTTTAGTCAAGTTAAACATTTCAATAACTTTATCAAAATGCAGCGAGAAAAATCAGAATAAGTTTAATTGATTCAAAATATTCCAAAAAAAGCAAACGAAACCTTTTAAATTAGAAAATTAAACGGCGATTAAAAGATTTTAATAAGCGATTTGCGATAAGTTGTTATAAAGCAACTTATCGCTTCTTAGTTGCTTTTAAGCAACTTATCTTATATAAGTATGCTTAAAAGCAAATTAGCGCAACTCACTAATATAAAAAATGTTACGTAAGTTATATAAGTACAATTAAATTTAGTAAAGCCTTCAATTAAGCTCAATTGAAGGTTTTACTAAAGTTAATTGAACACGTAAATTTCATTTTTTGTTGAAAAAATTTATATATTGAGAATACTGAGTTCTTAAGATTTAGTTCTGTAGCTAAGTCTTATTTTTTTATTTTTGTTTTGAAGTTAAACAGTCATTAGCAGATATTTTTAAATCATTTATTGTAAGATTTTAATGTATTGACTCCATTGGGATTTAAACTCTGATCTTTTTATCTCTATCAAATAATATATATACTCAGTTAAATCAAGTTTTTCAACACGCTTACATAAAATTATCTGACCTGATACACTGCTATTGATAAATAACTTTTAATAGCCTCAAAATATTGGATAATAACTTTATTAAAATAACTTATAATTATAATAATAACTTTATTAAAATATTATCAAAATATTGGATAATAACTTAATTAAAATAAATTTTGATAATAATAATAACTTTATTGAAACTTTTAATAACCTCAAAGTATTAGAATATAATAAGAAAGAATTACAATTCGTAGTAGCACGAATAATGATAATAGAGACGAGTTTTTTTTTTTTTTTTTTATAATTATTATTTATTTATAGTTATTATTTATAATTATTATTTATTTATAATTATTATTTATAATTAAGATAATTTTAAAGCAAGTTACAGAATGCAAAAAAAAAAGGCTATTATAAGCGTTTCAATGAGAATTTTTTTTACTTTAAGCTCAGATTAGAGCATATTCTACTGATTTTGAGAGCTATGTTTTATATATTTGTCGGAGTTGTTATAAAGTTCTCTATTATAATCAATCATATAGAAAAAAAGTGGGGAGAGGAGAACGAAACTGTAGTAGCGCAAACGGCTAGCGACAAAGGATGGGCAACGGCAAGCACGTCTTCCCACTTTTTTTCAAAAGAGCTTATTTTTATAGAAATTTCAAGATATAGAGGACCTTTTTTTCAAATTGAAATAGACATATAAAAATTAAATTAAAAAGTTTTTTGAACATTATTTTGTATATCTGTATACAATTAAATAAAGAATGTGCATTAAACTGAAATGCAATATTTTTAGTGCAACCTACTAAATTAACTTGTAAGCATTTGTTTTATCTTTATATCTGGACGCGGTAACTGCTTATATTTTTGATTTTATTTTTGACAAAACTCATTACCTCATGACTACAGTTTGCGTTTGCTTCTTTATTCAACAGCTATAAACAAAGCTAGCGCAAATATTTATCATAATCTTACTGCCACCATTTTTTCTATAAATAAGCAGCCGCGGCACATTGGTTAGAGTTCTAAGAGGTTCGAGGTTTGATGCCTGTTATCTTATACCTTAAAACACCTATTTTTACACCTTAATAACTAAAAAAAAGGTATAATAATAGTCTTCTACTTTATGTATGATTTAACGGCACCATTCATGACGTAAATATCAGCCTAGTTTTTATTTAATAATTTTCTGGGCTTCTTTTCCTCCCCTGCCATTATCATACGTTGTATATATATATATATATATATATATATATATATATATATATATATATATATATATATATATATATATATATATATATATATATATATATATATATATAATTAAATGTTACATAAAATAAAATTTTTTCTAAAACTTTTAGATAAATTTTAGAATTAATTTCATTTTAGAAAGATTTTAAAAACTACTAAAATACGAATATTTAAAAATTCAGTAACCTAAGTCAAAATAAAATAATGTCAGAGGTTACGTATAAACTTATAATAAAATTCATGATTTTTGCATTTCGTTTTGATTGCGTTCAATTGTTGGAAAATTTAAAATAGTTTCAATAACCGTGAGAATTAAAAGTAAAAAAACGTTTTCGTTGAAAGAAGAATTTTTTAATTAGCGAGCTTTAATTTCATTGAAAATAAAATTACTTTTCGGCATTCGAATCGTTCTGACAACGCGCTCTTGACAAAATAAAATAAATTTGTAAAATTGTGGCGCGAAAATTTGCTCACTGCTAAAATCATTCCAATGACCGATAAAATATTATATGTTTGTGTTTTGAAGCTTTTTTGAACTTATATCGTTTCAATAATTTTAATCAATGCAAAAGGATGTCTGAATAAATCATCAACATTTTAAGGTATGAGAATATAGCGCGTTTTTTTGTTGTTGGTATTAAACTAGTTAACAAACTAATTTGCTATCGACGAAATCATTATATTTGCTATCGACGTAATCAAGAAAAACAAACGTTATTTTTGCTATATAGTTCCTTATTCAGCATGTCAAAAACATGATGAACGACATACTATCATTTTCCAATCAAAATATCCTTAATCGCTCGCACATGGAACTTATAAATTCTCGAAGATCTCATAACTTTTTTTCTTGCCAGCCGGTTTTTGAATATACTCTTGGCTCACCAGAATCGTCTAGCAGCAAAATCTCAGTTGGATCGGTGGGAAATCACCGTGTGCATGATCAGCGCTCAATAATTCCTCTTAAACATCGCTATGGAGTTGCAACACAAAAGAATGCGTACTACGAACTGGTTACAATGAAGCGTCTTGGATCCAACAACAACGAAATTAATTCACGACAAGGTAGAATTCTAAAGATTGAATGTCGTTTCGTTTTTTATTTTTTTTTTAATTCAATATTTAAAAAAAAAATGTATTACTTGCGGTCAACTTAGAAAACAAAATATATTTCTTAATTAAAACAAGGCAGTTTTAAAACTTATTATTATTTTAAGATTTTACAAAGAATTTTCGCTATATAATTGTATGTGCATCATCGAAATTTTAGTCGTGAATTTATTTCAACAATATTTTTATAAGTACATAAACTTAAAGAAATTTAATTGCAAAATCAATTATTTATTATTTAATTTAATAGAATTAAAGGGTTTTGCTTTTAATTTTAATTTTTTCTATACTTGAGTTAAATTCCTAAATGTTTACTTATGACTTCAAATCCTTTCATTTTAAGTTTTAGCTATGACTTGACTGATGTTTAAATGTCTACAATTAATTTGTATATATTTATTATATTTGCAATTTATTTGCTCTTAAAGAATTAAAAAACTTAGTAAAATAATTTTTTTGAAAGAAAGTTGTAATTATTCATGGACCCAAATAATTAAAAACAATTAAAATCTAAAAAATAATGTTTTTAATGCTCACATTTTATGCATAACTTTTTTAAAATATGCAGATTTTTTTAAATTTTGAACTTTGCAAGTTACTCAAATATATAGGTATTGTGTATGATAAATCAGTATGCCTGCTATTAGTGTATAAGTGGTCCATCACCCTCTCTCTATGCAGTGATCTCTCATGGGTTTTTTGCTAGTGAACCTTGAAAACTACCTTTTTTTAATATGCATTTTAAAATTTTATGTGTTGCAGTTTGAGCAAGTTTAATTTACTATGTATAAGTTTTTTTTTTGACCTGTTTTTTATATATTTAATTGTTGAATTTAAAACATTAATTTTAAGTGAAAGTAGTTGCAAAAATAAAAAAATAAAAATAGAAAAATTGTTTGATAAACAATGTAATGACTGCTCCTGTTGAATCTGTGAGCGTGCCAGAGGAGCTGACTGACAAGAACACTTATATGTTGCTTTCATCAAGTGAAAATCTTGTTTCAAAAGGAGATACAACGATTGGTTATCAAAACGCAGAGCAAAATTTATCAAATCAATTGCAGAGTTCTTTGGCGCATTTAAGTGCGCCACAAGCATTGGAAATTTTCTCCCAAGTTTTTAATCTAGCAACCAACCCTTTACTTCACTCTCAACTTCCTCAAACATTTGGAGATAATAGTAGTGTTAGTAGTAGTCCTACAAAGGGTGTTGCTTATCAAAGAAAATCAAAAATGGAAGAATTGTACAAATGGCGAGTGTGGACTCCATATACTATTCCTGTTATGAAAGTTAAAGGGGATACAGGTATTGCTGAAATGTTATCCTAACATTTCCATCCTCAGTTAAATGATTGAACTAATAAAATGTGTTAATACAAGCTACTAACATTAGCTATATTTTTTGTTTAGCTTTTGACAATCACAACATGCCACCTTCTAAGGTAGTGCATTGTCGTGCAGTTGCTGATGGTTGTAAAGAAACAGACTTGGTGCAAATTATGAGACCATTTGGAAGCATTAGGTTTTTTTTATATCTTTTACATTTTTAGTTATTTTTATATATGACTTGTTGTATTAAAAATATTTTTAAAATTAAAAGTGTGTTATATATATATATATGTGTATATATATATATATATATATATATATATATGTGTGTGTATATATATATATATATATATATGTATATATATATATATATATAAAGTTTCATTACCTATTATATCATATAAGTGTATTATAACCTTAACCTGTGACTTTATTGACACATACGAAATTGAAAAATGTAAGGTTTTTATTCAAATATTTTTGTTGTTATTTTTTTTATTTAAATCATTCATTTCTACATTTAGAGCACTGACATTAATGCCAAAGCTGCGACAAGCTCTTGTTGAATATGAGGTAAGTTGATAATTTTTAAACCTATTATATAACCTCATTTACATCACCTAGTGTTTTTGTTTACTTATATGAATATGTCTTTATTTTGTAATAATTTTGTCACACAGGAATTAGAATCAGCTATAGCTTGTGTCACCTATGCTCAGGTATTTTTTAATACAAATTTTTTATATTTTTTATAACTCTTCTAATTATATTATTAAGTTTATATTATTTTATTATCATTATTATTGTTATTATTATTATTATTATTATTATATTACATACATATTATTATTATTATTATTATTATTATATATATATATATATATATATATATATATATATATATATATAAATTTTTTTTTTTTTTTTTTTAAGATTCAACCTGTGCTTATACTTGGTCGTCAGATGTATGTTAATTATTCTAAAAGCACAGAAATAAATAGGTAAATATATTTTATTTTGTCATTTGTCCAAAGAAAACTTACTTTACACACTATTTTTAGCACACATACTAAAACGTGTATAATATATAGATTTTGTTAATTTTGATATAGGTTGGCCTGTATTTATTACCAAAATAATGTAAGATTTTGAGGGCCAATATTAAGTATTTTTTCAGCAACAACAATTTTGGTCATTTCAAAAAGAAAAATTCATAACTTCTGAGTTATAACTTTAAATTGACCATTAAAATGTCAAGAACGTGTTCTTAAAGTCACAAAGCTTCTTTTTGTTAAAGAGAAATCATCGAGCAGACAGTTGCATAATCTTTTCAGCAAAGTTTCTGAAAATCCTGGGAAATTTATATTTCATGTATTATAACTTTACTATAAATATGGTTAAAAGCATTGCACTGATTGGGTTCAGATGTGCTTTTTATCAATAGATCAAATATCTATGCGTGAAATAAAGTTTATTAGCAGCCTCTAAAGGTGGTCAGATAAATTTAAAGATTGATTTCTTCTTTCTGATATGTTCAAATTGTGAAAAATACCATTTTTAATGGCATTCAAAAACTTTGGGACTCTAAATTATATCCCTTTGAAGACAGATATGAGACGGAAGATAACGTAAATTAACAAACTTGAATAGACAAACTTTCATCTCAAATGCTGCTGCAGAAAGCTTTCTTTTTTCTTTTTTTTTTTTTTTGAAGACTGGGTTCTGTACAAAGCATAAAAAGTATAAATAAAGCACTTGAAATAGTGCAAATATATGCCTGCATTAGTTTAGTTGTAAAACATGCGACCAATGCTTTAACTGCATCACTTACAGTCAAAATAAGATTATTCAAGCAATGTCGTCTAACTAGCCTTGGAAACTTCTGCTTCAATTGTTTGAAGATGCCATTATTTGATCCAGTCATCACCGTGACAGTAAAGTCCTAGTACATTGTTGGATGAATAGAAGTCTGAAAATAAGCCAATTATAATAGACATGTAAATTCTGCAGAATTGCCTGAACAAAATAGACAAACACTTGTTAGAAAAAAAAGTATTACCAAAAAGCTTAAGCCTTGCAGATTTTTAAGAGTTTTTTTTTTTTCAGAACATAAGTTTAAAAGATTATATATAATATAACTCGCCCGAGTATTCTTCCAAATAAAAATGTGAATAATTAACCAAAAGTTTGTTACAAAATAATGGCTTTAACATCAACATAGATTCGCCACTAATTTTTATTTACATGCTTTATTCACTTACTAATAAAAAGAGTAAAATCAATATTATTTCCTTATTGCTTCTCCCATGAGTACCCTTCCCGGGTACTCACGAGAAATGCAACAGCTGTAACATTTAATAAACAATATTTGTATATTTCATTTAAAAAGATTCATTACATAGCGTATTTTCTTTTAAAAAGATTTATTACATAGCGTATTTATCATTACATAGCGACTAAAAAGATTCATTACATAATGTATTTGTTGCATGAAAAGGTCAATTCAAAATTTTTATTAATTCATTCAAAAGTTAGTAACTCTTTGTTGTTGTTCTTCTCTTACTTTTCAAATTAAGTTTTTTGGCGTGATTATTATAATATTATGTTTTAAAAACTTTATTTATTTTATTATTTAGCATTTTTTTAATGCAATTTTACTGTTAATTGAAATGTAAAAGTTTCAAGCTCACATAGTTTAATCGTATTGTAAATTATAGTTATAAAAATGTAAGCAGAGGAGAAACTCATATTAGAGTATTTAAAAAAGTTAATGTTTTTATTTAAAAATTAAAATGCTAAAATTTAAAAATTAAAATGCTAAGTGTTTCACATTTTATTCCAATCAAGACGTGCGTTTTACATTTTAATCCAATTGTAACATATTCTATATTTCATCCATGAGAATTCAAATTAAGCATTCTGATTGGAAAAAATACATTTATAATTCGTTTTAAAAGTAGTTTTTCAAATGTTGCTTTTTCTAAACAACATTAATAACAAATTTCTATTTATCATAACAAATTTTATCATCATAATTGTCACCATAGTTATCATCATAATTACCATAACAAATTTCATCACAAAACAGCAAGACAATAAGTAATAAAGAAATGTTTTATTTTAATTTTTTATGGCAAACTTGGTGCTAGTATGAAATTGTTATAAGTTTAGTTTGGGCAGAAATTTGGGGTCCATACTGGCATACCGGTATCAAAATCGGCCTGGATACGTCGCTAATATATATATATATATATATATATATATATATATATATATATATATATATATATATATATAATTTTTAAAAATATAATTTTATAGTGGTTAGTTCCACTTACATTGTCATCAAACATTGGCATCTCCAGTTTAGTAATTGTTTATCGGAAAATTATCGTTGGTATTACACGGGTTGTTTTTTTTATATATTGCTCTCATATTTTTATATTGCTTTCATTTATATAATTCTCAGCTCAATTACTGGATAACCAACAATAAATTAAAAAAAACTTAATATTATTTTAATAAGTTTTTCTCAGATTTATGTTAATTTATGAGTCTATTCGATATTTAAATTATGTATTTTTTTTAATGTAGAGACTTTAGTAATTCCAATGCATCAGTCGGTCAAGCACCAACAAACATTTTGTTATTTACTATTATTAATGCTATTCATCCAGTTAATGTGGAAACAGTTAAAAAAATTTGTTTACAGCATGCTGAAGTTCAACGTATTGTTATCTTTCATAAGAATGGATTGCAAGCTCTTGTAGAATTTTTATCTGTAGATGATGCTCAGCGAATACAGCAAGCATTAAATGGTTGTGACATTTTTGCTGGATGTTGTACACTTAAAATTGACTTTTCAAAGGTAAATGTTTAAACATTAAAATATTTTTAATAAGAGTTTTTTGAGGAAAAGTTTTTTAGGTTTTACAAGAAGTTATAAGAATACCTTTATTTTTATTTCTAGATTATTTCATTTTCAAAAAAATAATCCTGAATCTATATGTCCAAATAACACATGGGTCAAAATTAAGTGTTTATGCATTAAAACAACTTTTTTTTCCAAAAAAATTAATATTTGACAATAATCTAATTGTTATTTGTCATTTTTCTAACTTAAGGTTACTCAATAGATTCTTGCCTCCCATATAGTCTTCAGTTTTGGAATGACTTTCTTCTCTAAGAAAGTCTCAGTTAGACATTTAGATTACCAAAGTGACCATTAACTTAATCACCTTATTGTGCCCTCCATCAAAAAATATGCGTAAATTATAAAATTTAGGCAAATTTTTTAATGTAAAACACAATTAAAATATTATTTATATTTTCTTTAAGCCCCTGACTGGTTGTTAGAGTAGGACTTTTTGACCCTTGTTTTATTCTTAGCTGTGTTGTATAACTTGTTGATGCATTGATGTTTGGCCTATTGAGTTTGACTGATTTGTTATACTACTTACATTTTTAAAAAAGAACTCTATCCACATATTCAGGGTTAACAGGATAAAAATTAAAAATTTATGGCATTAATATCTCAAAAAATGTACCAAGTCTTACTAATATATGCATTTGTTTTTATTAAAATCAATGTAAAAAGGTGCTTTCTGATGCTAAACTCTATTATTCTCAGTTCACTAAATCTCGCATCTTACCGCAGAAGTTAAGCTCTAAAAACTTTTGCAAAATCTTCAACAGCATTGTTAACAAGGGTAGATCTAACATTCCATCTCTCATTCATGGGACTGATCTTATTACCTCTCCTAAGGATAAGGCAGAACTATTTGCAAAGAACTTTTCTTCTAATTCCACTTTTGAATCTTATGGACATTCTCTTCCTTCCATTCCAGTCAAACAGGTTGACCCATTGTTAGACATTCAAATCACTCCAGCTTCTGTTGCTAAAGTCATATCTCAATTAAACTCGTCTACAGCTTGTGGTCCAGACAACATTCCTGTCACAGTCTTGCAGAATTGTTCTCCAGAACTTTCTTCAATTCTCTCTAAACTATTTAACAAGTGTTTGACTGAGTCTTGTTTTCCTGCTTGTTGGAAAATGGTATCTGTGGTTCCAATATTCAAAAACTCTGGGGAAAATTCTGACCCCTCCAATTATCGTCCGATCAGTCTTCTCTCTGTTATTAGCAAGGTCTTTGAGTCTTTGATCAACAAATTCCTCACATCTCATCTTGAGTCAAATAAACTGCTGTCAGACAATCAATAAGGTTTTCGATCCTCTCGCTCTACGGCCGACTTGCTAACTGCTGTAACTGAAAGATTTTATCGTGCATTAGATGGAGGCGGTGAGGCTAGGGCTATTGCTCTCGACATGTCTAAAGCTTTCGACAAAGTTTGGTATGCTGGTCTTCTCCATAAGCTTGCTTCATATGGTGTTTCTGAGAAAGTTTTTGAGATTATCAAATCATTTCTTTCTAACCAGTTTAATAAAGTCATCCTTGAAGGCCAACACTCTTCTTTATTTCCATCCTGGGCCCTGTTTTGTTTCTTATCTACATAAACGATCTTCCTGACAACCTTTCATCTAAAGTAGCTCTTTTTGCTGATGACTCAACTTTATACTCCTGTCTTGACAAAAAGTCTTTTCTTTTCGATCGCCTAGAACAAGCAGCTAATCTTGAATCTGATCTCACTTCAGTAATAGATTGGGGTTCACAGTGGCTTGTGAATTTCAACTCTAAAAAAACCCAATTGCTTACTGCAAACAACTACCGTAATATGGTCAACATTCCTATATTAATGAATGGCAATCCTCTTACTGAGTCGTCCTCTTTACGTCTTCTTGGATTATCGCTTACTACTGACCTTTCATGGAAACCATATATACAATCGATTGCTAAATTAGCTTCTGCTAAGGTTGCTTCTCTTTATCGTGCTCACCATTTTGTTACTTCTGATTCCATTCTCTACCTCTACAAATCTCTTATTCGTCCCTGTATGGAATACTGTTGTCATATTTGGGCTGGTTCTTCTAACGATTCACTTTCTCTTCTTGACAAAGTCCAAAAACGCATTGTAAATGTTGTTGGACCTATTTTTTTTTTTTTTTTTTTATTTTACTTCACCTCCTCAAGGCCGAGAAGGCCACTACAGACGAGGAGACTACTTATTTTGTGGCTATAACCCTCTCTCAACTCTATAACTCCGAAACACGAACCTTGACGAACAAGGCCGCTGCACGGAGAAACGAGTTGAGCGCGGTACTACCAGGGACGTGGTGGTGATCTGCTAAGCTTGAACCTCTTTCCCATCGTCGTAAAGTTGCATCTCTTTCTCTTTTCTGCAGATACTATCATGGTCACTGCTCAAAGGAGTTATCATCTCTAGTTCCATCAACTAAAATTCATTCTCGTTTTACTCGTCATTCAGCTAAGTCTCTATCGTTTACTGTATCTGTCCCTGCATGCTCTAAAAACTTTTATTCATCTAGTTTTTTTCCCCGCACTTCAATCCTTCGGAACTTTCTCCCATCTTCATGTTTTCCTGACTCATACAACCTTCAACTTTTCAAGTCTTCTGTCAACCGTTTCCTTGCTCTATAACTCTGTTTTTTTTTTTCCTAGTAACTCCCAACTTAATAGTGGTTGCTTGCAGCCTTGTTGGGAGTGAATGCAAATTTAAAAAAAAAAAAAAAAAAAATGTGTTTATAATAGTATGAGCAATATTATTAGACCATCTCATTTATATTTATCATTGTTAAATGCATTAAAAAAATGGTATCTGTTCCATAAATGAAAAGCACTTAACATACTCTGTAAAGTTTAGTCACTCGACTGGGGCATGACACTATATTATACATTACTTGAAATATTCTTAATTGAAATTAAAATGATTTTATTTTGGGAATTTTTTAACACCTGATAACTTTGTTAGTAACTTTTAAATAAATTAAATAATTTAAAAGTTTTTTTAAATTTTTGTTATATTATTATATAACAATTATGGTCTTTTTGATAAAGAGCACAGTGCAAAATCTGTTTAAATTAAGATTTGCATAACTATTATTTTTTAATTTAAATTCATTGCGCACTCATGGTCACCTTTCATGGTCTTACTCTCTTAACATTTTAACTGAAGCATTGCACAAAATAAAGAAGTTATTTAAGTTTACATAGATTTTCAGGGGTCGAAATAGGTGTCAGACTTTGCCCTCTGACCATATCTGAGTCCTGCTAGAGAAAAGCAACAAATCATTGTTCATTTTTTCAGTAAAAATAAACAATAGTTTGTTGCTAATGTTCAACACTTATTTCGACTCCTGCTTTTTAAAAGTTTAAATATATAAGAAACATAAATTAATATTTTTTCATATGTTGTATAATGAAACATGTTTATTTTTTGCATGTCTATTTTAAATGTACAAAGTATAGATGTAAAGTGTATTATAATTTTTTGGATTTTTTTTTTTAATTTCATATTCAATCTTTTAATAAGTGTATACTAAATATATTTAATTTTTAGACAGGCAGATTAAATGTGCATGCAAACACTACAGAAACATATGATATTGAAATAGAAAAACGTAAGAGAGGAGGTTTGTTTTTTGTAGCAAAATAGTTTTGAAGTGCATGAGTTTTTAGTTTTCTCATATAAGGGGTAGTCCATAAATTACTTCACACTCTAGGGGGGGAGCTGTTAAGGGTTAGTATTTTTAAGTACAGGACTGGTTACTAAAGAGTTACTCTGTTGTAAAGAGGGGGATGTAGTCAAAATTAAAGTGACATAATTTATGGATGACCCCTAAATACATTTTAAGAAAATTTAAATGTATTTCAAAATTTGTACATTATAAAAAAATCTGGAGTATTTTTTGCATATAAATTTTAACAAATTATCAAATAAAACAAGATTTACATAATAACCAGAAAAAGTCTATTTTTGTTTAATGTTTTTTTAATTGTTTTACTTTTTTTTTTTTTCTTTTTTTTTACTTTTTTTTTTAATGTTTTCCTTTTTATAACAAATCCAACTATGTAAAAACAATTTTTTTTCCCTCTTGTTTACACTTTATTACCTTGTTTAGTCAATATTTCAATAAAAAACAAAAGTCCTTAAAAATGTTAGGAATTTTTTTCTTTGATGCTTGAACATTATTAATTTAAACATTAAAATTTTAAAAGTTATGGAGTCTTAACACTTTTTATCTAAAAAGTTAAATCAGTTGCCTACATGGACTACATGAAAAAGCTATAATATAGTAGACTTACACATGCTTACATCATTTTCATTGTCGACTTTTTTGCATCAGTATTTTGATTGTTTACCCAATGACCTAACTTTTATGTTACCGATTGAATTTTTTGTCAATAAGTTTTAGTAATTTTTTTATAAACGATTTGATTGAAGGTCAAGATTTTTATTTGTAATAACCTGCTCTTTTTTTCCTTAGGTTCCTTATTGTCATTAATTAATAATTCAGAAACAAGCCCAATGTTTGCTCAAGCTGCCATGGCTTCAGCATTCTCTCAAACTAGTGTAGGAAAGTCAATGCAGTCTTTATCAGGTATATAGTTTTTTGTGTACACAAATGAAAAGAGATTAAATTTTAACTTTTGTTTATGTGTGTGTGTGGTGTTTATTAGCTTTATGCATATATTTTTTTAATAGATATATTATATATTATTTAATATTAATTATTTTTTATATCTGTATTATTATGTATTAATAATTAAATGATACTGATTTAACTTTAAAGTAAATTATTGAAGGGAAATTAAAGTTTATTTTATAAAGAGATCTTTTTAATTTAGAAATTTTTAGCAATCCTAAATCATTTAATGTTGAAAATGGAAAATTAAGTGCTGATGTTATTGCAGCCTTACTTGCAAGTGCAGCAAGTTTTCCACAAATGCAGCGTAAGTGATATAGTTTGAATTAAATAAAAACATTATTGACTATATATTTTCAGTGAATCCGTTTCTGAAACCCTGGAATGAATTTAGATCTAGAGAGTACATTTATGAAACATTTAAAATTACCTTTTTTTATGGAGGTGTGTTAATTTTACAAAAATCTGTTAATTTTTTTGAATGCAGTCTGCGAAATTCAGGTCGGCATTCGGCAATGCTGACACAAAAGCTGACCCATCTTTTCTTTAGGACGGCATACAACTGCCGACCTAAATATCCTAAAGTACATGTAAAAAATATATAATATTATATTAGATGGCAATCTAAGCGCAATTATTGTTTTATTAAGTTTTAAAATCTAATTTTAATTTATTTTTTTAGTTAAAACTGTTCATTTACATATTTACGGGTTTTTTTAATGTTATTTAAGATCAGAAAGTTTATTAGGAAAGTTTAATTTAGTAAAATTTTACAGGATAAGTTGTTGATTCTACCGTCATTAATAACATCATGCTCTACTACTTTAAAAACATTAGAGAAATTGGAAAAGCTATTACACCGTGAACATTCTAAATTTATGCGAAGACCAAAGGTATTTTATAATACCTTTAGTATGCTTACCAAGATAAAAAATGTAGATATGATTTATTTGTGGAAAGAGGAGTCAGACAAGAACTTGGTAGTGACAACACACTATTTAAAGAAGATTTTGTTATCAAAGGTAACTTAAAAATATAAAGCGTTTGAAGAAGTTACTGATGAAATACTCAACGTTATCTCCAATTTGCAAGAAACATTCCAAGTCTGCCTTGATCCGGTATTTAAAAAACCCATTTTTCAAGCAATAGCAGTTCTGCTTGATTCAAAATCCTGCGAGATGTTAGAAATAGCCGAACTTATGGCAAACCTCATTGTGATAATCACTTAAATCACTAAATAAATCACTTAGGTATTACAAACATCCCTCATATTATCCATTGCAATACCAACTTCCAATGCAGAAACGGAAAGTATATATTTTTGAGACAAATACTTTCTAATGATCGCCTAAAAATTTCTGATAAAGGGTTAAAAAACATTCCTGTTTAAAATGCATAATAAGTTTTGACTAAACGTTTTATGATCATGCTATAGAATTATTTTTGAACCAATACCAAATGGCGAAGTAAGAAATAATCCAAGGCGGATACAGAGCCATGCTAATCTTAAGGAATCAAAAATACGCAAAAATAAAACGACTTCAGTAATGACTGCTTTGCAAGCTCGGAGTTTCTTCTGACAATGAATCTTCTGATTAAGGAAATTTATTTTCTAACATTAACTTTAGCGATATTTCTGATAATGGTTGGACAGAAAATTCTGATGATGAGTAAATTATGAAAATACGTCAATAAGACAATCACCATTGTTCGGAAACAATGTTTATATATTTAAAAAAAAAACTATTTTTAGTGTTTTTAACTTTTCCCTCCATCATATTACATACTTTTTCCTTTATCAATTTACATATAGTTCATACTATGCTACAATTAAATATTGAAAAACAATGGTTAATCCCTGTAGAGGTTAAAACAACCAGATGTAAACTGTCTACTCATTTTATTAAAAAGTTTGCTGTTTTGAACAAAATCTTCGCCTACAGCACATGAACTAAATTTATATTTCTAAACAACCTTCTTTCTATGAGCAATCTAATTTTTTTCTTTGTTAAAAAAACAACTTCAAAACTAAAAAATTACTAGTTGATAAATTTGCTATATACTTAGTTTACTACACAAAATTTAATTGCTCATTCTTTAAAATATTATTGTCTGAAACTACGCTATTATTAAGCAATTCTTTTATAATCAATTAATCATTACCCCTATCCAGGGTTGTATGGTTTAAACCAAACTAATGTTTTTTTAAAAAGATTTAAACTTACAACAGGAAACTAAGACAGGGTTATGTTCACAAATATAACTAGTCTTCAATATAGATATATATTATCAATATGCTTCATCCAGGATACACTCTACCTAATAGAACAGAAATTGGGGGAGAAATATTAAATAGGGTTTATACAGAAGAAATTAAAAAAAACATAATGTATTGATTGTGTAAATTGTAGCCATGTCTTTAGATGGCTGGAGTATTATACATAATGAACCTATAGTTTGTATCTCTGTAATTACAGATAAATTTAACATTTTAGTAGAAACAATCAACACTTCTGGTCATTCACATCTTGGTGAATATCTTACAAGCTGGAGGATTTTATAAATTTAGCGGAGGAACAAAATTGCCACTTCCTACTAAAACTCACTGGAATTCTGTATGCGATTCAGTTGAAAAATATGTCAACAAATGGACCATTATTTTTACAATGTTTGAAAAAATAAAGACTTGAATCCCGTGATTGGTAAAAAAGTTAAGTCATATACAGATAAAGCGAAACACAGAAGATTTATTGAAAATATTGAAACCAATTGCAATAGCTCTAGATATTGCAAAGAGATTAAACAAAAATAAGTGACTCTTGAAATTTTTCAAGATTTGATGAACAGTATATCATTTTTATCAAACGAAACAACAAAAAAATTGAATCTAGATACCTTCAGACTGTCAGTGATGCTCATTTCCTGGCAAACACACTTGATCCTAGATATTTTGGATCTAATATTTCTGAAAAAAAAAATATAGCTGCCATGAATTTCACAGATAAAGAATTAGTTACTAATATTATTCAAGTTAAAAGCCAAATCTACTATAACATAATGGATAGTGAAGATTTATTAAATGCACCAGCTTCTAGTGCTTCTAGTAATTTTTTTTAACTTTTAATTTTGTTCATTTTAAGTTAAGAAACCAATTGGGGGTAGAAAAAGCAGCAAAGCTTGTATTTATATATAGAACATTAAACAATGATATGTTAGATAATTTTGATGAAATATAACAATAATATTGATGAAGAATATAGTTTACTCAAATGAAATATGTTATGCTTTTTTTAATTTAAAAGGATAACTAAATACCCTATTTTTTAGTAAAAACCTAATTTAAACCAAAAAAACCATGGTTTTTTTGTTTGTTTTTTTAAAAAAACCTATGGTTTTGGGGTTTTTTCAAAAAAAAAAAAAAAAAAGGTTTTTTTGCAACCCTGCCCCTATCATAAGAGAAAGCAAAAAATCAATTTTTTTTTTTTTTTTTTTGCTAAATAATCTTTTAAAAACCAGAAGTCCTTTAAATTTCGCAAAATGTGAAGATGTGTTAACTTAGTAAAGGTGTGTAAACATTCCTTTAAAAATCCACAATTTGCAGATAATTTGAATAAAAGTCATTGCTATTATTGATTGGTTTTGTTCTTCTCTTAGTATAGTTACAGTATCTTATAGATTTGTAGGTGTTTCTAAATATTGTCTAAAAAATGTTTTTAACTACAAAAATTCTTATAAGAAAAATAAAAATTTCAGTCATAACAAAATATTATTAACATTTGGCTTTAATTTCCAATTAGTCATTGTCCATAAATTATGCAATGCAAAAAATATATTAAGAACAGAAGTAGGAGATATTAAGTTCTTTTACCCGGCAATTTTCTTAATTTTATTCCAATTAGTTTGGCTATTCCAATTTGTCTTTTATCAATTACATTTTTTTTTTTTTACATGTTTATTTTTTACATATACATTTATTTCTATCAAGTCATGCTATTTAAAATTTTTTTGTTAACATTTCTAAACTGTCTTGGGATGTGAATAAACACAAAACTTTTTTTTATTCAATCACTTTTAGCATTTATTCAAGATTAATATTTATTTTGTAGATATTATTACAAAATTGTTAAACAATGAAAACAATCCACAGATATCACACACTGCACCAGGTATTTTACACTTTTTACACATTTAGTTTCCTATTTATATTTAAGTTAAAAGTTTTTATCAAAATTTATAATATCTACTTTTGGGGTATTTAATTTTTCTCTGATTTTTGAAAAATGTTTTCACCTTGTAAAATCTTGCTAAAGTAAGCTTTAGTTATTAATACACTTTATTAATACAACCTCAGAATATTTAAAAGTATCTGTTTCTATCTTTTAAAATACACACACCTATTAATTCATTTTTCATCTTTCACACTTATTCAAGTTTTCAAGTCTTTAACATAACATTATTTTTTTTTTCAGGTATAAATTCTCTCCTTTCATCCGGTATGGATTCTTCAATAGACAATGAGTCGGGTTCAAATATTAGTCGTACCACTCTTCTGAATCAACAACCATGTTTAACTGAGCCTAACTCGTCTCAATTTTCTGCAATTGGTAGTGCACTTAGTTTAGGTGAATCTATTTGTTATATAGTTTTAATGGTTATTACAAGTTTTTTGTTATTTGTATTACTTATTTTATTAAGATTTTTTGAAGTCATTGTTTTTTTGTAGTTGGTGGTGAAGGATGTGTTGCAATGGTGTATGGTGTTAATCACGAAAAGATGAACTGTGATCACCTTTTTAATCTGTTTTGTCTTTATGGAAATGTTGTTAAGGTAAATATAAAAAACTAATTTATTTTTAGTTTTAATATTTCTTATTTGACTTAATCATCTATAAGTTAATTTATTAATTCAAGTGTGAAGTTAAAGATTGTGTTTGTAATGCTTTTTTTACTACCAATTAGTTTTACAACCAATTAATTTCAACTAAAAGCAATTAAACAAGTTAAATCTCTTCTCTTTTCAATGAATAATAAAGTATTTTTTTGTGGAAAACTTGCACTAAAGTTTTTTATTTTCAAGTTTATTTTTAATTTTTTCAGAAAATGGTAAAATAACAATAAAATAATTTTTTAAATAAAGTTTTACAAAGTAACATTAAGTTGAAGACTGGTAGACTAACTTTAGCTTTTAGCTTTGAGCTACTTGTTTTTCCTAGTTGGTTATGATTTATATTATAATTTAGAGTAGAATTGGAACTCTTATATGTTTTTCTAGTTCTTTTACTTAGTTTTCTAGTTCTGTTTCTTCTCCTTTCTAGATTTCCTGGATATCCAGTCCTATTATAATTTCATAATAAAACTTTTGAGTTCTTCAAACTTAATTAACTTTATAAAATGAAACATAAATGTTTAACTTAATCAGTGTAGAAAAAGTTTCTAAAATTTATTATAGTTTTGTTAAAATATTTTATTAGGTTAAGACACTTGTTAACAAACCTGGCTCAGCAATGATACAATATACAGATAAAGTGTCGACAGACATTTCAATTAGAAATCTCAATAATTTAACTTTGTTTGGTCAAAAGTTCCAACTGTCGTAAGTCTTTTTATTATACTTTTTACTTTTTTCCTTTAAAACTTTTTTTTATTAATTAATCTAAATTTTTTTTATTAATTAATCTAAATTAATCTAAATTTCTTGTCCCTAGATTCTCAAAGCATCCCTTCATAGCAGACTCATCACAAGTTACCCCTTTGTTTGATGGCTCTCCTTCAGCTGTGAGTTATGCCGATTCACGAAACAATCGCTTCAAGTTCATTCCCGGAGGAGTAGATGTGTTTTCACGTATTCATCCTCCATCAAAGGTACTTCACTACTTTAACGCTCCTCCTGACTGTACAGAAGATCAGCTGAATAAAGTTTTCCAAATGCTTGGCTGTGAAATCCCTATTAAACAAGCTACGTTTTCAAAAAGTAAAAATATTCAAAACAATTTGAACTATATCAAACTAAACATTCTATTCTATAATATAAAAGTTATATTTTAATATTAGGCATTAGCATTTCAAAAAATATATATATTTTAATGATTTTTTTTTTACCTGATGTTAGGTGCAAATAATATTTTTTTTAGGTAACATGAAATCATCATCGGGTCTTATTGAATTTACCTCCGTACCTGCTGCAGTCGAAGCACTAATACTAGCAAACCATTTTACAATGCATAGAGATAATGCTTCTGGTAAGTACAATAATTTAAGTTAGAAATCCTTTTGACTATTTCAAAAATTTTAAACTCTTTCTAAAAAAAAAAGATTTTTCTGTTTAAAAAAGATATCATGATGTTGCATTTTTTGTAATCTATTTTTTAATTTTTACTTCAGATCCATTTCATACGATAGAACAAAATAGCGCTGCATTCACACTCAAACTTGCCTTCTCTCCTAGTAATGCAATTAACAATTAATATATCCCAAAATATCTAAAAATTATGCAAGACAAACTTCAACATGGTAGCATCAAAGTGTAAATAATTTTTTATTGCATTCGTTCGTTCATACCACAACTTTACCGCCCCAACGCAAGATATTCATACAGAATTATTTCACCATTTGCAACAAAATGCAGCTTATGCAGAATTTTATGTATTTTTATTTCCCATCGACAAAGATTTGCATCCTTCAATGCTTGCAGTAACGCATTCGCCATTGTTTATATTTGGTTGACTGTATTGTGGTATTTTCAACATAAATTTCTTTGGATATTTTATCAAATTTATTCAAGGGAATCTTATTTATTACTTTCAATATTTTAGAAAAGTTAGAATTTATAAAGCAAAAGTGTTTATAAAGCAAAACAACATGTTTTTTGGTATAAATTTATGTGTGCATATATATATATATATATATATATATATATATATATATATATATATATATATATATATGTACGTTTTTATTATTGTTTTGTTCAATCGTCTTTAAGATTGCAAAGAACATGTTGCAAAATCACTATGAGTGAAAAACTAATGTATTTTGGTAAATTATACTTTGCAAGTAAAACTTGCGCTGTTAAATTTCTTGGACTATTTTGTTTGTTTTTATGCACGCTCCTATAATATTCGCTTTTCATGACGTAATGTATTTCTAATTTTTAGTGACTTCTTATTGTAACAGGTAAAAATCCATAGTAAATTTTATATACAGAATCCTAAAAAAGATTTTTTTTTATGATATAGTTTTTGTTAAATTTTCTTTTGCTTTTCATGTCAGCAATTAAAAAAGAGCGATGTTCATGAAAATATAGTTTGATAATTTTTAAATCTCTTTTTTTTTGTGTGGATTTGTTGTCGTTCGTTGTTAAAAGTCTTTGCATAGCTGTTTTGTAAGTCTCCGTTACTTTTTTATTTTACGTGAGTTTTATACACATTCTGACATTTAACTGAGTTGTAATTGTCAATGATTTTATTGGGCATAACAGCTTAATGCATTCACCTTTTGTTCCACGTTGCGTGATTTTTCGTAAAAGTCTTTTAGGAGTTTATGAACTTTTTTGAGCATTGTAAATACGTTGTTCATTCACGTTTTATTGTTGTAAAATGATATTATGCATGTTCTGCAACTAAATATTTGGTTTTTGATTAGTTAATAGGCGAGTATGTAAGAGAAGATCGATTATGATTTAAAGTTGCTTTAAAATTTTACTTGGATATTGGGTGTAAAATCTCATAAACAAATAAAATTTAACGAGTATATACTTAGTTTTTTCTGTAAGATTACCGTGTAAGCTCGGAAAGAGTGTAACGCAAGTCTCGTATCGTATCACATTAGTCTCATGTTTTTATATTTGCTTAGTATACAGTTTTGGGGGAGGGGGTAATAATATTTTGTTAAAATCTATTACTCTTAAAATCTTTTACTTTTATAACAACGTGTATATTTGCTTAGTATATAGTTTGGGATGGGGGGATACAAATATTTTATTGTGGTGGTTATCAGGCAAAAAAGTAACTTTTCGATTGCCAAATTAATCATATACCAAAATTAGTTTAAAAGAAACATACTTATTAATATAATTAAAAAATTTTTGTTTATTTTTTTTTTTTTTTTTTTGCTGAATCAGCATAAAATGCAAAAAATTCAATGAAAAATCAACATTTTCTCAGCCTCTTTATGGCATTATAAGCTAAAACTTACAACACTGATAGATTATAGTGTAATAAACAAAAGCTTACTAGAAAAACTAAAAATAATAATTATTTTTAAGACGGCAGTTTTTTCAATTTTGAAGGAAATTATTGATACAAAAACCTATAGTTAATTATCAATATATTCAAATGGAAACAAGTTTAAGATTAGTTCTAGTAAGCTATTGCAGTTCTATCTATAAAAAAACAACCCTGTAAATTTCAACTCATTTGCTTATCTAGTTAAAAAGATATGAATGATTCGCTTTTCGCAGTCAGGCAAAAAAATACAATTGAGAAATCAAATTTCAAAGTTTAAAAACAATATATTAATTTAAAATTTCTTGAAACATGAGAGACTACTATAATAACTCTGGTTCAAAATTTTAATTAATTATACAGACCCATGAAAAGAAATAATTGTTTAAATCTAATTTTTTGGGTAATATATATATAAAAAATTATTCGTTGCAATGCGGTTGCTAAGTAAATTTTTTTTACTCTTACCAACTAAAATAATTTATTTACATTTTTTTTATTTTTAAACCCATATCATGCTATATATGGTTGAAAAGCCAATTAAATTTTACACAAAGTTGGCTAACAAACTAAAAAACACATTTTATCACAAAAATCGCTACTTTTTTTTCCTGATAACCACCTTAAAATCTATTACTCTTCTTTATAATAATTGTGTATTTAAGTTTTTAGAAATATATGCTTGAGTTTAAAATACCTCCTCCCCTAATTGAAGAGCGTTTTCTAAAAGAAGTTAAGTTACATTTTACAAGTTTTGATATTAATAAAAAAAAGCTAATTATCAGGAGAAGTATTTTTTAGATCTCATCAGTTTTGTGATCGTAAATAAAAATGATGTACAATTATTTTTTCATACTAACGTAGATTAGTACCTAGTACCTTTTTTTAATTAAGAGTTTGAATAATGAAAAAACTTAATTTTGGAAATACTCCATTTAGTAAAATGCATTTTAATTGTTAGGGTTTTTTAAATCTTCTCCCCCTGCTTTTTGCATGATAATACCCTAACAAAAATCGGTATACTACATTAAGAGCGAATATGCTATTTTATATTGCAATCACTAAATAAATTTCAGACAGTTCGATTTTAGCTCAAATTATCACAAACGAAGAGTAAAAATAAATTCTAATCTCATTAGTTTTAATCCTAACAAATTTATAAAACTTAAAATTCATTTTAGCAATTGTGATAGTTTAGTATAGATGAGTAGTATATACAGATAATTATTAAAGTACTATTAAAACTTAACACAAATTACTTATTTTTTATTTTAAATTTCCTAGTTTATTACAAGAAGCAAAATAAACGTTTAAAAACAAAGTATTTTTTTACATGATATTGAAAATGTTTAGCAAATATTTGTAATCAGCTATAGAGAGACAAACCTGTGATTCAATACAAAGCTCTTTAAACTCTTTTTTAAAATCTTATATTACATGTATCAATTTTTTTTTTTTTTTTTTTTTTGACAATTACTTTGATATCCGGAATACTTGGTTGAATTGAATAGAATCTGGAATACTTGGGTTGAATAGAAACAATCGTATACAGCCGAATGTGCGGCCGTGGCGCAATGGTTAGAGCGCTTACTTTATAAGCAGGAGATCCAGGTTCGAAACGAGCTCTGGACGTATTTTCGCATCACGATAAGGAGACGTGAACTTCCTGGTTAAATGTATTTCCGCGGTGCTCTGTGATAAGATTTTAGATCTTATCACAGAGCACCGCGATCGTTGGATCTTCTTGGGGCACCTAAAAATAAAATTAAAAAAAATAAAAAATCACTATAATACACTATTACATTGTAAGAGCAAAGTTATTATACGCAAGCGTAGCGAAATTATAAATTTCTAGATTTTAAAAATTTCTAGGGTTACAGCACCTTAAAAACTAATCATTCATTTGTCAAGTAAAGTTATTTGGTTACGGAATACGCTTCTAAACAATTCTTATAAGAATATGTTATAAAAATAACCTTCAGTTACATGATAAAATGTTTCAAATAAATAAGTTTTTTAATGTAAACAAAATATGCTCTATAAGAATCATTAAGTTAAAAATTGCTATGGTACAATTTTTAAAACAGTTTAAAATTTTAAAACCCATTACACCAGATCGTTTTCCAATATTCCTGAAATTAAGTAGAATAAACTCAGAGAGAAACCAAGGCCTACTTAAAGTATACGGTCTAATATTTTGCATTTTTACCAAAAAAATAGAAGGCCAGTTTTTTTGCGGTTTTGAATGAAAGTGTTATCCGACATAAACTAAAAGTTCTGAAACATTTTCAAACAAAAAATAATTTAAAACAAGGAGAGCTGCTTAAAAGATCCTTCTTAATAAAACAATAAAAACTGGCTAAAAGATCATGCCTAATAAAACGAGGATAGCATGCTAAAAGATCCTGTTTAACAAAAGATTATAAACATTATCCACTCTACGTACAAGTGTCATCGACAAATCACTATTACAAATAACATTAATTATACTAATAAGATTCCTGTAGTTACTCATCTGGTCATTTCTGTTCCAGAATGTTTAAAATTGTAAATATTAAGAAAATATTGAGCACACAATTCTGAATACATTGCTGGTATGATATGTAGCTACCAAATGTTAAAACTTAATTATATTGTTGTATTTTACAAGTTATTTCTTAATACTTTACTAATATACATTACTAATTAATACTATAATACTATACTAATGTACAAGTTATTACTTAATACTTTAAACAAAAATCATTATCAGTTTTTGTTACTAAAAATTCAAAAGTTATGTAAAAGCATTTCGCTAATCTAAAAATCAAAATGTTATTTATTTCTAACATAGTTCTAACATATAAATATAATATAAATCTTATTATCAGCGCATTTTTAAAATATAATTAGCCGTGGTCAAAGTGTCAAAACAGAATTATTGTTTGCGTGGTCAAATAAAAGCTTGCGATTACACGTCTTTTTTTTTTTTTTTTTTTTTTTTTTTTTTTTTTTTTTTTTAATTTTACATTTGTTGGTCGTATTACAACTATATATTGCCAAAAAAATTAAAATAAAAATAATGATGATAATAATTAACTTTCACAAATATAAAATAAGGTATCTGAAAGAAGATCAAAGGATCTTGTCGTCAGAACCTTAAATAAGTTCAAACAAGCATTAACAGTATCAAATTTTTACAAATTTCATATATATATAATCCAAATATATATTTTATAATCCAAAGAGAGATCACGCGGATCTACTCACTAATATTTTATATAAACGTATACGTGAAGTAAAGAATATAAAATCAACAAAATAAGTAAGAATAAACTTTTTACTTTCTGTGAAGGTCTGATGAATATATTTTTCCGATAATAAATTCTCCTCTTCAAAATATTTAAATCTTCAATTATAACAGGAGCCGTTCCAGAGAAATTAAAAAATGCGAAAATTGTACCAATATATAAAACTGGAGATCCATATTTACTAAACAATTATAGACCAATCTCAATCTTTCCCGTATTCTCAAAACTTCTCGAACGAATAATTTATAATAAACTATACAAATACTTAACAAACAACAACATCTTAAGTAAAAAACAATTTGGCTTTCAAAAGCAACATGGAACCGAACATGCAATCGTAGATCTTGTAAATAGCATCAACTACTCATTTGATAATAAAGAACTCGTTCTAGGAATCTTTATAGACCTATAGAAAGCATTCGATACTGTTGATAATGAAATCCTGCTCAGAAAAATGGAAAAATATGGGGTAAAAAATGTTGCATTTCTCTGGTTTAAAAACCTTTTGCTAAACAGACAGCAATATGTTAATACTGATGAAAATATCTGTTCCCCAAGGTTCCATTCTAGCTCCCTTACTGTTTTTAATATACATTAATGATCTTCCAAAAGCCTTAAACAAACTTGATGTCATAATGTTTGCAGATGATACTAATTTAATTTACTCATTCCCGTCTTTTACAGAACTTTTGAAACAATGAGTATTGAACTCGAAAAACAAAATATTTGGCTAAAATCTAATAAATTATCTTTAAACACAGAAAAAACTAATTACATCTTATTCTATCCAAATCAAAAAAGAAAAAAACTACCAAATATCTTGCCATTGCTAAGAATAAAAAACAAAAATATCGAAAGAACCACAACAACTAAATTTCTAGGTTTACTTATTGATGAAAATATTTCATGGAAAGCACATATTGACTATTTAAATACTAAAATAACCAAAAACATTTCTCATTTATACATACCTATTATACATATGGTAATATAGCATGGGCAAGTACCCATAAATCTAATTTAAAATCACTTTATCAACATCAAAAACATGCCATTAGAATTGTCTATAAAAAAGATAAACTCACTCATGCTGAACCTTTGTTTAAACTCCTAAATGCACTAAACGTCTATAGAATTAACATTTACCAAAACTTACTCTTCATGCTAAAATTTAAACTCGGGCTTGTCCCACCACATTTCTTAAATGTTTTTTTTTACAAGAAATAAAAATAGATATGACACTAGAGAAGTAGGAAACTTTAATGTTCCGTTCAGAAAAACAAAACAGCCGCGTTTCACAATTTCATATCGCGGTCTCTATAATAAACTGATATCCAAAAATGCCATGATTACAAAATTAGATAACACAAATTGTTTGAAAATCTTAGTAAAAAAATTCGTTCTAAATATAAAGAATTATTTGAACTTACACTAAACTTAAACAGAAACTAGAACTAAAATAAGCGTTGAAAAAAAAACCCAAAAAACTTCAATAATATATATTTATATAAAAAAAGCTTTCAGCCTGTTAGAAAACAGCATCTGTTATCCCTACTCTCAAAAATTCTGGAGAGCTATCTAATTCGTCTAACTACCATCCCATTAGTCTTCTTCCTATCATAAGCAAGGTTTTTGAATCTTTAATTAACAAACACTTCATCTCTCATCTTGAATCTAATAACTTATTTTCTGATCATCAATATGGATTTCGGTTTTCTTGTTCTACGGCTGATTTTCTGACAGTAATAACCGATAGGTTTTATTGTGCATTAAATAAAGGTGGAGAGGTTAAGGCCATCGGTCTGGACATTTCTAAAGCGTTTGATAAAGTTTGGCATGCTGGTCTTCTCTATAAGCTTTCTTCTTTCGATGTATCTGGAAACACTTTTAAGATTATTGAATCCTTCATTTCCAATCGTAGTATAAAAGTTTTCCTTGATGGAAAGCACTCTTCTTTTTATTCTGTAAGCTCAGGGGTTCTTTAAGGTTTAATCCTTGGCCCTATACTCTTTTTAATTTACATTAACAATGTTCCAGATATTCTCACATCAAAGGTGGCATTGTTCGCTGATAATAGTACAATCTATTCTTGTCATGATATGAAGCCAACTCTCTCTGATTGCTTGGATCTCACTTCTTCTACAGCATGGGGCTCACAGTGGCTAGTGATCTTTAATTCAGATAAAACTCAATTTTTTTCAGCCAATCGTTATTGCAATAATTTAGACCTTCCTATATTTATGAAAGGTAATGTACTCGATGAGTCATCTACCCTTCACCTTCTAGGATTCATTCTTGTGTTACTTGTCATTCAATTAAGTCTCATCCTTTTTCTGTTACTGTTCTTAAGTGCTCCAAAAACTCTTATTCCACTAGTTTTTTTCCTCAAACATCAGTTCTTTGGAAATCGTTTCCTTCATATTGCTTTCCTGATTCATATAATTTGCAATCTTTTAAGTCGTCTGTCAATCGTTATCTTGCTCTACAATCTTCATCTTTTCTCTTCCAGTAACTTCCAACACTAATTAGTAGTTGCTTGCAGCCTTGTTGGAAGCGAAGATGTTTTAAAAAAAAAAATACTAGAAAAATTGATAAAAATTGGATATTAGAAAATTGTATAAAAAAATAAAGTATGAAAATTTAAATAAATAAATAAAAAATAAAAAAAATACCATAATTTATTGAGATTACTATACAGGTTGCTGAGAGCTTATATGAAATAATTTTACAAGAGTTGTCTATTATCTTAACACAGTGTTTTTTTATAATCATAAAAATGTCCTGTTTGAACACTTTACTACTTACGCGCAAAATCATGCCGAATTTTTTCTTTTTTTTTAGCTTGTTTTGGTTTTTGAAGAACTTAAAAAAATTAGGAAATAAAACATACATTATATCAACATCAAAAATTTGTTTGAAAGATTTTCCATTGCTTTCTTTATTGAAAATTTATTTTGGTAATATTGATAATACAATATGCAAAATTATTACTCAATAGTGGCCTAAATGTTGCAAGAAACGTTTGCTTAATATTTAAAGAAATGTATATACAGAAATATACAGAATATTCTGGTGAAACAGGTCTGAACTTTTCGGAAATGGTATACGATAGAAAATTTTTAAGAATTTTCAGAATATAATTTTTAAGAACATTCTGTACATAATAAAAAATGCCTCAGTTATAAAAATCTATAGTAATTGATTGAGAATGCAATCATTGAAACTTTGACTATGTTTTTAACAGTGCTTTTGGTCTGCAAGCTTAGTGTGCAACAATCATGCAAGTAATTTTTAAAGATTTAATATATTGCTATCAGAAGATAAAAATGGCTCTAAAAAAGTTTATTTTATGGAGTTGTGGATTTACTTTAAAATGTGATTCAGACTTCCTTCATTTTAGTTTTAACCAAGTTCAAGGATGATGTTACAGATAAATAGGAAATTATTTTAACAGCAGGTTTATATAAAACCTCAAAACTTACACATAAAGTGTTAAATTCAAGAAAATTTAAACTAAATGATGAAAACCTAAACTTTAATTAGCTATGGCATTTATTAGCATTGGCAACCAAAATGGTTTAGTAAATATTAACGGATAAACAATATATTGACAATTTATGTTTGCGAATCATTTTTAATTTCATATTTTACTAATAATGTTATTATCAATGTTGATTTGTCATTCTGAACTGCTCAGTTTGTTTTAAATTTATTTTGCTTTATAAAAACTTATTTTTTTTTGAGCATCTGATACTGAGAATAAATCTCTAACAAATCAGTAATATATTTCAGTAATATATTTTATATATAACTAATATATTTTATAATTAGAAAAAAGCAATTACTGATAAAAACTGTGTGGATATTATAGTTAGTTTATTGTGTTTTTACAATAAGAACTAAGTAAAAGATAATGTAGGTATTTAATTTAATAAAAAGAACGCGGAGACTCGCAGAAGACCGTCAGATCTTGTCATCGAGAACCGCTCGTATTTTATAATCTTAATAAATCATATTCAAATATAGTTGTATATCTCTATAAACTTTACAGCATAAATACATCAAATATTAAATGAAATTATTAAACGTTTAAAAATATATTATTTTTAAATGAGAGGCAACTCCATGCCAGAGAAAAATAAAAATGTTTTAAAGCTATTTTACTTCAAAGAAAAGCTCCGCGAAATGCAATGTTTGTTTTTCCAAAATATATAAATTATGGGAAGAAACTGAGGAGGACCTTATTTTACATTTGTACATAAAACAAAGAGTATTAAAAACATTGAACTGAAATATATTATAAATTTTCATTTTAGATAAAAGAGGCCTGGCATGAGTAAATCTGTCTTTAAAGTTGATAAGACCATGGAAGTATAAATCAGATGGAAGTTCATCGAGCCGCAATCATCAAAGCAAATTCATGTCGTCTCGAGAGTATGCTTGTAACCGACAATAAAAAAAAAAAACAAGTTTCACTGGATAAAAATACAACAAAATTTACTGAAATGATCTTTAGTAAAACATCAAAAAATGAATTATTCTAGGGATATGCTGCAAAGTTTTAACATTTAGTAATTGCAATTAATCAGCAAAAAGTTTATTAAAACTCGGTAATTAAATAGAATCACTTTATTTTAAAAGCATATGTTAGTTTACAGGGTTTCTCAACTCATTTCGACAATGTATCACTCACTACATTTCAACACTTTTGCATTCAATTTCGAAATTGTATTACTACATTTCGACACCTTTGCATTCAATTTCGACACTGTTGCATCACATTTCGACAATTTAAAAACACTCTATTTTGAGTTAAGATATTTATATTTATGATGAAAATATTTGTTAAATAATGGGTTGAATTTAATCGGGACAATAAAATAATTAGTGTGGCTATTTTTTAGTTCTGCATTATTTAAAGTGGGTACTGACATCATGAATATGGTTTCAATATTTTTTTGGATATACGTAAAATATATAGGTAAAATGAACAATGTGTATATTAATTATTTCAAGTTACCATAATAGTTGATTTTTAATTACTATATTCATTATTTTTATAGACCGGATAAATTATGTTTAGTTGCCAAAAAAAAATATCTACGCTTTGGAAAATATCCCAACAATACATAATTAAGTTGTCATCAAGAAATAAATTAATGTTATAATTTTTTATTAAGTAAATAAAAGCATTTGTCTCTTGAATACAACAAGAGTTCATAGTAAAAGCTTAAATATTATTTTCAATATTTATAAACAGCAATGCCGAATCAAACAATCAACAATGAAAACCGTTCAAGGATAATTGAATCTTACTTAAATGGAAACTCACCATAAGAAATTGCAAATATTCTTGGATTTAAACGAACTACAATCTATTCGATTATTAAAAAATATAAAAATGATTTGCCGATAGAACGGCAATTAAAAGGTGGTTCTAGAAACAAAAAATTAACAGAAGAATCCAAGGTACTAATCAAAAATTGAATTGATGATAATTGTGGAATAACTCATAAGGAAATTAAACAAAAACTTTTTGAACAAAAATCCATTTCAGTCAGTCACTCTACTATAGCAAGATGCATTGATAGTTTTAATTATACTTTGAAACGTGTTCACAATATTCCAGAGAAAAGAAATTCGGAAGACGTTATTAATGAAAGAGCTTCTTATACAGAAAGATTCATGAACATTTTGTCTTCTATGAATGACAATAAAATATTCTTTATTGATAAAGTAGGATTTAGTCTTTCAATGCGAGTTAGAAGAGGACGTTCTTTAGCTGGAAGAGGGTCACACAAACAGTGACCAATATACGGTCAAGAAATATTTCCGTCTGTTGTGCAATGAACAAAAACGGAATTTTGAAATATGAAGCTCAAACAAGAGCATTTAATACAGAAAGCTTTTTATGTTTTATTCGTTTAGTATTAGCACAATTAGCTGTTAATGAAGTTGTTGGAGCTATCTTAATTTTAGACAATGTTTGTTTTCATAAAACTGCTGTTGTTCATAATGAAATAGTGCGTGCTGGGCATTCTTTGATATTTTTTCCTCTATATTCCTCCTTTTTAAACCCTATTGAAAATATGTTTTCTGAATGAATGGAAACAGTTTATCAGAAGATGTTCGTCTAGGACTGAGGAGGAACTGCTTGAAAATATACAAAACGGTGAATTGAACAAACTGTAATAATTATTTTGCGCACGTACTGAGGTATATGATTTCGTGTTCAAGAAGAGAACCAGTTATTGAAGAATAAACTTACTTTTGTAATTTTTATTTTTATTAGCAAGTATTTGCAATTACAATACTTTATATACGATAATTTTTTTGTTTAGATTTTAGTTTGTATCCAAACTAAAAAATTATATTATCTAAATGAATTTAGAAAGAATCTAACTGCTTTATTCGTATATTAATTAAAGTATTATTAACGCTGTCGAAATTAAATGCAAAACAGTCGAAACCAAATGCAACGGTGTCGAAATTGAATGAAACGTTGTCGAAATGTACTGATACAATGTCGAAATTGAATGATACGTTGTCGAAATAAAATGGGAAACCCTGTAAGCTTCTTTTCTTGCTTCAAGTCATAAAACGACATTTGATAAACTAAACAACTGAAACAATTTTTTTAAAATCAAAAAAAATATTTTCTAAATAACTAAAGCTTAATGTTTTATTAGCTGTATATCAAAATTCCATTCATTCTTGTAGTACTCCATTCACTTGGTATAAAGTTTATATTGTTTGCCGTTACGTTGCACCATTTTTAATGTTTTTCTTGAATATTATTGGCCAACCTTCAAAATACTATATTTTTAAGTTATTATAAACGTATCTATTTGCGTCAACGTATAAAGATTAAGCGTTTAAGTATAGTCTTGATGTCGTTTTCTTATTACAGGGTTTCCCACTTCATTTCGACAACGTATCATTCAATTTCGACATTGTATCAGTACATTTCGACAATGTTTCATTCAATTTCGACACCATTTTATTTGATTTCGACTGTTTTGCATTCAATTTCGACAGCGCTAATAATACTTAAATTCCGTTTTTGTTCATTGCACAACAGACGGAAATATTTCTTGACCGTATATTGGTCACTGTTTGTGTGGCCCTCTTCCAGCTAAAGAACGTCCTCTTCTAACTCGCATTGAAAGACTAAATCCTACTTCATCAATAAAGAATATTTTATTGTCATTCATAGAAGACAAAATGTTCATGAATCTTTCTGTATAAGAAGCTCTTTCATTAATAACGTCTTCCGAATTTCTTCTCTCTGGAATATTGTGAACACGTTTCAAAGTATAATTAAAACTATCAATGCATCTTGCTATAGTAGAGTGACTGACTAAAATGGATTTTTGTTCAAAAAGTTTTTGTTTAATTTCCTTATGAGTTATTCCACAATCATCATCAATTCAATTTTTGATTAGTACCTTGGATTCTTCTGTTAATTTTTTGTTTCTAGAACCACCTTTTAATTGCCGTTCTATCGGCAAATCATTTTTATATTTTTTAATAATCGAATAGATTGTAGTTTGTTTAAATCCAAGAATATTTGCAATTTCTTATGGTGAGTTTCCATTTAAGTAAGATTCCATTATCCTTGAACGGTTTTCATTGTTGATTGTTTGATTCGGCATTGCTGTTCATATTAATTGAAAATGATATTTAAGCTTTTACTATGAACTCTTGTTGTATTGAAGAGACAAATGCTTTTATTTACTTAATAAAAAATTATAACATTAATTTATAGTTTGATGACAACTTAATTATGTATTGTTGGGATATTTTCCAAAGCGTAGATATTTTTTTTGGCAATTAGACATACTTTATCCGGTCTATAAAAATAATGAATATAGCAACTAAAAACAACTATTATGGTAACTTGAAATAATGAATATCCACATTGTTTATTTTGCCTATATATTTTACGTATATCCAAAAAAATGTTGAAACCATATTCATGATGTCAGTACCCACTTTAAATAATGCAGAATTAAAAAAATAGCCGCATTAATTATTTTATTGTCCCGATTAAATTCAACCCATTATTATTTAACAAAAATTTTCATCATAATTATAAATACTTTAATTCAAAAGAGTGTTTTTAAATTGTCGAAATGTGATGCAACAGTGTCGAAATCGAATGCAAAAGTGTTGAAATGTAGTGATTCAATGTCGAAATTGAATGCAAAAGTGTCGAAATGTAGTGATACAATGTCGAAATGAGGTGAGAAACCCTATATTTACGAAACAAAAGGTTACAAACATAGTCCCGGAGAATTTCAATGCGGTTGAACTTCCGTCTGTTTTAAGGCGAGTTTCCACTCATCCGATTTTCAACGGGAACGGGATAGGAAAGAAAAAAATAATCACGTGAGCATGCGTAATAAAAGTTTTTATTATAAATTTTTATAAAAACTTTTAGCTAAGGTTTTCATCAACATGAGCACCTAGAAAGTTAGAATTTATTTCTCTTTTTATTTGAATTTTGTCTATAAAAAGTAAGGGCAAATTAGGAGGCAGTAGTTTCTTTTTAGAAGTCGGATGAAAAAGTGACCATTTTGTTTTATCTACATTTAGTGACAATTTATTCATTTTGAACCATTCATAAATTTTCTCTAATTCGATGTTCATAGTTTGAAATAATGTAAGAATACATTTATGCGATAAAAAAAGATTAGTGTCATCAGCAAACATGACAGTCATTAAATTTGACGCTTTCGGGAGATCATTGATGTAGATTAAGAAAAGAAGAGGTCCGAGTATAGAGCCCTGGGGAACTCCACAGGTTATATTTAATAAATTAAATGTACCACTTTCATTACTATAAACAAACTGTTTACGGTTGTTTAAGTAACATTTAGAATAATCAAAACATTCCCTCTAATTCCATAGTATTCTATTTTTTTAAGGAGAATTCGATAATCAATAGTGTCAAACGCTTTTGATAAATCTATGAAAATTCCCAAAGTATATTGGGACTTCTCAAAAGATTCAGCTATACTGCGAGTAATTTGGAGTATTGCGTGTTCTGTCGAGTTATTTGTTTTGAACCCGAATTGATTGATATATTATTTAAGGAAAGATGATTATAAATAACGTAATATAAATTTCTTTCTAAAACTTTAGAAAAAACAGAAAGAACAGAAATTGGGCGATAATTTATAACATTGGTTGGATCGGCCATCTTAAAAACAGGAGTGACTTTAGTTTTTTTCAAATGATCTGGAAATATTCCTTGTTTTATTGAATAATGAAAAACTTTAAATAGTACATCTTTTATGGGTTCATACGAGTCGATGACAACATTACTATTAATTCCATCGTGACCAACGGATTTATTTATTTTAAGCATTTTGAAAGATTTTTCAAATTCTTCCAATAAAAGTTTATAAGGTGTTAAGGTTGAAGATATCGGAAAATCATAAGCATCTATTTTGTTAATTACAAAAGGAATATTTTTAACTAAATTTGGACCAACTTATACAAAATATTTGTTTAATTCATCGCATATCACAGTTGGATTAGAGGAAAAATCATCATTAATTTTTAGTGATTTGGGTAGGAGAAAATTTTTAGTGTTTTGGAGAGCACGATTTTGTAATCCGCGTGCCAGTAAGTTCTCTTAGGATCTTCCAGGTGCGTTTTGAGTTATTCTTGTTTATCTCAAGTAAATTAGAGTAGTACAATTTTTTTAAATTTTTTCTAT
Organism: Hydra vulgaris; assembly: GCF_022113875.1. Classification (NCBI taxonomy): domain Eukaryota; kingdom Metazoa; phylum Cnidaria; class Hydrozoa; order Anthoathecata; family Hydridae; genus Hydra; species Hydra vulgaris. The sequence continues at coordinate 45,299,518 of NC_061165.1, forward strand.
TTTTATCAAATATTTTGGCATAATTTTTGTAAAGAATTTTAGTTTCCTCTAATTTGGTTTTCAAATATTTAACTTATAATTTTTGCTTAATTTTAGAGGATTTTTTGAGATCTTTTGTAATCCATGGAGAAATTATAGCTTTGGGTTTTTTATTTACCGTAGATTTTGGAAAATTATAATATAATTTATAAAAAGTTTAAAAAAATGATTCATAAACGAGATTAGCATCAGAAGAGGCTTTTACTTGTTTCCAATGAAGCAGAGATAATTGTTCTTTGATAATGCTTTTAAATTCGCTGTAGTAAAAAAACGTTTTTTAAATGTTACTTTTTGTGGAGATATTTTGACTGCAGCAATATTAATTGAGAAAAAAAATAGGAAAATGTTCAGAGATATATTTAATTATACCTTTTTTGAGCGATTTGTTAAAAATATCGGTTGTTATTATATTGTCTAATGAGGTAGCCGAAGTTGCAGTTATTCTTGTTGGTTTATTAATTATAGAAAATGCACCACGCTCAAATACATTGTTAAAAAAAAAAATATTTTATAATTAGCATGGTATTGAAAACAGTCCAAATAAATATCACCTATTAAGTACTATAATTTCTTTTCATGAATGCTTTTACTTAAAATATCATTAAAAAATATATTAAAGTTTTCAATTTGTCCAGAGGGTGGTCGATAGCAGCAACTTAAAACTAAATTTTTTTTTTAAAGGTTTCAATTTCAACTGTTAAAACCTTGTTATTGTCGTCAGATTTACTCATATTAGGCCTGATAATATACCTCAAGCATTCTTTTATATAGATTACTAAACCACCGCCTCGCTTTTTGTTTTGACGTTTATAAGAAATTTTTTTAAAACCTGGTAAACAAGTGTTTGTATTAGAATTTGCGCTATTAGTGCTGCACCAAGTTTCTGACATACAAATTAAACTAAAAGTACTAAGAGATTCTTTCATGTTTATGCAAAAATTTTCAAAATTTTTTGATAAGCTTCTTATGTTGATATGTAAAGTGTTAAAATTATTAGAATTAAGAAGTTCTTTTATTTCATTGGAATAATAATAAGGGCAGCTGCTTCGAACAGCAATTGCTTCCATAAAGTAATTTAAATCCGGATTCGATTCATGGTTTAGTATAAAGTCATCAGTTTGAAAAAAATTAAATGATTTTAAATCAAAGTTTTTGTTGATATTCGAATCCATTTTAATAAATTTTTATTATTATTATTATTATTATTATTAGACCTAATTAAATAAAAGAAGTTCTTTTAGAAATCACGCGTTATTAGTTTGTTATAAATAACTTTAGCATACTTACCTTTTTGTATTAGTTCTTTAAGGTGAGTTTCCACTCATCCGTTTTGCTACGGGAAAGGGAAAGGGAACGGAAAAATAATCACGTAAGCATGCGCAGTTTTCTTTCGGAAAAATAAAAACTTTTATTACGCATGCTCACGTGATTATTTTTTCCTTTCCTATCCCGTTCCCGTTGAAAAACGGATGAGTGGGAACTCGCCTTTAGCGTCTGTAAACAACTTTTTCCGTAGCGTGCTTGTTCTTTCACAAAAATCTTCGTTTATAAAAATGCGTTGATTCCAGAGTTTCAATTTAATATATTTATCAAGAATAGCTGTTTTGTCTTTAAAATTTAAAAATTTTACAACGACGATTCTGTTTGTTTTTTTTAATTTCAACTTTTTTCATTTTTTCCCACTCGATGGGCCCGTTCAATGACAAAATTACCATCTAGTTCGAGTTTTGTTTTTATAATTTGTTTAACTTTCTTTTCACAATCTTCCCAACTTTCGTTTTCAGATTCTTCAATTCCGTTTATTCTTAAATTGTTACGCCTACTTCTATCTTTGAGCTCTGCCAATTTATCTTTCATGGTTTCTGTTACAATATTTTTTAAGTTGCTCGAAAGTTTATGTTCAGGTTTTTATTCAAGTTCAACTAATACTTTATCGTATTTATCGCTTATAAAATCTACACTTATTTTTAATTCACTAATTTCAAGTTTAAGAGCCTTATTTTCATCATTTAATGAATTCACTTTGTTCTCCAAATTTTCTATTTTTTCATTAAAAATTTTAATAATTGTACGGTCGTGCATTTCTAAAATTTCTTTCAATTGAGCTATAGTAAAATTTTTTGCCATTTTAAAACTTCCTAGCAGTTAAAACGCGTCCGTTCACGGTGAATATTGAGAATAATCTATAATAGTTTTACAATATATAAACAATACATTCAATAGTCAATTTTAATTAAATAAAAAACTATAGTGTTAGCTCGAAATCTCTTCCTACACACTCCACATGGCTAGTTCCCAGTATTTTCTGCTTGCTGATTCTTGACTTTACAGTACATAACTTTTGTCTTATTTATGTTTATCTAAAGCCCTTTTGCTTCAATTCCGTCTTTCCAAGTCTCAACCTTAATACTAATTCTTCTTCTGTTTCAGTAATCTCTGAGTAACTGTTTTTGCTTACTATTACTACTAAACTATTTGCTTTAACTATACTACTAAACTATTTGCTCCTTAAACTCTTTACTTAACTTAAAAATGTAAATAACTGTTTATATGGTTTAACTTTGCAAAATATTTGTAAGTTAAACCATTGAAAAGTGTAGTTTTGTTGTCAAACGTTTGGAGAATTTACTCTTAAATTTGCCTGTTATTCTTTGATGTTTCTCAAAAAGATTACAGTTTTTTTTGCTTTTTTTTTGTGGCAAATAATTTCTATACATAGAATACATAAATCCATGCTGAGCTAAGAGCTATCTGATACATGACAGCGGCTTAAAATAAATCCTTGTGGTACTCCACAAGAAAAATTCATTTTATTAGTATGAATGTAGAGGCGTGTTTAACCCCTTACACCCCCGCCTAAATACTTAATAAGTATAAGGCTAAACTTAGACAGTTATTACTAAAGAATGATGTAACACAAAACTATTTCTGAAATTGTCATATACCCTTATGATTGATCTATAGGATAAATTAAAATTATATTAATTTTAGTAAAGATTTAAATGCACTTGATAACTTTTTAAATTTATTTATGTTTTTGCTTAGTATGTGTTGTTATTCTTTTTATTTCTGATCCTTAGACTTTTGTTTTGTTCAATAAATAATTTATTGAAAAACCAATTTTTTTAAGTATCAAACTTCAGAAAACAAAACAAAAGTCTAAGGATCAATAATATATAATCCATAAGCGCTTCTTGTTATTTTTTATTACTAGATTTTTTATATATTATTTTAATTAAATTTTACATTTATGGAATTTATCAATATAAGACATTAGTCTTCTTCTTGGCCTAGTTACCTATATAACTTGTAAGTAACTTGCGGAATGTATATACTTACACGGCAAAAAAAAAAAAATGTTCCGTGTAATGCAGGCTATTAAACCGTCTTTAAGCTTTAAGGTTAACCTTTAAGGTTTTAAGTCCATTTTAAGATTTAAGTCCATTAATTAAGTAACGCAAACTTTCACAATAAACAAAACAAAAAAGATCAAAAGTTTTTCCTCACAGAGTTAATTCAAGTAAAAAATCAAATTGGCCGTTAAGTTTAGTGAAAACTGCCGCGTTGAAGAGCTCAATAAATCCTACTTCTGTTTTTTAAAAATATTTTGCGTTGCGTTTTTTATGAACAATCCCTTAGCTTTTTAATATGATCTGCAGTGTCCCACTTTAATATGAATCGCTAACTTGAAAAAGGGGACATGTTTTGTGCACTTTTGCAGGAAATGTCCCTTTTTTCAAGTTAGAGATTTATATGATCTCTACTATCCTAATTTATTCTTCTCCAACAGTGATATCTTTGAATTCTTTAAAACAATGTGCAAAAAACTCCTCGTATTTAATTGGTTTAAATTAGACCATTCAATTTGAGTTTTCGGTTACTAAATATTCGTATTTATTTTAATTTTTTTTGACTATTTGATATTTATATATTTTTTAGTACAGTAGAATCCCGTTAGCTCGGACTCCGAAGGGGTATGTATTTATTCGAGACTTAAATATATAATATTATGAGATATAAATATAGTAATAGTAATATAGTAATATATTTAAATAAGTCTTTATAGATTACATGACAAATAAATAAAAAAACAATCCAATAAACAGATTAAAAAACAAAAGCATTTTTTTTTTTAATTATTTTTTATTATTATTATTATTATTATTTTTTTTAATTTATTATTATTATTATTATTTTTTTTTTTTGTTTTATTTATTTATTTATTTTTTTTAACTATTTTTTTTTATTTTTTTTTTGCTTTCATTTAATTTAACCCGTCATTTCGAAAAGGACACAAGTCTATTTGATCAAACTTTTCAGGATCGACAAAAATAAGTTTATTAGAAAAAAAGTCTATTTTGTATATAAAAAACCAAAGATTATCAGAATAATAATGTTTTATTATTACATAAAAACAATTGTTGTTAGGTAATCATCACTTATTTCTTGGAATTCATTGTTTGCCAAAGTTGTTAGCGAAGCAAAAACCTTTGTATAGAAGTTTTGGTACTCTTCTATTGAATATGAAATATATTTTTATATTTTTTTCAAATCTTATATATTTTTTTCATTGATAGGCAATTTTCCAACATATGCAGGAGTACTACTTAATGGCAAGGTTGACTGGGTACCCATCCTTTGTAATAGCTGGAAATTATAACTGACTAAGCAATATATGGATTCACGTGTTGTCGCTAAACCTGGTGTGGTATTAGAGAATGTGAAATTTGAGGCTTTAGAAATACCAAAAGTAAGTTTTTTGTCCTTGGGTACTCCTTTTCCATAGGAATCCACAGATAGCACAAGTTTCTTATAATGGTTTGGCCACCATTATTTTACATCAATAATATTTTCAGGTTCGGGCCTTCTAATTTCAAATTTTTTGCTTGCTTCAGCTATAAGATTTTCATACTCTGTTGGTAGGTAAATCCGATCATATTTTCGAATATCGCTTTGCTGTTCCAAACATTCTATCGTTTGGCAAAAATGAGTGACCTCTTTTTGGTATGTAATATTGTATCTCACTTATATTGCTATCTAGTTCAGCTACCAGTGATAAAAGTATTCGGACCATGGCATGATTTCTGTTTTGGCCTGCAAAACCATCAGAAAATATGCATCGTGATAACTGAGATTTACCTCTGTGATCTATAGGCTGCTCTTTTTTTTTTAATAAAATGCATAAACGTCTAACTTGTTTTATAGAAATTCCACGCATACAGCAAAAAGCATTCTTGCGTACTTTTTTTATTAGACCTTCAATCTTAATGTGTAAAAGAAAATTCTTTTTTCTTTAGATCTAAACCTTCTTCTCTCAATTTTCTTCTTTTCAATCAATGACTGCAAGTATGTTTCTTGGGCATTTTTACAATCAAATTTGTTAACAAACTGAATTGTACTTTCTATAAAATCTTCAGATGCAAGCTCCATACACTTTGAGTTACATCTGTAAATAAATAGAATTATTGAGGTAATATTATAATAATTATACATCAAGATGTTTTACCTTCAATTATTGGTGGTAAAACATGAGCAAATAAGCAAAAATTTGAGAACGAATATAGTCATACTCTATATAACAAAAAACTAAACTGCAAGAAGCACCCGTTTGACTTGGTGCCACATCATTTCCTTTGTGGTTTTTATGAGCTTCTCCAGCAATTTTGGCTTTTTTTATTTTTTCGTGTTTATAATTTCCACTGTTTCTTATACCAGACACTCTTTTTCTAGATCTATATGCATTTTTAGCAAGTTCGAGATTTTCCATTTTTGTTACAAATAAAGTAAAATTACGTCACTACAGTTGTACTTCGTTTCACTTGAAAAAGGCATAAGTGCGGGACTTGTGCCATTTTCAAACAGACTTTAATTTTCATTTGCATTTAAAGTTGACTTGTGGCATATGAAAATGTTTCTCCTTCAATGGGAATATGTAAAACACATGAATAAATAAAATTGCATTAAAAAGTGAAATTTGAAAAAAGTGTGACTTGTGCCCTTTTCGAAATGTCGGGTTCAATTAAAGAAGCAGTTTTGTTAATTCTTTCGTAAAATGGTCAACAATCCTGAACATTTCAAGGTCGACAACACCAGAGGGGCCATTAGGGCGCGTGCCCCCTCCCCACTTTTTTTTTTAGAAAATTCTAGATGATGAGGACTTATTTTAGTATTTGACGATTGAGTCCCTCCACTCAGGTTCAATTTAAACAAAAGAAGACTAAGTTTAATTTTGAAACAATTATTCAGTTTTTTTTTTTTTTTTTTTTTTAAATTTTAAAGTCTAAGAGAATTATAGAATCATTCAATTTTTTTTATTGAATTATTGTCATTCTTCATTTGCGTTTATATGTTTGTTAATATTACTTTCGATAAAACTATTTGCGTATTCTTATATTTGAATATTTTCATATTTTTTTTCTTTAGTATTCAAATAGTTGAAAAGGTCGAGTTGCTAGATGCTCTATTTTAAATGTAACTAAAAAAAAGACTTTGAAACCATAGAAGTTTCCTCAAGCCTTTATTGATTCCGTTACAGAGATGTGGTTACACCATCAAATTATTTAAGTACTTAAATTTCTATAAATTTCGTATAAAGCACGCATCTACCTTAATAAAAAAATTTTAATCTAAATTTGTTAGTTTCTATATGTCCCTATTTTGAAACACTTATGCTTTAAAAAAAATAAAAATCACAAAAATAATAAGGGATCGTCCATAAATTACGTAACACAAACTTTCACAATAAATAAAACAGAAAAAAACCATAGGTTTTTGAAAACCTTTGATTTTTTTTTAAGTACGTATAAGGAAATTTCCTTAATTTAAATAAAAAATTAAATTTGTGCATTAAGTTTAATGAAAATCGCCGCGTAAAAGAGCTTTATATCTCCTACTTCTGTTTTTTAAATATATTTTGCGTTGTGTGATTTATGGACGATTCCTTATTTAATTTTTATTCAGCAAAGAGCTAGCCGTTTTGGCCAGCGTATTGGTCAGCGTAATTGTACAAACCCAGTGTAAAAAATAAATCAATTTTATAATTTCGAATTTTATTGCGTTTGCGTGTTCTATTTTAACTTTGAGAAAAAATTTTAATAATAAAGACTTTATATACGTACTTAATTATTTTATATGCAATTTTTTGAATATACTTTAAATGCGCATTAATTTATTTTTAAACTATCGATCATTAACGAAAGACTTTATATTTTTTTATTTTAAATCAAACATGAAATTCTTTTTACTTTGTGTTTTTTTTTACTTTTTTTTTTTTTCTTTTTTTTCCAACTAGTTTTAAAATGCCAAAGCGTAAATGCATTTACAACGAAGATTTCTCCAAAGAATGAAAGTTTATAAGAAAAGGTCGATACCAAGAAGAAGTAGATTCAGAGGCGATTCTACGAATAAAATGATGAAGTAGGGGGGGGAGGGGAGTAGGGCATGAATCCTCAAAAAGTACCGACTAGCTTCTGAAAAAAAAAAAAAAAAAAAAACGGTAATAATACATACTATTCAAATGATCAAAAATTGACACCAGACATTGTTAAGTATAATGATGTTGCAAAATTTGAAAAAAAGTTCCTTGTATGAATGTACGGATCTCCTCTCAAGGGTTCACAGCTATTTACATTGTTCCTTCTGGCCAAGCGGTAAACCAAAAGATCTATTTACAAGAGTGTTTACTAAAGCGCTTGCAACCTTATATTAATAAATATTATCGAGACATTAAGAATATCTTTTAACCCGATTTGGCAACATCTCACTTTGCTAATTCGGTAACAAAATGGTTAAAAACTTAGAAGATACCATTCGTTCAAAAAAAAAGACAATCCAGCAAACTTACCAGAAGCTCGTGCTATAGAGGATTCTTGGGCAATCCTTAGGCGGGATGTGTACAAGAATGGACGGTCTACAAATAATATATCAAACCTTGAGCGTCGGATTCGTTATTGTGCAAGTAGACTTGACCTAAATGCTGAACAAAAATTGGTACAAGGTACCAATACCACACTTGATCAAATTCGAAGATATGGAGTCTTGTGATAAATTTATTTTTATTTTCCTATTCTGCATATTTAATTCTAAAAATATACCAAAAAAAATTTTTTTATTGTGTTTATTTAAGTTTTTATTCAAGTTTAAAACCAGTGTCTAATTTTAAGGCACACGTGCTAAAATATAAAACTTTGTAGCAAAAAAAACCAGAACAATGATTTTTTTTTTTTTAAATCATATTAAAATCACAATCGCTTGTCCAAATTTGAAAAAGATTTTATTTTAATACGTTTTTTAGGTAAAATGAACATAATTTTTCAATATGATCTGTTCTGATCGTTTATTGACAATTTTCCATAATTATAAGCTCTTTCTTAGTTAGAATTCTAGTATTTTTAATGAAAATTGATAGAAATATTGTGATTTGGCAACTATATATAGTTAACATACGTCAGAACCGATTAGAACTAGGATCATTAGTAAATTGAGGAATTTTTTTAAAAGATTTTAGCTAAGTTAATGTTAACACCGATAAGCGGAATTGATCTAAAGAATTGATCTAAAGATTTGCTCCAAAATAGTGTTCTATAGATTCACTTCGGGTTGTAAGAAGGAAAGTTATATAAAAAAAAGAGAAGTTTCTTTAAATATTATAAAAACCTTAAGCAAAAAAAATTATAACATTTAAAGATCTTGTTTGGACATAATATGCTGATAAAACCATGCTATTTCTAAATAAAAGTATTCGAATATTTTGTAAATCGTCTTAACTACACCGAGGAGAAAAAAATAGTATATTAGAATCAAAATATCTATATAATATATTATACTAAAAAATCTAATTAAAATAATTGTGTTTTCTAATTTATTTTATTCCATTTGATTTACAAAATCTAAAATAAAATAAGTTATTTTAAAATGAAAAAAAATTTAATGAAAATTTAAAATGAAAAATTACTACAAACTAGGAATTATTAAGAAATAATTTAATAAGCAATTTGTGAAGACACATTAACAAAAATAACATAAAACATTAAAAAAAAGTAACATTTCACTTTTTTTAATCAAATTAATTCAATTAAACTAATATGTTGGGTGAACTACTACTTATAATATTTATACTTATTCTTAGTCTTATATTTATTACGTAGTCAATTCTGTTCGTTGCTTGTTCAAAGTTAAAAAAGGACTGACCTGTGGAACTTTATCAACGCGCTTTGTTCAGAAAAAAAGAAGAAGAAAATTAAAAAAAAAAAGATTTTGTTACTGATATGGCCCAGACGCTAAGTGTTTTGTGTAAATATTATATAGAGAGTAATTTTAATCAAAAATTTAAAACAACTTAAAAAGAAATAAACATAAAAAGTTAAAAATTAACTAAATTAACAAATGTAATCAACTAATTGTTAAAGAAAATAAATAGTAAAAAAAAAATGGTTTACAGTTTTAAACTGTATAATTTAATCTATGATTTTTAAGTGCAAATTAGTTTATAACTTTTTCAACATTAGGTTCTATCTTTTGGTGAATAAGGCAAGACTGTTCATTTTCTCAGATTATATAGTACTTTGTGTGTAGCTTTTAAATCGTCTTATAGCTGAAAACAATCTTTCACATGCATAAGAAGTTACAGGCAATGTTCCTAAAATACTTAGAAAAACTCTCATTCTTGTAAATAGAATATTAGGAAGACTTTTCAAGGTATTTGAAACATTATCTGGTTAGCAAATTTTTTCTTAAACCCAATAGCTTTCCCACAAATCAAGTTCTGCGCCTAAAGAGATTGCATATGGCAATTCTGTTACATAAAAATTTACAAAAGATCGAAACTTAATTTTCCAGTCAATCTGCTTAGAAACATAAACATGGAATAATAACCAAACCATCATAAGCTAATAAAGCATCATCACTACATCTGTTATTAACTTCGATAAGGATGTGATCGATAAATGGTTAACAATTTCTTAAAATAATCTGAAGTTGAACAAGAAGAAACTTCTATTTATTTGATGACTTGATAACATATTTTGGTTTAACTTCTGCAACATTAACTTCAAAAGCAAAACAAAGAATGGCATCATTCTTTACGACTTTATGTAATAATCTCCTATTAGATTTCTAAGTGTAAACATACAACTTTTTAAAGCTGAAATAGAACTTAAACCATGATATTTAAATTCAAGGTAATATTGATAGTGATATAAATTTTTATTAATTTGTTATTGTTCTGCTCTTTAAGAATTAAGAGCATATTTCTTTTTATTTTTATTTGTAGAATATGCTAACATAATTTACTTTACTAATTATGGCTTAATGCTATAAGTAAAAACTTTTGAGTCCTAAAATGATTTGTATAACTTCAAATTTAACAATAATAAAGTAATAAGTCAAATAATCTACAGTACATTATATTACATCCAAACTCTATAAATTTACACATGAAGTTATTGTTTAAAAATTTTAAGTTTAAAAAATGATAAAATAACACCGCTTTTACAATAATTAATTAATTTTTTTTTTTTTTAATATATATTTCGCTGTTCATATAATAATCAAATAATAAAATTACAAAGAAAATTTTATGTTAAACAAAATGTATATATATAAACAGACAGGGGCTCAAAGAAGATCTGGATGACTGGTGTCACCACAATCTTTTCATAGAGCCCCTTTAACAATAATATTTAAAGCCAAATATCTTTAAAAAGTTTACAATAAGATATATTACGTAAAAAACATAAATTAAAAACTCCGTTACAAATATAAACGATAAAAAATTTCAGCCAAACGAAGATTAAAAATAAACACGCAGAAGCATGTCAAATATATATAGTTAATATATATATAAGATAAATAAGTAAATAAATATATATACATGTGTTTCAGAGATTTAGGAGATGCAATTTTATTTGTCGTTTAAAAGAGAAAGTGCTTTTCAGGTTTTTTAAACTGTTATTTTCTAATTGATTCCATAATGACGGGCCTTGGATTATAATTGAAAATTTTGACAGTTGTGATTATACTCTACTCAAGTGATAGTTATGATTAGTATTTGACCGGAGATTGTATTTTTGGGAAACAGCCGATGTAAAAATATTAGAAAATACTTTTGGCAGCAGGTTATTCTTATATTTATACATAAAAATTAATATTTGAAGGGAATTAAGTTTTGATATATTTAGTACACTAATGTATTTCATTATAGGGGAAGGATTTTCTAATCTGTTTAAATAGTTAATTGCCCTACATGCATGGTTTTGTATACTCTGTAATCTTATTAATTTAGTTTTGTGTGTGTTTGCCCAAACAATATTAGCGTAAGAGAGATGAAAATGAACAAGACTGAAATAAAGCATTTTAAGCAATTTATAATCAAGATTTCTAGATTTATATATCGCACTAATAGCAGAGGATATTTTTGTTTCAACGAGACTAATATGGTTTTTCCATGACAGGTTCTCATCGAATAAAACTCCCAAAAACTTTGTATGATTTACTCGATTTATTTCATTTTTATTAATTTCCAGTTTTGGAAGCCTTAACGGAAGATTAATCGATTGTCTTATTTTATGGAAGAGAGTAAAACTTGTCTTTTCACAATTTAATGATAATTTATTAGCTTTAAACCATTGGTTAAAACTTTCCAATTCAGTGTTCATTGTATCGAATAATATTTTTACATCGGAGTGGTTAAAGAATAAATTTGTATCGTCCGCATACATAATTGACGATATTTTATGAGAAGCTTTATTCATATCATTAATATATATCAAAAATAATAAAGGCCCTAAGATTGACCCCTGAGGGACTCCGCATACAATATCAAGAGCTTCTGACTCCTCCAGGACAACATACTGTTTTCTATTAAAAAGATAATTTTTTACCCACTTATACATTAAGCCTTTAATACCGTAATGCTTTAACTTTGAAAGTAATATTACGTGATCCACAGTGTCGAATGCCTTAGAAAGATCGATGAAGACTCCTAATACAAGTTCACCTTTATCAAAAGACATAGATATTTTATTAGCTAGTTCAATAATAGCATGTTCAGTAGAGCAGTATTTCTGAAATCCAAATTGATTTTTGTATAAAAGCGTATTTACTGTCATGTAATTATAAATTCTATTATAAATAATTCTTTCAAAGATTTTTGAAAAGACATGCAAATAGAAGAACTGTCGCCTTTTTTAAAAACTGGGTGAATTTTGGTGAATTTTTGATTTTAATTTATCAGGAAATATACTATTCTGAAATGAAAATGCTATTAAATAAAATAATGGTTTCCTTATACTATCTATAACATAGATAGCTACATTACTGGTAATGTCATCATATCCACATGATTTGTTACGCTTTAGTTCAAATAGCGCTTTGTTAAATTCAAGTTTATTTATTTTTTCATTACATATGCTGGTCCTGGGTTTCTATCCCAAGTTTTCATCAAACTTTCTAGTTGACTGAACAATGTTAGATGCAAGAGAGGCGCCTACATTAACAAAGTATTTGTTAAATTCTTGACATATTTGTTTTTCACTAGTTATAATTTTGTTGTTAATAATTACTTTTTGTGGCAAGCAAGAGAGCTTCTTTTTCTCTCTTCCAGTTACTTCATTTATAATAGACCAAGTTTTCTTAATATCAAATTTATTTTTATTGAGCTGATTAGAATAGTAATAAATTTTTGCTTGTTTCACACTATTTTGGAAAAACTTTTTATATGTTTTGTACGCAATTTCGTCATTTTCTTTTTTAGATTTCAGAAATTTTATGTAGAGCTTTTGTTTTCTTTTTGATGATTTAATCAAATTATTGGTCATCCATGGATTTTTAAGTTGTTTGTTTTTTATTTCACTGACTAATTTTAGGCAGACATTGTCATAAATATTTTGAAAAATATTCGCAAAATTATCAAACGCGCTATTGGGGTCAGCAGAGGAATAGACATTCTCCCATTTCTCTTCGTGCAGCTTCTTTTTAAATTTATCTAGATTTTTAAAACAGAGATTTCTTTTAGTAACTGATATTTTTTTATTGTCGTTGTTAGACAAAACTCCGTGCGCAACATGAAAGATAGGAAAATGATCTGAAAAATCTGCAATAAAAATACCGGAATCAAAACTTGTACCTAAAACGCTATTAGTTAAAATATTATCAATTGCTGACGAAGTAGTTTTTGTAATACGCGTAGACTGAAATATGCTTGGTATAATATTAAACTCAAATAATGAATTAAAAAAGTTTTTTGTATTTACAAACTTTAATTAGTATATTAATTAGTTAAACCCAATATAATAATTGTTTCTGATATACATTTATCACCTCCCAAATGCCTCAAGTAAACTGGATGTCATAATGGATGATCTAAACAGGGGCATCGCTTTGGGAGAGTGGGTAGGGGTAATCTTCCCTCGACAGAATCTTGAAAAGAGAAAAGTTGGGAATTTCCTTGCAACGAGTTGGGACAGTTGGGAAATCGGTGATGAAACGAAAAAATATTTTTTAATTAAATAAAATTAAAAAGTTTTCGAAAATCCATTGAAGATAAAATTTTATTTTCTAATTGAACAAATAAACTTTACGTTTATTAAACGAGTAAATACCGTTTTTTACAAGACGAACCTTTTCGTCATGACAAAATAGCGCGCCGTTTTGATTTCCACTAATTTTTTTTCGCTCTCTTTTTTCTACACGCTCTCTGTTATCAACAATAAAAATGGCAGCAACAAGTTTACGCTTTATGTTTAATTAAAAGCAGTTGTTACTTTTTTTGCATACTTTCTACTTTGAAACATGAAAATTTATTTTCAATGATATGATTTATTTTTAAATATAATAATTTAATATAAAGCTTTTTATAAGAAATTATAAGAAAATAAATGGTCAACTCTGATAACAGGCGCAAAGCGTTTGAAGGATAAGGTCTACCATGAATAAGAATATATAATAAAGTTATTAGTTTTATTCTATTTTCATAAGAGTGATAACTTTTATAAATATTAACTCATTTAAAAATTGTGATAAAGTATAGTATCTGCGTTTTTTTTTCCAGAGCAATATTTATTAAAAGCAAGAGATACAAATTACCATGTTGCGTATGCAAAGCAGTTTTTAACAACGACTATAAAATCAGTTATGAAAGATCCGTTCATGGTGGTAAAAAGGTTCATATACAAACCGTGGGAGTCTCAGAGAATCTTTTTGTAGCCTCCTTACCAACAAAATAACGAAAAATCGAACATCAGAATGCTGATAACGATGTCAAAGTGGATGATGAAATACAAAGTAGTGAACATACAAAGTTAGAAGATATAATAATAATTGAAACATCAAATTCAACATGTGGTATATCCATATAGGAAGAAACAGCATTTTCTGATAAAAAAATTGAAGAGAACGCAAGTTCAGAAATTCAATAAGATAAGGACGCAGTAGGAAAAAAAGCCCGGGTTTTATTGTTGTCCAACAAACAGAGAAATTTACATAGTTAAATTCTGAATCAGACTCTTTACAGTTTACTGAAGTAAGCAGTGAAACAACAAATTGGCTTTTGCTCATGGGAGATTTGGGTATTTTAATTGATAATCTTAAAGATTGTAATAACATTTTAAAAAAATATTGTAAAAAAGAGTTTGTAGATGAAAAATTCGTTGCAATTGAAATTTTGAATGCAACAAGTTCTGTGTTGGAAATGTCAAAAAATGTTTTGGAAATAGGAGACGCTTTCATAAGAAAACTCGATATCAAAGCTCAAAATATTACAATTGACAAATCAGATTCATCAGCATTGATAAGCCATGACCCAGGTTTACGTCCACATACAATTACGGACAATCAAAGATCGTATTTACTCCAGTTAGGGCCAAACCAACCAAACCTTGCTAGTTTCCCAAGAGACAGTAAAAATAGATTTAATTATCAGTGGTACAAAGAGTTTGAACATTTAGAATATAGCACCCAGAAGGATGCCACTTTGTTTTGTTTGCTGTCTTTTCCCCGAGAGTGTTAGAAAGAAGGGAAAAACTGAAGATGCTTGGATAAATATTGGGGTAAGATAAAAAACTATGGGAAAGACAAAAATTGGTAGTCTTCAATCGCACTTTACCTCTCATAAAGTTGCATTAAGTCAATACTGTCATTTTCTTTTAAAAAAGAGACATATAGATCACCTTATTGATTAATCCGAGAGATTTTCTCTGATAGAAGAACAAAAAATAGAGGTGCAGGAAAGAAAAACTGTCAAAATTCTTATCTATACATGCAAAACTTTGAGAAGCCATGGGCTGGCGTTTAGGGAATTTTACAGAGCTCACCAAAGTAACTTTGTTGCAGTAGTGTATCTCATCTCTTGCCACAGTCCCACACTAAAAGCCTGGGTTGAAGATAGAGCCCTTTGTCCATGTAGAGTTACATACACGAGTCCATCATCTTAAAATGAAATGATTAGTTTAATTACAACTGAATTGAAGAGTCAGATCATTGATAAAATTAACAGCTCCAATTTTTTTTCTGTGATAGCCCACACAACTCCCGAGATGTCACACAAGGACATAATGAATATAGTTGTAAGAACGGCCAGTGAAAACAGTGAGATTGAAGAAAGGCTTTTGAAATCAGTCGAATGCACTGATAAGACTGGAAAAAAGATGGCTGAGCTAATTTTATCTTTTTTACATAAATAAGGAATAAACTTATCAAAGATGACCTTTCAGTCATATGACTGTGCGAGTTCAATGTCTGGACAATTTAAGGGAGTACAAAAGTATGTAACATAAGAAGTTGGCCATTATGTGTCCTACATACCTTGTCAAGACCACAGAACAAACACTGCTCTTGAACATGTCTGCAATGTTAACACTTTAATACGAGAATTGTCTAATGCCCTCAAACAGTTGCATGTTTTCTTCACATCAAGTACAAAAAGATTTAGTCATTTGAAGGAAAATTTGAAGACGTTGATGATGCAATACAGCTTGTAAACTCGTCTAGAACAAAATGGACCGCATGAGCAAAGCCTGTCAGGGCATTGCTTGTGTAGTCGATCTTATTCAAACCAGTGTTTAGAGAAGATTATTGATTTTTTTCAGAAATAATAAAATAACTTTTTCTTAAATAATAAAATTTTCGATACTAACATGAGAACTAAAGCAATTAAAAAACTTTTGATTTTATTGTTATTCTTTTGTTTATAAAGAATATCTTTTTAAAATTTTTTTTTGAGAAGATAAAAATATTAACAGAAATCCTAGAAAGTCAATTCAATATCATTGACAGTATTAAATGGAAGCTTTGATTGATATCTGTTTAGGAGAAGGCGATGAAGAATTTAAGTCATCAAGAATACCAGTAAAGATGCTGCCCGGCATTTTGTACCATGTTGTGAAATTAAAGGACATAATGAAACAAGCCAATAAACTATGCATTTTTGTAATCACAGCTGCTTATGGTGTAGCATCAAATGAGCGTTCTTTCAGTCAACTCAATATTGTAAAATCAGATCTGAGAACAACAATTAGTGATGAGAGATTAAATAGTCTCATGCTACTCAAGTGCAAAAAAGAACTTTGTAAAGGAATGCAAAAAAGAACTTTGTAACCCCAAACATCTAATTAAAGGATGGGTTTAATTGAAGAAACATCATTGTAAAAATGAGACACAAAATGATAGACTAAAGATAAAATATTGTATGTAACGTTTCAACCTTAGTCGGATGTCAATTTCGTCAACGATGGAACAATTCTAGTAGAGCAATGTTGCACTCTTTTTGAAACTTCAATTTCAATAATATTTTTCATATTACTTTTTTGAATTGAATATTTTGTATATATGTAAAGCGAGTGTTTTTTTTTTAAAGCGAACTAGTTAATAAATACTAATAAAATACTGAGAGGACAGATATTGATTTCTTAAAATAAAAAAACAGTTTGGAAATCTATGTTAAGCAGTTGGAAAAATTGAGGTCTTTCTCGCCCCCCCCCCCCCCCGAATTATTTTTACGTTTATTTATTAGGAGTAGTAATTTTTTTTTTTGCGAAGTTTTTCAAATAAAGTTTTATAGGTTATATAGTTAATTTTATTGTGGTTTTTTTTATATATAGCTTTTGTTTTATTTTTGAGGATTTTGAAGACCTTTAGGGTTGTCCATAAATTACGTCACGCAATTTTTGACCGTTTTCAACCCCCCCCCCTCGTCACAAAATCGTAACACTTAAGAAGCGAGTTTTGAATGAGTCGTCACAAAACCACCCCCCACCTCTTATAGCGTGACGTAATTTATGGACGACCCCTTTAGTAATTCATGGACATGATATGTCTTTTGTTTTTAGAACTGTTTCACACATAAGAAATTTTGAATCATAGATTTTATACAATGTTTTAAAAAAAGTGCTTTAAATTGTGTTTATATTATTTTTAAAGTTGATGTTTCCAATTTATTAGCGAAAAGTATTCTTTAAAGGAGTTTAACTTAATGTTGTTAAACAAAATTTTTTTTATGGTGACTCTTTTTTGTATTTTTTTTTAAATCTAAAATTATTGAAAAAAGTGTAGGAAAATGATCATATACATTTGTTTTGATTATTCCTTTTTTGAGCGATTTATTAAAAAAGTCAGTGGTTAAAATTATGTCAATTAAAGTGGATGAATAATTTGGAAATCTTGTTGGTCGATTTATTACTAGTATTGTTCTTGTTTTAAATAAATTATTGTAAAGTTTTGTAGATATTTAGATTTTTGTAATAATCAAAACAATCGTTGAAATCGCCAATCAAATAGTTTTTTTTATTTTCGAGATTAATTTTTTCTAGAACTTTCTTTTGTAAAAAATTGCTGAGGTCTTTAGTTTTTCCATTTGGAGGCAACAACAGCTTATTAGCAGGTTTTTTGATTTTTTTAAAATAATTTCAATAGTTAAAATCTCTCATCATAAATGTTACACAGAAGATTAATCCTAACAAAAAAAAAAGTACTTCTCCTTTACGCTTTTATAAATTTCGTTATATAATAATTGGATTATTATATAAGGAAATTTAAAAATTATTAGAACCTGCGAGTTGGAGGGTTGAATTATTCTCAAATCTTTGTTAGAAGACCACGCTTCAGTTACGCAAAATTAAATTTAAAGAATTATCAGTTTCGCAAATGTCATGAAAAATTTTTTCAAAACTCTTTCTTAAACTCCTTTTATTTATATGGACAACGTTCAAATAATTATTGCTATCAAATTTTAAAAAACTTTTAACTTCTTTTGGATATTTGCATACAAATTCTGAAGTATTTATTTCGTTAGAATAGTTTAAATCAGGATCAAATTCTTCGTAAAACTTAAAATGTTTGTTTGAAAAAGATTAAATATTTTTTCAAAATCATTTGAATTATTTGAGTCGATATTAACGTTTAGTAAATTTTATAATAAAATACTAATTAAATAGTTTGTTATAAATATTGCGTGTTTAAAGTTTCTTTAAATATTGCGTGTATAAAGTTTGTTTTAAATATTGCGTGTGTAAAGTTTCTTTAAATATTGCGTGTATAAAGTTTGTTTTAAATATTGCGTGTGTAAAGTTTCTTTAAATATTGCGGTCTGTTTCTGGGTTTATTTACTATATTTATTATTTAGTATATCTATACTAAATAATATACTATATACTATATTTATATACTATATTTATTATTTAGTATATCTATACTAAATAATATACTATATACTATATTTATATACTATATTTATTATTTAGTATATCTATACTAAATAACATACTATATACTATATTTATATACTATATTTATTATTTAGTATATCTATACTAAATAATATACTATATACTATATTTATATACTATATTTATTATTTAGTATATCTATACTAAATAATATACTATATACTATATTTATATACTATATTTATTATTTAGTATATCTATACTAAATAATATACTATATACTATATTTATTATTTAGTATATCTATACTAAATAATATACTATATACTATATTTATATACTATATTTATTATTTAGTATATCTATACTAAATAATATACTATATACTATATTTATTATTTAGTATATCTATACTAAATAATATACTATATACTATATTTATTATTTAGTATATCTATACTAAATAATATACTATATACTATATTTATTATTTAGTATATCTATACTAAATAATATACTATATACTATATTTATTATTTAGTATATCTATACTAAATAATATACTATATACTATATTTATTATTTAGTATATCTATACTAAATAATATACTATATACTATATTTATTATTTAGTATATCTATACTAAATAATATACTATATACTATATTTATTATTTAGTATATCTATACTAAATAATATACTATATACTATATTTATTATTTAGTATATCTATACTAAATAATATACTATATACTATATTTATTATTTAGTATATCTATACTAAATAATATACTATATACTATATTTATTATTTAGTATATCTATACTAAATAATATACTATATACTATATTTATTATTTAGTATATCTATACTAAATAATATACTATATACTATATTTATTATTTAGTATATCTATACTAAATAATATACTATATACTATATTTATTATTTAGTATATCTATACTAAATAATATACTATATACTATATTTATTATTTAGTATATCTATACTAAATAATATACTATATACTATATTTATTATTTAGTATATCTATATTTACGTAATACTTAATTTGATTTAATAAATTCTTGATTCGTTATCACATGTCTTCGATACCATTGATTCTAAGATTGTTTCGTCGGCTGCGATCTTCTAATTCAGCCAGTTAATTAATAATTTCATCTTCTCTTTGCCTTGATTACTTATATCGTTTGTTTTTTTTAAATTAGTTGCTTCGTTTTTTATGTTTTTATGTTCATATTTTTTATTAAATAAGTTCCACAGATTTTTTCAGTTCATTAACTTTATTTTTATATATTTATTCTCTTCTACATAAAATTTTCTTCTATTTAAAATATGATGTATTATGAAAACAAACAGTGTTATATTTAGAATTTTTGGTGCCCGGAGCTATTTTATAGCTGGAGGCCCCTTTCCATGTGATTAATCAAATATTTTATTTTCAGAGTGTCTTTTTAAAATATCTTTTTTTTATGAATTGGGGCCTCCACAACTGCGGGGCCTTGGGCTATAGCACTGGAAATGTAATTTCATAAGAAAATATGCTAAAGTTTTTAAAAATTTTAAAAGTTTAAAAAAATACATACCTACCGAGCACAGTCCACATTTTTAGATTATTAACAAATTTAAATATTATCATCTTCAAAATGTTATTAAAAGCAAATTTATAATAACCACTGCTAATTACACCATTAAACATTTGATGTTGGACGTTGCATTAACATAAAATCCTATTGAGGTAAGAACCCGTAAAACATCAACTAAAAAATACTTTCTAACAATGGTTAACGATACTGAGCAATAGAGGCAGTTACCACATGGAGTAAAATGAATTCCAAAATAAATTCAAATAATACAAAAAACCTTTTAAAAACAAACCTCACAATCCTTTAGAACTTTGTTTTAAAAGTAAATAAAGGTAACTTGCAGTTTACACATTAGTTTACTGACACATTACCAATAATTAAACCAATAAAAAACATAATTTTTAGACAGAGCTTAAATCTTCTAAATTTTAGCACCAAAAATATATAGATATGTACTTAAGAAACAAATATTTTTCTTGAGATACATATTTTTATATATAGATATTTAAAAATATAGATATTTACTTAAGATTTTTTTATATATAGATATTTTAAAATATAGATATTTACTTAAGAAACACTTATTTTTCTTGAGATAAAATAAAAATATAAACTTTAAAAAAAATTACAAAAAAAATTTTATATTTAAAAGTAACAAAAATACTTAAAAAACAATTTAAATTGAATCATTATTTCATTATTATTAGGCTTTAGGTAGGCCATAATCAAGTCAGTCATAAGAAAAGGATATCGACCTAAAAATGGAACAAAATTATTTTAAACATAATACACATTAATTATAAATTAACGTGTCATGCAATCAACTAATTTTTTTGAAAACTCAAAAATGAGAATAAGTGGATAAGAAACTTACTTTTTATTTTTCCATAACCCTGAAAGATCAACATGAATATGAGCTAAGCCTGTTAGCATAAAACATCACAACAATTAATTAACAGAACATGTTAAAGTAAACTCAAGATAACCCACACCTTTAAAGGACAAAGAAATTAGTTTAGTTTAAAGAAGATTAGAGTTATTGGGAGTATAATATATAGTTTATATTGTTGAGGGTTGAGTCAATATAGTTTATATTGTTGAGGGTTGAGTCATCCTGAGTTTATTGAACATATTTAAACTACTAACTGCACACACTTATAAAAACATAAATAAAAATTTAAAAAACATAAATCTTTTACTTTATAACACATATATATTAACATATAGGAAATAACACATTATAAGCAATTACCACATCATGAGTCATATTAATACTTATCAAAATCCATTACAAAAATCACATTTTAAAAATGAAATATATTATTTGTGTAATATACATTCAATGAGATACCTTGTAGTGCATGTTAATCAAAGTTATACAATAAATTATAAAATGTTTTGGTTCTGGAACATGCTACATAGAATTTGGTTGTGTGAAAACCAAGTCCCTTTGAGATTAGCATTAACTTTATCAAACGTTTCACTGTAACTTTTATTTCTTGTCCATGAGTATTGCTAATAAAAGTCTTTATTTAAATGATTTAATTAATTTGATGGTATAAAAATTAATGGGAAAAATTAAAAAACAAAAAGTTACAAAAAAAAAAAAAAAACTGTGGCACAACAGTTGTAAATCTAAAATGTGAAGAAATTATTTACAACTGTTGCGCCACGCCTTCTCCTCCCAGCACCTCCTTTTTCCCTGGTGTTGTATGGGACGCCATCCCTCCATCTAAAAGAAGGATGGTCTTCCCCATACCTGCACCAGCGATCAAATGCCCTCTGGGATAGAGGGTCGGGATGCTGGGAGCGATATTCTTTGAAGTCTTCCCAAGATTTCGAGTCTGAAAAAAAAATTATATATAAATAAATCTACCAAGGTGATACTTACAAAAAATCTACTATAAAAAACAAAAGTAATAAATGTATTAAAGTACAAGTGAGCACAACAACTTGTTTATTATACTCACTTGTACTTGACTTATTACATTAACTAATTAAACTGGAAAACACATCTGTAGCTATATTAAAAAACGAAAGGTACAATAAAGTGAATTAGCTTAATGGCAAGTACAAAAACTTACTTTTTGAATTTGAAGACACAGCAACTGAAATGAAATAAAAAAGTTAAAAACAAAATAAAATTAACTAGTCAATGTAAGAAGTCAAGTATAAGTGAATAGAAAACTTACTTGTACCAGAGAAAGCAGCAGCTAGGTATAAATAAAAGAAAATTAAAAATGCAATAAAAACAGTCAATCAATGTAATAAGTCAAAATAATTCAAGTGAGATAACAACTTACTTTTAACAGAAGAACAAGCAGCAGCTAGAGATAACTAAAAGGAAATTTAAGATGCATTGAAAATTATCAATTGACATAATCAGTCAAGTATAAATGAATATAAAAACTTACTTGAAACAGAAGAATCAGCAGCTAGAGATAGAAAATGCAATAAAACCAATCAATCAATGTAAGAAGTCAAGTATAAGTGAATAAAACAACTTACTTGTACCAGTGTGTACTTTGTTGTACCTTGCAACAGTGTGGGGATTAAATTCTATAGAAAATTTTTTGGTGCATTTTCCATCTCTCATGCAGGGAGAGTTGGGATTTAAAATTCCACATGGTCCATGTATCACGCATGATTTTGTAATTTCATGAAGTTCAGGATCAACAGCTGGGTCTGGAATTTCTGCTGATATCAAATTGTCAATACCTTCTGCTGTTTCTAGTTTATCTGCGTTTACAAAGTGCAATAAAATATGTACATGTGGCAAACCACGCTTTTGTAACTCAATAATTTGCACATGACTTACAACTTTGCCTAAGACTCCATGCTTGAAAATATCTTCTAAGAAAAAGTTAAGTTTCATTTTAAATAGCCAACAAACTAAATCAGGTCTGTCATTAGCAGTTTGGCCAGGGTTTAAATTTTCTACTATTTCTCTCCATTTTGGATTGCAGGTAAAAGTAATGATTAGATTTGGTTTACCATATTTCTTTGTGACTGCCATCGCATCTTCAAAGTTTTCTTTTAGTGCTCTTGGACTACCAACATATGAAGAAGGCAATATAACAACACGGCCTGGTCTTACATTAAAATCATTTGCACAATTAATTACATGTTCATGCAATGCATCATATTGTTCACTTCTAAGTTTGTTTTCGTTATTTCTAATAAAAGCAAAACGCTGTCCCTCAATTTTGACATATGCATCAACAACGTATTGCTGAAAAAGTTTCTTACCATAGAATATAGGACTAAAAGTTTGTCTAACCGCCAGCCTATAGTTATAATACTGAGACAAAGTAACATGGTTTCTAACACGAATTGTGTGGTTAGGGTTGTGCTTCAGTTGGTTGTGCCATCCAGCATCACCTCTCGGGGAAAATATTGGATATACCATAGGATCTAAATTTGCAGACATAGATGAAATTGTTTTTAAAGGCTGACCTCGAGGGTATATAACAACTTCCCTGGATGCAGGTGGAGCACCATCATCTCCCACAAACACAATAGCGACCTTCTCATGGGAAGGAAAATTTTAAACCCGTTCTCCAATCAGAACTTTTTGCGCATGATCAAAGAACTTTTCCGCTCCTCCAAAGCGCAAAAAGTTCTGAATGGAGAACGGGCTTTATGGTTGAATTCTCCAAAGTAATTACTCTTTGTAGCAATATTATTTCTTGCTATGCGATGCATATTATACATATTGAGTTCTCGCCTAGCCTGATTTATTTCATTTTGATTACAATTTATTTCAGTTCGCCTGGACTCCACCACTTTTATTCAGGCATGGTCGGGAAGCGGCAGCGATCGCTCTCGAATTCTGACCACGAAAATGTACGAAAAAAAACACTTTTGTTTTACGAAACTAAAAACCCGCCAAATTAACGAACAAACTAATTCTATTGGTTTAAAAATACGCTGACTAAGCGAAATAAAGTTCTACACTTCGGTTAAAATGTTTTATAAATTGCATTCACGACTTGTTACGTTATGATATTTCTAGCATAAATTGTTTTTAAGAATATATTATTATTATGGCTTATTATCGGAGCTTATTCTGCAGAGCCGTAAATCTTATAAACTATTATTATTTGTTTACAAAGATAAATGTTGTAAATATACATTATTTAAATTGTCAAAAATTTGAAAGTTTATTATAAATTATAGATTTTATTAGTATAATCTTATTTTTTATTTAAAAAGTATATTTTTTATGTAAATGTAATTTTGTGTATCTGCTTTTTTATCAATTTAGTTTATAAACAAAGACTTACAAAAATAATTGCGTTTTCAAGGAAGTTAATTATTAAAGTTATTAAAGCTAATTATGTAACAAGCATATAAGAAGTTTCTGGTTACTAAACACAAACGATGCATACAAAGTAACTCGCAGATGAACAAGCACCGCGCCTGAGGTAACGACAGAACAAAAATATATACAGCTAGTTATTAGATATAAAGAAATGTTCTTTTGTTGTTTTATCTATCTTTATGTTATTATATATATATATATATATATATATATATATATATATATATATATATATATATATATATATATATATATATATATATATATATATATATATATATACATATATATATATATATATATATATATGTATATATATATATGTATATATATATATATATATATATATATATATATATATATATATATATATATATATATATATATATATATATTATATATATATATATATATATATATATATATATATATATATATATATGTATATATATATATAATGTATATTAGGCTTGGTCGGGAAGCGGGTGCGATCGGACTCGATAACTGTCCACGGAAATAATATTTAGTTGCAAAAAACTGGCCAGATTATTAGTCGTTTTGAAAACATTGAAGTTTATGTATGTTTCCTGGTTTGTCCGCAAAATAATAAGTTCATTTTGTC
This sequence comes from Hydra vulgaris, assembly GCF_022113875.1. Classification (NCBI taxonomy): domain Eukaryota; kingdom Metazoa; phylum Cnidaria; class Hydrozoa; order Anthoathecata; family Hydridae; genus Hydra; species Hydra vulgaris. The sequence goes on from NC_061165.1 coordinate 45,324,768, forward strand.
GTAAATTTTGTTTTACGGACTTACATGGAAACGTACATACACTTAAATGTTCTCAAACGTCTTGCGGAAAAATAAAAAAAGAATATTCGCGAACACAAAAAACCCGCCAAATCTACAAACAACTAATTTTATTGGTTCAAAAAATACTAACCGAAATTTCTAGAGTATTCAAAAAAAACTAACCAAATGTCCTGAATATTCTGTTGAAATATTTAAAAAACTGTATTATTTGAATTTTGTTACGTTTTTGTTAAGATTTCTAGCATAAATTATTTTAAGAGTATACTATCAAACGAACTAATATTTTAATTCTTGGAGCTACATCTGCAAAGCTATAAATAGTTTAAACTAACATTTGTTTATAATAATAAATGTTTTAAATTATATTTTTTAACTTGTCAACGTTTTTAAATACATTTTAGATTTTATTAGTATATTATTATTTTTTATATATAAGGGATGTATTTTTTATGTATGTAATGTATTTTTATGTATGTAATGTATTTTTATCTATGTTATTTTATCTCTGTATTTTATTCAAATGTAATCTTTTAAAGCAATTTGTGCGATTGATTTTGTAAACAAAAATACTTCTAATAATAACTGCGTTTTCAATGAAATTATTAATAATCGTCAAAGTTAATACAGATAATTTTAACCACTAATCCATTTTCCTCAGTGTACCCGATAACTGATTCTTTCTCCCAAGAAAGAAAAGTTTTTAAGTTCTTAGAAATTGGTTTACTAACTTCTACTATTTTTGCTTCAGCCATTCTTACAAACTCGTTATACTTAAAGTTACTTTTTTCTATTTTAAATACTAATTAAAATTATGAAGTCCACTTACTAAACATCATCAGCGGTGTTGTGAAGCAGTTCCGCTTCCTCCTCTCAAAGTAATTTAACGTTTTTTGTTAATTTCTATCTAGCTAATTGAATTGCTACAGTAACTCAATGATTTAATTATTTCATTTGCTCATCTTATTAAGAAGAATCGTTTCAAATCTGTTAAACTTTTTAAACTACGCGAAGCATAAAACAGTTATTGAAAAAACTTTTTTATTTATAAATAAATCATCTGGTTGAATCTTGTTGGACTTTTCAGGTACGGAGGCTGCACTGTTTTGGCGGCCTTTTTATGTGCCACAGCGTAAAAATGACTTTAAAAAATACCGAATAGTCTTCTTGACCATTATTTCCCCAAACATTGTGAGTCCCGCGGCTAAAGCCCTACTACCCCCACCCCACTTCCTCAATCCAGCACTGGAAATAAGACATAAGTATATAAATAAAAATTATACATACTCTTTGATAAATCAAAGAACATTTGTCTCTTTATAGTTGTTACTTTATACAAAAAATGTCGCTTTATTTTATAAAAAAAGTTATAAAAGAGCAACGTTTCAAAAATAAGTGCCTTTCGCGTTTTTTCGTGTTAAAAGCTATTTTTCTTTTTTAACTGTCTCTCGTCGGTCCAGTTAATCTTACTGCGCTTTTTTGTTTGTTTTTGAAATGTTCTCAAAACGACTAAAAAATCTGGTCGGTTTTTCGCAACTAAATAATATTTCCGTGGTCAATTATCGAGTGCGATTGCACCCGCTTCCCGACCAAGCCTAATATATATAATATATATATATATATATATATATATATATATATATATATATATATATATATATATATATATATATATATATATATATATATATATATATATATATATATATATATATATATATATATATATATATATATATATATATATATATATTAGCTATTATTGCAAAGGTTTGCAATAATTACATTTGCTTCTTTTGATTAATTTTTTAGCAATGTAACTTGCAACTTCATCTGTTTCAGGTGAGAGAGTTGATTCAGATATCTCGTTTGAGTTTAAATCTAATATTGCCAGTAATTCATTATTAATTGGGTTATTGTGGTTGTTTTTTAGATCTTCATCCCAAAAATATATATTCTCCTTAATTAAAGACCGACATACTAAAATAATTTCAGAATGTTGAACTTCTAGTAAGCTAACTAGAAATTTTCCACCATTCATCTGTCAATATTGCGAAAATCTACGCTCTATTGGGTCACTTTGAAGCCGTGAAGAAAGTACATATAAATATCCTTCTTCAATAAAGTCATCTATAAGTATTGCTTGAGAACGCAGAGCCGATGATGTTTGTTGTGATAAGGTAAAATATGGAGATTTCTGCCAAAGTTCAATCCAATTAGCTAACTGTTGAAAAAAAGTTGTTTTACCATCATTAAGAATAATCGCATTACCAAGTTTATTTGGGTTAAATCGCTCTTTAGAATTTGAAATAGTCCACCATTTGTGAAAAATTGTAAGAAAACCAGAAATGTTTTTACGTTCTGGAAAATAACTCTTGAAACCTGCAATTGTTGTTTCATCAAAAATTGATAGTGCAAGAGAAACGTTTTGCTTTTTGTTACTAGGGTGAAAACTCTGATATGAAATTTTTGGAGCTTTTTGTAAATTGCCTTGAAGTTTCTCATCTTTAGAATGTAGATGATGAAAATTTCCCCAAGTAATATAACCAGCTGGACAATTATTAGAATTATCTTTTATATTGAATGTAAAGGATGGAAAAGACAAATTTTTTACAGTGTAATAAATTATTTCTGATATTTTTAACAAGGTGAACACTATCATAAAATATGTATATTTTAGTATTTGGACTATCAAAATTGGAACGAAGCAAACTAAATGCACTTTCGATTTATGATTATCGGTAACAACACCTCGAATTTTAAAACCAGATAGCGAAAAAGAACTAATAGAATTGGATATTTGATCTGAAAGCCATTTACCACTTATGTTAACTTCAGGTATCGCTTTAATAATGAAAGGAATTGATTTTTTTAAACATCATAAATGCAACAACTCCTTTGTACAAAGTACCTGTATCATCTGCACCCACATAAATACCACTACAATATTGTGCTTGTTTCTGAAGACAAAGTTCATCTACAATTGATATTACATCTTCATGTATTGAACCTTTCTCACGAAGTGTTTTAACAGCCTTTATTGCATCAACTCAACCTTGTTTCATTTTATTTAACAAAGAAACTGAAGGTAATGGAAATGATTCTAGTAAATTTTCATATGCTTGTTTAGATGTATATCTTAATAATAAAGCATGTCTAATCATATCAGCAGAATATTGTGGTTGACCCTTGGCTTTATAGTATGTTCGACTATTTATTTCATCAAGAAGTATATTTCTATTAGAAGAAGCGGTATTATTTATGTAGGCTGCAAGATTTTTTAGCATACTCAAACTAGTTAATTTAGAATTACGACCTTTAGATAACCATGGAGGAAGTGGAACATTATTTCCTTTATATTGCAAAGCTACACATAAGCAATAATCAATTTTTATTGATTCAAGAATTGATGGAAAAAATGTTATAGGATCAAATATTAAATTATAATAAATTACACAATTGAGATGTTTTTTAAATTGGAAACCTTCTGGTGGATGTTTAATACTTAGCATGGTCCATTCAGTAACTTTATCACTTTCAGAAAAAGAACTAAGTTCATCTTCTTGAAAAATACGACTTTTAGGTGGTCTTCTCAAAGCAATAGGCGATGGTAATGTGGAAGGACGTTTTAAGAAATCACTGGAGAAAATTTCAGGAATAGGATATAGATTCCAATTTAACTTGCATTTTTTACCACGGATGATAAACTTTCATTAAAATGCTTTTCACACAAAACAGAGTTTGGTGAAGGCACCCAATCAGTAAGATTAACAAAATGAACCCAATAATTCAGTAACTGTTGATTTTTAAACGGAAAATAAAAAGAAGCAATTTTTTTATCTTCTAAAGAACTGTTGTATCCAGTTTTACAACCATATGCAACGCACTTGTTAACCATGATATGATTCAGCTTTTTTAGTATTTACTAACTTTCTAAAACAGTTATTATATATATATATATATATATATATATATATATATATATATACATATATATATAAATTATATATATATATATATATATATATATATATATATATATATATATATATATATATATATATATATATATATATATATATATATATATATATATATATATATATATATATATAATTTAAAGCAAAAAGTATATATATATATTTTGCTTTAAATTTTTCGCTTTAAAAGATATTTTATTTTTCTAATTTTTTTTTTGTAATTGTTTCTCATCGGTCCAATTAATCTTTAACGCATTTTTTTTTTGCTTTTTAAAATGTTCTCAAAACGACTAAAAAATCTGGCCAGCTTTTCGCAAATAAATATTATTTCCGTGGTCAGCAATTGAGAGCGATCACTCCCGATTCCCAACCAAGCCTGCTTTCATTCCGATGGCGGTTTATCTCAGCTCGCCTGGGCTCATCTCTTTTATTCCGAAGGCGGTTTATCTCAGCTCGTTTAGCCTGTCTTCTTTCATTTTGACGAAGTCTAATAATTTCATTTCTTAAATTATCAGACATAATCATGCATCAAAGGTGTGTAAAAATGATGTCTAATATAATAAAAAGTTGAGTTTTCTTTTTTAAACTAATCTAAAATAAAGTGTAAGCAAATAAAATAGAGCATAGTATAACAATCTTTTATATTCTACCATATATAGCAATGTGTTAAGATAACATACTTTTATTAAAAGGTTAAACTAAAGTTATAAATAAATTGATATAACCTTTTAAACTGAGTATTGTTACATATTTAAGTTAGTTGTTATTAATTATTGACAAAATATTATTATAATTTAATCAAAAAAACAAAAGTATTGAAATTCAAAAAATAAATTTTTTACATTTAAGAACTCATAAATAACGCAAATTAAAAATAATAAGGCCTGTCTGCTCAGCAAGTAGTGCTAAACAATAAGGATAAAATGTAATAGTTCATCATAAAAACCTTTTCATTACTTTGAAACGCATAAAATGCAAGATAACACATAAACATAAATAACACATAAATATCAATTAATCTATATAAAAATATATAAATCAAGAAAAATATATAATTTAGAAACTTTACATATACAACCTTATTTTTGTTAAATGACATACCTCGTATAATAAATGTTAAACAACTTGGAAAAACAAACGATCTAATTTTTTATATAAAAGCAAACAGATTTTTTTAAAACTTCTTTAAAGGTAAGGTATTTAACGTTGTTCTTTCTTGTTCTTTCTAACATGTAACTGTGTGTGATGCAAGATATATATGTATATATATATATATATATATATATATATATATATATATATATATATATATATATATATATATATATATATATATATATATATATATATATATATATATATATGTATATAAATATATGTATATATATATATATGTATATATATATATATGTATATATATATATATATATATATATATATATATATATATATATATACATGTATATAAATATATGTATATATATATATATGTATATATATATGTATATATATATATATATATATATATATATATATATATATATATATATATATATATATATATATGTATATGTATATATATATATATATGTATATGTATATATATATATATATATATATATATATATATATATAAATATATATATATATATAAATATATATATATATATATATATATATATATATATATATATATATATATATATATATATATATATATATATATATATATATATATATATATATATATATATATATATATATATATATATATATATATATATATAGTTGATTGGGTTATGTCGCGAAGTTGATTGCGTTATGTCGGAACAACGTTAATGTGCAGTCCAGAAAATGGCCAAGAAGGTGTTAGCATCCGTTTTAGGATGCAAAATGAACTTTGTTCGTGGATTACTTTTAAACTGGTGCAACAATAAACTCAGATTATTATAACAACAGACTCTATTATTATCTGATTTATATAAAAAATAGTCTTTTGGGCAAGGTGGATTAAAAATTCGTGAGAAAAAACCTGGTTTACAGAAGAAAAAAAAATTTGTTTTCATTAAGACAACGCACCATCTTAGCCAGTAAATTAATTTAAAAATTGTTGCAACATCCAAACTATTTGCAAGACTTGGCTCCTTCTGAATTCTGGCTGTTCTCAAATTTTAAAACAATTCACGTATTGAAAATTTTTTTTATCAAACAAGGAAATAACAGCAGCCTTGAAAACCGACAGTCTTCCGGATTCTCAATCCAGGGAGATTATATTAAATCATAAACTGTATTTCAAACAATAAAATTGTATTTTTCTTATCGAACAACAAAACTTATTGAATAACCTGGTATACATGCATATATAAGTTTTTTTTTTTTTCGTTATACCGGTATTATATTTGTGTTTTTTTATCGGCTACATCAACTATTATAAATTAAGTTTCTTCTAGAAAAAAAAAACTGTTGTACTGTTGTAGATTCAACTAAAACTAATCTAAAAAACTGTTGTAAAACTTTTGTCAAGATTTTTGTTAAGTACTTATAAGTTACAAGTAATTGGGGGCTACCCATTAATTACGTTAACATTTTTTTAAAAATTTTTACCTCAATCCTCCCCCTTGTCAACAAATTGTCAAATTTCCAGAGACTCCCCCTATAAAATTACGTCAATTTTTGATTACTTCCGCCCCCTCCTCTATACAAAGAAGCTATGCTACAAACTCAGTCTTATTTTCCGTTATTTAAGCAATGAAACTCAAAAAAAAAAAAAAAAGCTGTTAACATCAACTTTAATTGACCTCCTCCTCGCCCTTGTCAACAATTGTCAAAAAGTTCAGACCCCCTCCCCCCTATTTTGTTGACGTAATTAATGGACAACCCCTAGCTTGATTTTTTTTTAAGTTTTTTTTTTTCTGTTTACATTTATCGTAAAATATACACTATATTTTACAGAAACAAACAAACAAGGCTTCTGAAACAAGATCATAATAATGGTATCAGAATCTTTACAATTTTAAAAACCAAATGTTACAATAATTCATGCTTTAAAAACAAATAATACTATAAAAACAGAAAATATAAATCTATAGATTGACCATGATAATGAATATCATATTGCAGGACCTAATAAAAAAAAACGTTAACAAAAAAGACTTATTAAAATCAATTTTATAAATCTGTTACAAATCAAAGAAAATAAATTTATTAATATTAATATAAATCTCATAAATCAAGGTTTATTTCAAGTTAATTGTAACTTAAAACGTCATCCATAGCAAGAATAAAATTTTTAAATTTATTTTTAAAAACAAAACGAATAAAAGGATCAAAGTTAGGCAAAACATTTTTACCCCAAAGGTAAGGTGCGCGATAAGCAAAATTTTGTTCTACAAAATGGTTCTTTTAGCAAATCATTTTTTCTCAGTGGGTACTTGTTAGAAAGTTTCAACATAAAATGGTTGTTCAAAACAGGTTGGGATAAAGTGAGTTTATTTATTTTTATAATTTTTTATAATTTTATTATAAATTTTTGTAAACTTTTTTTAACTGTAAAAAAGCATAAAAACTTTAAATTTTTGAAACAAGTTTTTGTTTAAAATTTTGTGTTTTATAATTCATTTTTGCCATGCGCTAATTTAGCAAAAATATGGCCGCCGTTTTTCGTTTGTTCGCTCTCTGAGTATTTAAGCTCTCTAACTAAAGGCAGTTAAGAAAATTTGAAATCGTACTCAACCTAGTTAGAGCGAATTAGTAAAAATTAAATAAATTCTTTTTATGAAAATTTCATCTTTGACAACAATAAGTTTGTTGCATATATTTATAGGGGGAAAGAGCTCAGTAAAATATGACCATTTGTTATATGGGAAGGGGTCCAAAATCAGTAATTACGAGTCAGGTATTAATAGCCTCAGGCGAGTCGGGTATTAGTAGCCATTGCGAGGGTTGTTTTTATCAGAGTATCGAGCATAAGTCCTTTTTTTTTCAAACTTGTTTTAGTTTATGAAGCCACAACCAAATATTAATGGGTTTTCAAATTTGTTTTAGTTTATAAAGCCACAACCAAAAATTTATGGACTTTCAAGCAAGTAATAAAAAAGAGCATCTGCGTTTCATAACAAACGTATTTTGCTAAATCAGTTTGTAATAAAACATTTGTAACTACAATCCATTATCTGTTCACTTTTTTTTATGTTATTTTTTTAATTCGAATACTTCTGCATTACTATTATAATTTTTTTTGTGTGGTTATTAAGGTGCTCCGAGAAGTCTTTACGGTCTTGTTACAGAGCACCGCGGATAAGCATTTAATTAGGAAGTTTACGTCTCCTTCCTTACCCATGTCGTTTATTGGGTTAGTTATCAAAAAGCCCGTTGAACCTCGGGCTTCTTGATTCTAAACAAGAACTCTAACCGTTGTATACTACTTTTATTTACTTTTATTCTTTCTAAAAACTCATTTTTGATCTCTTGAAGCGATTTATAATGCTCTTTAGTGAGCTAAACTTATTTTTGCAAACTTTGATACGTGGCCTCGTTTTGACAATTCTTTAAGTATTTAAAAACAAAAATACCTGGAACCAAAAAAATATATGTAAATGCTAAAACAATATATTTGAAAAGTTTGAAAAAATAACTACCATTAAAAATTTATTATCAAAACTAAAAATGATGTAAAACGCACTTGACAAATACTAAAAGAAATCATTGGAAAACAAAGACCTTGTATGTTTTTTGCTTTGCAATGATATCTTTAGTATTGCCCAAGTGCGTTAACGTCATTTTAAGCTTCTAGATGCTTAAAATTGATAAAAAAAGTTTTTGGAAAAAAAAGAATTTGACAAAAGTTTAAATAAATAACGTAATATTAATAGTAATTCAGTATATTATCTTTTAATTTTTTTTTTTAGGTGTCCCAAGAAGTTTTTCTATAATTGTAAAATAAATAATATTAATAGTTAAAAAAAAGATTTCAAGAATTAAGATTAGATTTCAAAAGAAACATCCGAGAGGTAACACCATATATAAATTAATAAAAAAAGTTGATACATTCTATGACATATTTTATATAATTGACTGAAATCCATAAGTAGTAGCACCTTTTCAATTCATTTTTAAACTTTAGTATAACTTTTTTTGTATTTGCAATCTTAGAAAACTTTATCCACAAATAAGATCCACAATATTAAATTGATTATGTAGTTTTTTTTGAATTATAGTTAGGGACAATGTAGTTATTAGCATTTATAACTGGTATTTATAAACTACTTTGTCAAAATAGAATTGAAACTTTTTAGGAGATCGTTTCATCTTTGTTTTATACATAAACATTAAAACTTTATGTAAGTTGATTTTATAGACATTTAATTCACGAAGTATACCAAATAACATTCTGCACTCGTGTTTTTTTAACCGTATAATTTTTTTAATTTTGTCCCAGTGGGCACCGGACCAAAAAAAGACGCTTTTTGAACGTTCAAAAGATGTCCAAAACGTTCAAAAGACGTCCAAAACGTGTATAAAACTTTTAAAAGACGTCTTTTTTATGTCCGTGCCCACTGGGGTATGATTTGCACTTGCTGACACAATATGACAACAAATGAAATAACAAAGAATAAGGGAAAAATATAAAATTTTTAAAGATTCACTTTTTAGAAATGGTTTAGCCCTATATATCATGGCGATATTTTTTGATATTCTTTCTTAATATTTGGCTTGGAGCCAGAATGGCGTATGTATACTTTTCAATATTTTAAGAAAAAGCGATTTGAAATCTTCAATCAAATATCATATTTTTTTAATATAATATTATTATTTAACATCAAATTCTGCGACGAATTAGATTTTTGATGTATGATTGAAGATTTCAAATTACTTTATCTCAAAATGTTGAAAAATGTACGTTGTCCTGGCTCTAGTCCCTCTGAGTTTTTAATGTTAGCGTTATTGATTATTAGATAAAGCAGTTTAAAGGGAATATTTATTTACTTTATGGAATAAATTTGGTTTTATCCACAAATGGAGTTTATTACTTATTAACCACTCGTTATTTTTAACCAATTGTTCTTTAACTGTTTTAAAAAGTGTTTTAATATCTCTGTGTCTGGTTTTATCTCTGTGGATATAAAAAGTGATTGAATTCATCTGCAAAAAGAATACACTTTAAGAAGTCTGTTGCTAAATTTAAATAATTTATATACACTAGGATTAATAAAGTTCCAAAAATAGAGCACTGGGGAACCCCACAAGTTACAGTATACGGAATTGTCGCTCTTGCTGGACTATTTATTGTTGGAATTTAGTTCTTTTGAAAACGAGTAATAAAATTTATAAAGACTCAATGATCCCTAACCAAAAAGACATGACTTCATCTTTTATTGATAATTGTTATGAATGATTTAAGATGAGTTTTAAAACTTTTTAAGTTACCCGATGGATGTTTATATGTTGCGTTTATAATTATGTTTTTTATGTTTTTATTTATTAATTTAATGCATATTTACAATCTATTTCATTCACACAAAGATCGTTACGTAAAATATAATTAATTGTGTTATGGATAAAATACTTACATCCCCACCAACTCCGAAAATACATGGTTGGTAAACTGATTTGTAATTAATTGGTTCTAATTGCGCCTTTGCTTTACCACACTTACACCAAGTTTATGTAGGACAAATAACTTTAAAGTCATGTTTTAATTCATCCATAAAAAACTTGATATTTTCCGAAATTTTTTAAACTTTGAATATTAATGTTTCAAATTGAAAAAAAAAGTATTTTTTTTGTAGATATTGGAAAGATTAAAAAACTATAAAGTACTAGCTTTCAAATATTTGTTGATTAAAATTATCAAAGTCATTCTCGTCAGAGAATGATATTTTCATCAAAAAATTTAATTAGTTTTTCCTTCATTTTTTTTTATAAATAAAAAATAAAATAAAAAAAATACATTTGTCTAAACACAAAATAGCAAACAAAATAGTTTAGAAAAGTTTTAAAAAAATCCAATAAAACTTAAATCTTTTCTTACCACGTTAGTTTCATAGTAAAAGTCTTTACTATTCTTTACGTTCACAGTAATGTTCTCGTTTTTTAACATTTTTAATGAGATTTGCTCAAATAGTTAAATCACCTTTGTTTCACTTTCCATGTTTTATGCTTGTATTCCTTTAGTCCATTGATCCTGAGATCATTTCTTTGTGACCGATCCTCAATTACTCTTTGTTTTTTGTTTTTTTGGTAAGGTTGGTAAGCTCAATGTTTTTATGTCTTTTTTTTTTTGCTCAATGTTTTTATGTGCTATACATCCTTAAAAAGATGTAAGTGATTTATAAGAAAGCTTAAATTTTCAATGTTGTTTAAAAAAGTTAAAAATAATATTGAATCTATCAAGAAAGAAATAGTTTCTAAAAATATTGCACATAAAAACATTGAAAAATATAGCTCATAAAAACATCGTTGCTTACCTTAATGTAGTAGTAATTTATGCTGTTCATTTTGCTAATGTGTAGACTTTTACTGATGTTCATGTTACTGATGTGTAGAATACTAATACAGAAAATCTACATTGAGTTACTAATAAAACAACAAGAAAAAAACGTTCTTAAACTCTGTCGTGCAAATGCAAAAAAAACGAGTGACCGACAACAAAAAAAATTAAAAGACTTAAAATTAAGACTTAATTTTTTCCATACTGACAAAAATGTTTATTTCAGTTTTTTGTTTTCGGTCACTCGTTATTTTTGCATTTGCACGACAAGTACTCAATTTTGTACCATACCACCTACAGTTTTTAATCAAGTTGCTTTACTGGATTGTCTTCTAATGATTTATAATAGTCTTGACCTTTTTACGTTGATCACTATTTGTGAACTTGGCTAAATATTCTATCGATTGTTTTTTGCATTAAACTTTTTACTGTAAGCTGGTAAAGCCTCGTTTACCTCGTTATTTACAAAACCTGTCGATACTCCCAATTTTTTCTAACTTGTCCGTAACTGTGTTAGCGCGTTCACCTAAAAAGGACGATAACAGCCGAAGAATATATCAGCTATTGTTTTAACTAACTTTGATGTCCAATATTAAAATTTGCTTGATGAATATGAACTAGCGTTTTAGCGTGAATGATGGAATAACAAATATATTATAGGGTTAAAAATAGTCGCTCATTTCTTCAACGAGTCATTATTATTAGCAACATTTTTACAATATCTTCTGAAAGCCCAGTTGTTTAAAATTTGAGAGTTTTTTGTATAATACTCACACTTGACTAAGAGCAAGATGGGGTCTTACCTAAAAACTTAGAAATGCATACAGAAGGAGGAGGGGGTAGATAGGAAGCTTTAAAACAACAAGGTAAGCGGGTGTTTGCACTCTATTCCTCCTAAAACTTGATTATTTTTTTTTTACGAATTTCACGAGTTTAAAAAGTCGATAGCATGTACTGCAACAGATAGTTCGAGTTAACTTAAAGGTTTTCTGTTTAATGATAATAAAAATTTATACGTTAGGGAAGGATTGAGGAATTGATTTTGTGATCAATGCGTACGTACGAAGGTGGGAGGGTAGAGGGGTAAATGCATACAGATACGCGTAAGGGGGAAATGGAATCCTAAATTAGAGGTTTTACTGCGTGCGTAATTTATGGATACCCTCTTTGTTAAAGTTACTTGACAAAAAAAGCAAAATAAACAACAATAAAATAAATCCTGGCCAGATCAAGATAAAGACAAATCGTCTCATCACCAAACCCGGTGACATTCGTTAATTACATATGTGCTTTAAGCATTTTAAAAATATAAATATGTAATAAATAATAGATAAATCAGTAAACACACATAAAATTTTAGAAATTTTACATTATTTCAATTGAATAATTTAAGAAATAAATTAGAACAAAAAAATAAACGTGAAACTTTTCAATCCACTAAAATTTCAATATGTTTTATTATAATTATGCTTCAATTTGAACTTCAATTGAATTGAGATGAGCAAAAACCACACATGTTACAAAATCGACGTTTTTGGTACCTTAATAATTAAGAAATAAGTCAATTAAGTTAAGAAATAAAAAGATTTTTTTAAATTTACAAATAATGTCAATTTTGTAACATGTGTGTTTTTTTTTAAAAATAAAATTTGTTTAAAATAAATATTATTTATTTTAAACAAATTATATATTAAAGTAAATATAAATTTTATTTTATTTCAAAAGCTTCAATAATACTGCTTCTAAACAAGTTTACTGTAATTACTCTATGCCAACGACACTGGTTTCGAAGTGGAAGGGCACAATTGTCGTTTTCTAAAAAAAGCCCTCTTTAAAAAAAAAACCCTAACCCCAAGGTGTTGTCGGCCCTGTTATTATTACCATATTGTATTTTATTTTTTATTCCCTAGTTTATGTTATATCCATGTGTAGTCTTTGCTGACACTAACATCAAACAAAAGTACAACAGTAACTTAACAAGTTTATTTTTGAAAATAAAAAGGAACCCAGCGGGCACAGACGTCAATCAAACGTCTTACGGACATCTTAACTAGGTCGCGACGTCTCAGACCAACTTAGGACGTCCTAAAGACGTCCAGTAAAGACGTCTTTGTTAAGACGTTCTTGTGACGTTAACATAAAGACGATATTAGGACTTCCATATTTAGACGTCCTATTGACGTCGCTAAGACCTACATTAGACGTCCTAATTACCTTAGAAATAAGTAGAAAAATTATTATCAACTTGGCGCATACAATATTATGCGCTAACTCGGTTAATTAAATGTCTACTTGTTTTGGTTGATTATTTTGAGATTATTAATTTTGTTTCGTTATTTATCGTTTAAAAATATTTTTTTTAATTTTCTATATTCTATACTCTATGATCTATTAACTATAAGTTATTAAATGTAACTAAGTTACAAGTACAATGAGGGAATTTTAACAAAAGATATCAAAATTGCACCAAGACTTTTCACTTTGTGTTTTATAGAAAAGTAATGATATTTTGTGTGTCTGTGATATATATATATATATATATATATATATATATATATATATATATATATATATATATATATATATATATATATATATATATATCACAGACACACAAAATATCATTACTTTTTTATAAAACACAAAGTGAAAAGTGATAATCTATATCACAGACACACAAAATAATGATATTTTGTGTGTCTGTGA